>QXEO01001043.1:1138584-1345657 GCA_007115705.1 Dactylis glomerata
GGAGGAGAGGGAGGGAGGGAGAGACTCGCGATAGCCTTGGAGTCTTCGGAGTTTGGACTGGTTTGCTGCTGCGGGTCAACTGTACAAGTACGGGAAGTCCAACGCGGAAATGGAGGGGGCTCGCGAGTTCGGCCCAAAATGAGCACGAACGGCTGAGAGGATGGGCTGGCTTCGTTCGCAAACGCAATGCTCCGCCCGTTAGCGGGACGGATTCCCGCTCCGCCCGCGTGGGCGCGATGCTGGGCCGGCCCGTTAACGCGGCGGCAGCTAGATTTTTTCTTTTTCGGTTGGTTTTTTCTAATGGTTTTTTCGTTTTACTGTTTTTTCTTCTGGTTTTTCGTTTCCTTTTCGTTTTTCGTTTTTTTCTTTCTTAAATATTTTGAACATTTTTAAAATTCGAACATTTTTAATTTTTTGAATTTTTTTATGTTTGAACATTTTTTTTACTTTTGAATATTTTCAAATTTGAACATTTTTTATGTTTGAACATTTTTTTACTTTTGAATATTTCTACATTTGAACATTTTTACATTTGAACATTTTTTAATTATGAACAATTTTACATTTGAACAATTTTTAAATTTCAAGGAATTCAAAATTTGTTCATAGTTGAATTTTGTTCATATTCAAAATTTGTTCAAATTTAAATTTTGTTTAAATTTGAAATTTGTTCATATTTCAAATTTTTGTTCATATTCAAATTTTGTTCAAATTCACAATTTGTTTAAATATAAAATTTGTTCAAGTTCGAAAAAAATCAAATTCAAAATTTGAAATTGTTCATAATTAAAAAAACAGAAAGGAAAAAGAAAAAAAGTAGAAAATATAGTGGGCTGGCCCAACAGAGCACTCCTGTGCGGGCGGAGCATCCATCGCTCCCGCTAACGAGCGGGAGGTAGGAGCGCCCGGCTTCGTTTCCCTGAAGTTCATTCACATTCGGCCTAGAGTATAGTAGTATGATATTAAAAGGCCTAGTGAGAGGTCTATTAATGCTATATTGGGAGGAAAGGCAAACCCTATTTGACGCTCTCTGTGTCGGCTAGCGACAACACACATGCACAATGAGACTGCTGGCCTCGACCTGTTACTGCCTTTGGCGGCGACCAGAAAGGAGGAAGACGACATGAGGCGGCAGGGTAGTGACCTCGCCGACGATGGGGATGACGCTGCTAACCACGATGTTGTCGGCGGAGGAGAGGAATGAAATTGGTGCGGTGGAGGCGGCAATGACAGAGTGAGTTGGTTCGATGGATACGATGCAGGCAGAAGATGACCGTGTGTTGGTGCATCGCGGCCCATGTTGGCCTTCATGCGCTCGCCGACAAGGGGCGGATGCACAGGGCGGGCCTAGTGGGCCACCCCGAAATTTGAGAAAAAATATTTTTACCCCTAATTTGAAAAATATTAGCTACATATATTACTTATTTGATAAATTTTTATTATAACTGGGGAGCGCAAAGAACAAATTAAAGATGTGTCCGCCCTCTAATTATTTCATGTGTCCGCCACTGTCACCGACGAACACTTCAATTAGGAGCACTCCAAAGGAATAAATTTGCACGAAGCCACTTGGGCTATACATGTTTAAATCGTGATCAAAGTGTAACTTGCTAATCTCCGGTCAAGATAAATATATAAAAGTCGGTTCGTATTTGGGAACATCACGTCATGACAAATGTCATCTCATCCTAACTTGAAAGATTTGACGTTTGTCAATTCATCGTGCCGCAAGTCAAAAGAAATTCACGCGTTCAGTTGGTATATTTTCTTCTTGAATAGTTGCCGACTATTTGGCGCCAATGCTACTACTCCATCTTTTTCAGTTTATAAGACTTATACGTGTATCTAGGTAGGCAATTTAACTTATATAAAATAAATTATTTAGTATAAAAATTATATTATTAAAAAATAGAACATCTAAAGTTTTTAGTAGCATAATTTTTTTATAATATTTACTTTACACTAAGTTGATCAAATTAATAATTTAGATCCACGTGCAAGCCTTATAAACTGAGAAGAAGGGAGTACCACTGGTTCATTCTTGTAGCCGGTGCTAGCTAACTTATGAGCAAAAGACAAGCGTTAATGGGCAAGTTTAGACTAATTATAGTAGAAGTAACTAAGGTAGTAACATATAGTAACTATATGAATTGCTAACTAAAGATTTTTATGACAATGCATGATATTAAATAAAGAGAGAAATAATTATGTTAACTATCATAACATCACACTTTTCAAGATATAATGAGTCTACGAGCTAATTAATGCACTCATGTATGATACTCCCTCAATTTTTATTTAGTTAGTGTTCGGGGTCTAGTTAAAGTTTCTCAAAACAGGCTTTCGCCCCACTATATTAATATAGCAACCAACAGATACAATCAACAAGAGTATCGAATCGAAAGAAAATGCTGGGGCAACAGCAAAAACATGCCCAAAGTAGAAAATGGAAATGAAGGCGGATCGATTAAATGATGGTGACCCGCAACGCTGCGTCCTCCCAAGATGATCCACCCACTCCTAGCACCGAATCGTCAAGTACCAAGCAACACCTTCAAGAAGGAAAGCGAGACGCTGCTGCCGGACCAGCTGGTCCTAGGGTTTCCCCTGGCATACAAGGGGAAGTAGACATAGGGTAGCCACGACACCCTCCAGGAAGGAATGGTGCCACCCGAAGGCGGCCGACAAGGATTTCTCCCAAAAAAAACACATCCAAAACCCCTAGGCAATCCGATGGAGAGGAGCCCCGCGAGGTCGAAGCCTCGACACCACCAAACTCGCCATCCACTAGCATGCGCCACCACGGTCAAGAAGCCGCCGTTGTCGTCGTGTCACCGAAGCAACTCACGAGGCCTGAGACAGATGTGAAAGGGAGATTGATTCTGGGCCGGTAGTAACGCGCTCGAGCGGGAGGGAACAACCTTGATGTCTACACACACTTTTGTTCTTGTAGACAGTGTTGGGCCTCCAAGTGCAGAGGTTTGTAGACCAGCAACAAGTTTCCCTTAAGTGGATCACCCAAGGTTTATCGAACTCAGAGAGGAAGAGGTCAAAGCTATCCCTCTCAAACAACCCTGCAATTACGATATAGAAAGTCTCTTGTGTCCCCAACACACCCAATACACTTGTCAGATGTATAGGTGCACTAGTTCGGCGAAGAGATAGTGAAATACAAGTGGTATAGATGATTATAAGTAGTAAATGCAATCTGGAATAAAAATGACAGCAAGCAAACAAGTAACAAAACAGCAAGTAAACAGTGTGCAAAGCTTGGAAACAAGGCCTAGGGATCATACTTTCACTAGTGGACACACTCCCACCAAATATAACATAATTGAACAAATAAATAACTTCTCTTCACCATGCTACTCTGAATTACTCTCCTATTGAATAACACTAATCATTGTGTAGTGGCTACAGAAGCACCCCTTAAAGTTCATCAAGTACTTGACAAACACCGCTCATAGAGATATCCAAATCAAATCACAACTCAAGATAAATATTATTGCAACTTAGACCAAGTACTAACACGGTGCACACACTGTCAACATTACACCATGAAAGGAGGAATAGATCACTTCAATACTATCATAGTGATAATTATTCTCATAATCCATAAGAGATCACAATCGTAGCCTAGACCAAGTACCACCATGATGCACACACTGTCACCGTTACACCATGGCAGGAGGAATAGATTACTTTAATAACACCACTAGAGTACACATAATGCTGAAGAGTAGCATCTACTTATTCAACATGATACAAAGCTCACGATCACATAAAGATCACATCATGGGAGAGAGAGGTGAACCACATAGCTACCGGTAGAGCCCTCAGCCCTGGGGGAGAACTACTCCCTCCTCATCATAGGAGACAGCAA
The DNA here is from genome assembly GCA_007115705.1 of Dactylis glomerata. Lineage (NCBI taxonomy): Eukaryota > Viridiplantae > Streptophyta > Magnoliopsida > Poales > Poaceae > Dactylis > Dactylis glomerata. Next base: position 1,142,468 of record QXEO01001043.1, read on the forward strand.
GGTTGATGGAGATGGCGGTGAGGTCGATGGAGACGGCGGAGACGGCGATGGAGACCGATGGAGATGGCTCCGGGGGCACTTCCCCGTCCCGGCAGGGTGCCAGAACAGAGACTTTTGTCCCCCAAAATTTGTCTTTGATGGCGGCGGAGCTGCGGAACTGTTCTGGGAAAAACACCGACTCCCCTAGGGTTTTCCGTCCCGAGGCTTTATATAGGCGAAGGGGCGTCGTCAGGGGGCTACCAGGGACTCCTCACACATAGGGGGCGCGGCCAGGGGCTGGGCCACGCCGCCCTGGTGTGTGGGGCCCTCGTGGCCCCACTCCGTCTCCTCTTCGGTTCTCTGGAAGCTTCCGGGAAAAATAAGACTTCTGGAACTTGTTTCGTCCAATTCCGAGAATATTTCCTATGTAACTTTTCTGAAACACAAAAATAGCAGAAAACAGGGAACTGGCACTGTGGCATCTTGTCAATAGGTTAGTTCCGGAAATCGCATAAAAACGCCACGAAGTGTAACGAAACACAAGGCAAATGGTGTAAAAACAAGCATGGAGCATCAAAAATTATAGATACGTTTGAGACGTATCAGCATCCCCAAGCTTAACTTCTGCTCGTCCTCGAGTAGGTAAGTGATAAAAAAAGAAATAATTTTTGAGGTGACATGCACCATCACAAGCTTGATCATATAGGTAAAGCATTGAGTGCTGAGATCAAAGAACTTAAAACATGGGCATGAAAGATGTAATCTTGACAATAAGAAACTTAGCAATCATGTTATAACATGAAAAAGAACACAAACAAAAGATCATGAATATGAAATAATGAAAGTCAAACGTGTGTTCAAATCATAAGGAAAAACATACAAATGGTTTTCAGCTTGTCCTTCATGAAGAGCAAAATATAAATGCATAGGATACCTTCAAGTTTAAGAGGGCGACTAGATACAAATAATTTAAGAACAAGTGAAACCAACAATATGAATCAATCAATGAAAACTTTGGGACAATGCACATTATACTAAGAATGACAACTATGATCTCTTAATGGTTCATAAAGATAGAAGGTGGTGACTCAACATAAAAGTAAAAGAAAGGCCCTTCGCAGAGGGAAGCAGTGATTAAACATGTGCTAGAGCTTTTCATTTGTAAAATAGAGAGATAAAAATTGGTTTTGAGAGGTGGTTGCTTTTGTCAACGACTGGCAATGGGGTTCTTACTATCTTCCATACAAAAATAAAGCAAGCTTTTGAGAGAGAAATTGGCACTTTTGTGCTCTTTTATAAAGCTTGGCACTCCTCTTCACCTTTTTTCCTTTCTCAAACTATGGCTAACTGATTCCATCGGGTGCCCACCAACATTCACATACCATGGAGGAGTGCCTTTTTTCATTTTTTTTTGGAATGAGACAATATGGAAGATAGCAAATCCGACCACTACGTCCCCATGAGCTGAAAACAGTGTCACAAAATGAGAAGTATTTTGAAGGTTTTTTTGAAAGGTAGCACATGAAAATTTACTTGGAATGGCTTACAAATACCATGCATAGGAATTTATAATGGACACAAAGGCAAACTTAGTTTTTGGGAGTTGGATGCACGAGTAGAGCTCATACTCAGTACAAAATGAGGGCTAGCAAAAGACTGGGAGCGACCAACTAAGAGAGCAATAACGGCCATAATCATGCAAAGCGACAAAGCAACATTAAAAGAAGCATAAGATGGCATCAAAAGTCAAAAACTAAATGATCATAGAGGCTTATGGCGACTTTGTATGAGTCTAACATGTGTGAGCATGCGCCAAGTCAACCCAAATAAAGCATCAAGGAGAAAACCAAAATAATGCTTCCAAACGATAAAAACAACGCATGATTTTTTCAAAGGCTCATTAAGCAATCTCAGTTATTTGAGATAAGTCATGCTACAGCAAAACCACTAAGCATACTATCAAAAAGACATTAAGCACGACATGCAAAAGTCTAAGCCGCAGTCTAAACAAGCTCCTTTTTGTACCACTTTTTTGCATGAAACTTTTCTCTTTTCCAACACCATTCAAACCTTTTTGAGACAACTCTTTTGATAAAAGCCAACATAGACCAGAGGTCCCAATACACCTTGATGCAAAGATAAAACAAGATCTGAACAAAAATTAAGGCGAAAAATGCAAGCTAAACGCAGTAGCAGAAAAAGAGAACACTCATTGAACGATAAGAGTGAAAACTAGAGTGTTCTTGGCAAATGAAAAGCGAGTTCATCTCCTCCAAAAGAAACATGATGTGATCTAACCATTTATTGCAACAAACTAAACTAATACTGAAAACAAAAACAACTGACGCTCCAAGAAAAATGCATAGTGCATGAAGCAATAAAAATATAGTGTCTTGAAAGGTGACCTAATTTTTGCCGATGAAGAAAGGGGTGCCTCGGGGGCATCCCCAAGCTTTGAAGATTGTACTTCTTGGATATTTCTTGGGGTGACATGGGCATCCCCAAGCTTGAGCTTTTGTCCATTCTTCATCTCATCTCATCATTCTCCAATCCCTACACTTGAAAACTTCCTTCATACAAAACTAAACACAATTCTATTAGCAACATTAGTGTAAGCATAATATTGAATCAACCCTTTTTGCTTCAGGTTTCAACTCAAAACCACCACATATAAAGTATATACTACTGTAGCAACTTCCCCAAAAGTTCCGTGATCAAAAGAACTAAAAAAGAAAGCGATCGAGCGGCAAACATAAATATTGGCAGAAATCTGTCAAAACAGAATAGCTGACAAAGGTTGACTTTTTAGAGGGTTTTGTGTTGCTCAAATCAAAAAGTGTTCAACTAATGAAAGTTTGGATATAACCTGGGGCATATGCACAAGAAATCGCAGGTCCAAAAGATATACAGAGAATTTTCACGAATCTTTACGGTGCAGCACCAAAAACTGTTTCAGGACAGCAACATCCCCAAATCTTACCTCACTCGAATTAGAGGCTTCTCTTGGCACAACAACGAAATAAAAAGGATAAGGAGCGGTTATTATAGTAGTAATGACTTCCAAGACTCAAATAAAAGAAAAAGTACTGAAAATAAACAATGGGTTATCTCCCAAGAGTGCTTTTCTTTAACGCCTTTGAGCTAGGCGCAGTAATTTGCAAAGATGCTCATGTGGGCGCCATATAAGAGCTTGAGGCAAAGGCGCCATATAGGAACTTAAAGCAATAGAGAGCATCAACAAGCAAATGTGAAAGACATTTAAATCTGAACCACTTCCTATGAAAAATAGTCTTGTAAAGAGACAAGTCATGAAAGCGCAAAGCAAAAAGCATAGGAAGGCAAAACAAGTACAACTTCAAGAATTGCAACATAAAGAGGGGAAACTCAATATTGTTGAGATCCATCAAACCATGTTTCTCTCTCTCATAATAACTTTTAGTAGCATCATGAATAGAACTAACAATATAACTATCACATAAAGGATCCCTATCATGAGCCACATGCATAAAAGAATTAATACTCCCCATATGAACAATCGTAGTAGGAGCAGATTCAACAGAAAAATTATTCTCATCACCATAATCATCAAAAACAGGAGGCATATTGTAATCATAACTAATTTTCTTCTCAAAAGTAGGTGAACTGAAAATATTATACCCATCATCATAACCATCATAAACTAGAGGTTTAGTATCATCACAAGCTAGAGAGCAACTATTTCGCAAAGCATACTCATCAAACATATCATCATAAGAAGGAACATGGATAGTACTAATGGTACAACAATTATTAACCTTAGAATCGGTACCAAAAAGATTTTCAATATCAAAAGTAGAGTGCTTTTCCCAATCATGATCACTAACATAGGTAACAGGCATAGGAACATCACATAGGGGAGATAAAATATCATCAGAGCAAACTTTCTCCACTAAAGCTGGGGAACTAAAAATATCATGCTTAACAAACCTAGCTTCCCCAAGCTTAGACTTTTCTATAGCATTAGCAATAACGGTGTTCAAAGCATTCATACTAACAACACTATTAGCATGCAAATTAAGCTCCAAAGGTTTTTCAATTTTCTCTTCAAACACTTCATATCTAAACTCAAGAAAAAGACTAAAGAACTCTTTGTTTTCCATTAAGCCTAACTAGGGAAAATAAAAACAAGAAACAAAAAGATGTAATTGCAGAATCTAAAGGAAATAACTTCGAGCACTCACACAGGAGGATGTGAGTACCTTTGACCTTACCTCCCCGGCAACAGCGCCAGAAAAGAGCTTGATGTCTACACACGCTTCTGTTCTTGTAGACAGTGTTGGGCCTCCAAGTGCCGAGGTTTGTAGAGCAGCAACAAGTTTCCCTTAAGTGGATCACCCAAGGTTTATCGAACTCAGGGAGGAAGAGGTCAAAGCTATCCCTCTCAAACAACCCTGCAATTACGATACAGAAAGTCTCTTGTGTCCCCAACACACCCAATACATTTGTCAGATCTATAGGTGCACTAGTTCGGCGAAGAGATAGTGAAATACAAGTGGTATAGATGATTATAAGTAGTAAATGCAATCTGGAATAAAAATGGCAGCAAGCAAAGAAGTAACAAAACAGCAAGTAAGATGTGCAAAGCTTGGAAACAAGGCCTAGGGATCATACTTTCACTAGTGGACACACTCCCAACAAATATAACATAATTGAACAAATAAATAACTTCTCTTCACCATGCTACTCTGAATTACTCTCCTATTGAATAACACTAATCATTGCGTAGTGGCTACATAATCACCCCTTAAAGTTCATCAAGTACTTGACAAACACCGCTCATAGAGATATCCAAATCAAATCACAACTCAAGATAAATATTATTGCAACTTAGACCAAGTACTAACATGGTGCACACACTGTCAACATTACACCATGAAAGGAGGAATAGATCACTTCAATACTATCATAGTGATAATTATTCTCATAATCCATAAGAGATCACAATCATAGCCTAGACCAAGTACCACCATGATGCACACACTGTCACCGTTACACCATGGCAGGAGGAATAGATTACTTTAATAACACCACTAGAGTACACATAATGATGAAGAGTAGCATCTACTTATTCAACATGATACAAAGCTCACGATCACATCATGGGAGAGAGAGGTGAACCACATAGCTACCGGTAGAGCCCTCAGCCCCGGGGGAGAACTACTCCCTCCTCATCATAGGAGACAACAAGATTGATGGAGATGGCGGTGAGGTCGATGGAGATGGCGGAGACGGCGATAGAGACCGATGGAGATGGCTCCGGGGGCACTTCCCCGTCCCGACAGGGTGCCAGAATAGAGACTTCTGTCCCCCGAAATTTGTCTTCGACGGCGGCGGAGCTGCGGAACTATTCTAGGAAAAACGCCGACTCCCCTAGGGTTTTCCGTCCCGAGGCTTTATATAGGCGAAGGGGCGTCGCCAGGGGGCTACCAGGGACTCCTCACACATAGGGGGCGCGGCCAGGGGCTGGGCCGCGCCGCCCTGGTGTGTGGGGCCCTCGTGGCCCCACTCCGTCTCCTCTTTGGTTCTCTGGAAGCTTCCGGGAAAAATAAGACTTCTGGAACTTGCTTCGTCCAATTCCGAGAATATTTCCTGTGTAGCTTTTTTGAAACACAAAAACAGCAGAAAACAGGGAACTGGCACTGTGGCATCTTGTCAATAGGTTAGTTCCGGAAATCGCATAAAAACGCCACGAAGTGTAACGAAACACAAGGCAAATGGTGTAAAAACAAGCATGGAGCATCAAAAATTATAGATACGTTTGAGACGTATCAAACCTCCACCACCAAAAGGCAATAGTTGACCAGACACGGCAACAAGACACACCAGTCCGAGTTAGGTCCGGCCGGGACCAATAGGCCCGTATGAAGCCCCCACGGAGGCACACCAATCCCAATAAGGTCCAGGGGAAGATTGGGCCCGTAAAGCCCACCACCACCCTGCAATAGGCCAGCCGCCGTTGTCACCATCCCCAACATCAAACTCCCATCGCCACCATCTGCTGGAAGCGTTACCGTCGTGGCTAGGACAACCAGCCACAAGCCCACTGCAAAACAGCACCACCGCGCCGTCGCTCCTCGGGTCTGTGCCACGCTCTTGCATCCCAAGCCGCACCACCTGTCGCCGGAGCGCCACGCGCACGCCCCCCTCCACGGGAGGGTAGAAGGTGGGTGCCTGCCGGCACCGGCACCGCGCAGGCCTAGCCTGGCGGCCACTTCCAGCGACGATGGTGAGAAGGAGGTGAAAAGGGGAGGCTGGGGAGACGGTTGCCGGCGGCGACTCGGTCGCCCGCGCGGGGGCGACGTGAGTCGCGAGAGGGAAGGGTTTTTTCCGCGGAGTCTTCCTGATCCCTTCAACTCGGTCCAGTTAAAGTTAAACTTTGCAAACTTTGATTAAGAATATAAGGGAAAAAATCAAGATCCATAATACCAAATACATATTCTTATACAATTGATTCCATGTTACAAAATGTTTGATATTTTTTCATAAAAAAATGGTCAAAGTTTATAATATTTAATTTTAGCTAAACCTAAAACGCATAGTATTTGTAAACGGAGGAAATACATGTAAATTACTATGCACTATAAAAAATAGTAAACTAGTTCCATATATGACTAGTCTTAGGCAATAACCAAACACACCCATAGATGTTAAATTATTGCACCCCGCGTGTTGGCTCACGATGAATCGTGAAGCCTCGCAACAGAGTAGTACGATCAACCGGCGGTGGATATTTATTCCCTAAAAAAACAGCGGTGGAGATACTCCCTCTGTTCTCAAAAGAGTGTACTCTTAAAGAGTCAAAAAATTTAAAATTTGATCATGTTTAAATAAAAAGGCATTAACATTTACACAACCAAATTAGTGTCATTTGATTTATGATGAAATATATTTTCATCATATAGCTATTTCGTTTGATAAATATTGTTCATTTTTTACGAAAACTTGATCAAAGTTATAAAAGTTCGACTCTTCAAAAATGTTGAAAGTACACGACGGAGGGAGTAGTTTTTATAGCTGCCGGTCGGCTAGGTCTTTTATTGGAAAGAAAAGATGATTTGTATTCACCAGGTCAAGACGTACCAGCGGAGGGAGATCGATTCCATAGCTGCCTTTGTCTTCGTGTGGCTCTTCTCGGGGAGACTCGGACGATGTTCCGATGCGATCTGAACTCCCAGCGCCGCACGCCGTCAGGAGCAAAGCAGAGGCGGGAGCTGCGGCCGGTTCTGTTGGACGGCGAAGCCTGGCATGCATGCGCATCAGTCCGGCACCCCATACCCCGGTGCCGGCTCCCGTACCTGCACGCGACCACGTCCGCCGCTGCGCGCCGATTTCGCGGCGCCGGAGACCCAGCAGAGCCGCGCCGCGCGGCTGGGCCCGGTTCACGTCACTAGCTCCTTGCGTCCTGCCGGCCGGAGATCAGGGAGACGCGCAGGCATGCGCCGTCCCATGGCCACCGCTCCACCCTACACTGCACCTAGCGGGACTGGCACCTACGATGAGCTGCATCCCAAGTTCACCTGTTGGACGGCCAGTGCTAATCTAGAATGGATTCAGCTCCCAGATGCAACCCGAGACGATAGAAAATTTGAGCTGGTGCCCTTGGAAATGTGAGGGTAGCCATACATGGCGGTACGGCGCGTTCTAGACGATCGACGTCGACGCCTCGGCAGCATCGTGGGATGCAAAAGGGATCGAATTCGATCGGCAGGCCTTGATGCAGCAACTGGAGGACCACGGCTCCGCAAGCTGCACGAGTCTGGACCGATCCCATCCGCATCCGAGGACGCGCCCCCATCCGCATCGATCGGCACAGGACGCTCCGTGGAGGCAAGACATTTACTGCTGCTACTATCCATGGCTGAACTCAGCAGCTTCTAGTACCGGCATCTCTACTGCTTCTAGCCTCTCCCCGCCCAAGATGTCATGCGCAGCAGCAGTACAGTGCACCTCTGCTGCTGTAGAGAGAGGAGTAAATGAGGCGGTGCAATGCATGCCACGCAGAACGGCAGCCTGCAGGCCATCAAGTTCGACCCCTATGGTATGGTCGTCCTCGTCAATGAGGACCATGGCCGGCCGGAGCTGCCATACCATACGTACGCACGCATGCACTGGGCACTGTGCCGCGACATGGCTCGCCCCGGTGCACGCGGCAGAACGCCGCTGACCGGGCCACTGGCTATCTCGGATTAGCCGGGCCTATGTGGACCATAGGTGATGAGGAAGGGGTTTCAACCTGCATCAGATTGATTTGGCCTGCACCGGCCAAACAAAGAGAGATTTATTTCTCCTCCCACAGTCTCGCTCCAAAAAATACCCCAAGAACAGAACTCGAATAAAGATTTGGTGCACATGGACACGAGTGATCATGTTTTGTTAAAAAAAATGAAAAATCAGATTTCTAAGTTTTTTTAAAAATTTAAAAATAATCTCATCTAGGTAACTATTTATTTCACCAACATGCAAAAAATCTTGTTCAAATACTTTATATTTTGGGCTACACAAAAATGATAAACATCTAGATCTGAGTATGTATATTTCAAATCTACAAATTTTATCAGATTTTGTTATTTTTGTGTAGCCCATAATACAAAGAATTTCGTAATGAAATTTTGCATACTTATATATTACATCATTGAATATATCCTAATTTATTCTCATATTTTTTTGAAACTTAATGCTATGATTTTCATATTTTAAAATATAGAGAGGGAGCACTGGTGCCCTGGGAGCCAAAAGCACTTTCCGACTTTCTCCTGCATTTTCTCTTCACGGTGCATACTTGGGTCTCTCGAATGCATATTTAGAACCAAAACAAGTTGACCAAGTCATTGCTGATTGGCACACGTGGCAGGCTGTCTCCTTCCAGGTCGGATAACCGAGGTGGGATTTATATGCAAAAAAAAACTCAAACCAGTTGTTAGCTTCTATCTAATGCATATTCTACAAGATCTTTTTTTTTGTAATATGTGTTATTATGGATGTTCATGAAGAAGCAAGAAGCAAGAGTTTTACTAGTTACCGAAGGGGGAATAGCTATGAGTAAGATGTTCTATGTATGAAAATCATTGGGTGCGTACCATTGCTTTTCGCGGTGGATTTCATGTTCATTGTTTACCTAAGGATTTGACCTAAAGGTGATTAATAGGTAACAAATCGTTACTGCTTTTCACGGAGGTCATATATTGCTAGAGCCAACATCAGATAATAAGGAAGATTTTTTTTGTAGGGCCAAATAGGAATCATAATTATAAGTAGTGTCAAAAAATAATTCATGTCTAGTGATGAATACTATACTATGTGTTGTATTAAAGACTAATTTGATATTAAAGAATATACACAATAAATAATTTTTGTAAATCCTACATTTGTACCTAAATGCATGTGGATATGAGGGTGCTAATGGTCATTTAGAGTTACTAACTTATGATGTTATGATCTGGGACTAATTTGAATACCTTGAGTCTATGGGTGTGTTTGGTTTCACCCAAGATTGCCCTACCAAAACGGCTAGGGAATTTTTTGGTATATGAACTAGAATTAGTAGTGAAGTATTGGCACATCAAGATGGAAAAAAGATGACCTAAAGTTAGTAGTGAAGTATTGCCACGTTAAAAACATGGCAACAATCTAAACAAGAGGCAACATTATGGTCATGATCAAATAAATTGGTAAGGCGCACTTCGATCACAATCCAAACATACCCATCACGGTATCACCATGACCAAACCCATTCCGTGTTGTGTTACAAAAAGCTTCAATTCTTCCTTGGTTCATACTCCATGTTCACGATACAATATGCCACCTTGTTTACTTCTCTCATATTTCAAACCCAAGGGGTTTCAGATTGAACGGAATTGGGTAAATCACACAATCCTCTCAGATACTCTTTTGTTAAAATATACTGGTATAGTGGAGACATTTTAATCTAGGCAAAAATAAGAGGGTTTGTAGGGGTTGCTAGGAAATCTTGAGATTTTCTCAATCAATACCAGGGCGAAGCAGGAAATATATTTGAGAGGGGGCATTTGTGGACACTTAAGCTATATTTAGCTTAGTGAGTGGGGACACTAATGGTGAAATTTTATCACATAAGCTTGTTGAAGAAAATTGAGTGCCCCCCCCCCCCCCCCCCCCAATTGCACTTGGATCCGCCCATGACCAATACCTGCCTAGTAAACAGACAATTGGGTATTTCTCAGGATCCCGGATAATCCCCTTAAATCTCCTTGAATACATTTCAAATAAACTAGTAAACAAGGCCCCTTTGTAATGTTGCAGGTCCTTGGTTATAATTTCTTTTCCTATGTGGGTCTGTTTGTAATTTAATTTTTCTCCAGTAATGAAAACATCAATGTGTCGGGTGCTTTGCACCGGTCTCTGTTTAAAAAAAAAGTAAACAAGGCCCGAGGGTAGTGTGGCTATGTGGATTGTGTGGATTGTGTGGTTTTGCTTGAGAAGTTTTGAAGTAGAAGCATATTGGCGGGTCAGTGGTGCAGAGTTGGAATGTGTATCTTAATTTCTCATCAGCCTGCAATGATGCCGAAATAACACGAGCGCGACAAGACGGCTGCAAGTCGGCTAGAACCCGCTGCGACGTGCAGCAAGGAAACAGGGTCTCAACATCATGTGTAGTAAAAGCTTGCTCGTCATCGTCAAACCAGGACCACGCCGTCCGACTGTCTCCTCCCAGCCTACCGATGCTAGCCTGCGGCAGGCTACAGTGAGCTACTGTGCCGCTGAAAAGGCCCATTCCATGCCGCCTCAACGTCGCCAGTCGGTCGTCGCAAGGCCGTTCCGATCGGTGTTGGCGCTCCGCGCTTCTCTCCTCCCTCCTCCGATTCTTGCTATAAAACCACGCGTATGTCCATCCATTGGAGAGCTCATTCCATTCTGTCTACTTCACTAGCTAAAGTGCTCCACTGACCCCAGCAAGCTTGCTGCTCTTCTTCTCCACCCAGTAGTGTCTCCACCTTATTCTGTCTCTGCTTGCCCGTGCTGTTTGTGGAAACCAGATGGAGGTACTTGTTTGTTTTGATTTTGTTACTGATCTATACAAGAATTGGGGTGGGTTTTTAACTCACAGAGTTCTTGTTTGTTTTGATTTCGCAGAGGGCGAGGAGGCCGCAGGTGCCGGCGTTCGGGGAGTGGAACTACTGCTACCACCACTATGACGAGCCGCCCGCCGCCGAGTTCTACTACGCCCCCGAGCCGGAGCCGGAGGCCTGCAGCGACGTCTGGTTAAGGTACTCGCCGCCACGCAAACCGACGCCCAGGAAGCCCAGGAGGCCGGAGGGGGAGAAGGGAAGCGGCCGGCGCGCGAGGGCGTCCGAGGCTGTCGGCTTGGCGCGCTCCTCGGCCAAGGGCAGAGCTCCCTCCACCTCCAGGGTGGTGCGGCCTGTAGACGAGGACCTGTACCAGGTGCCGCCGCCGGAACTCAGCTCCCGCTGCCCGAGGCGGAAGAGGAGCCTGCTGATGGGATGCTTTGGCCTCAACTCATGTGTTGCGTGAAGATGCTGCGCGCGCGTTTGTCAGGAGTTCTTGCTATGTGTTTTGTTTTGTTTTCCGATCTCCTGGGCTAGCTACTGAAGTAGTACAACTGATCACTTGTTTGATTTCGATCGAGCTGTTAATCTACTATTGCCACCATATAATTGTTCGTGGCCATAAAATTTGAGAAATTTTCGAAGGGAGATTTGATGATGCATCAGACTATACATCTATATGTGTAGTCTATGGTGTGATTTGACTTGACAGTAAAATAATTGGGTCAGCGCCGGAGAAAGCCATAGTTTTATTCGTAAGTGAATTTACGCCCTTGCACTACGAACAGAACTCTAGATGAATGATTTAAATAGTGTTATAACGAAAATGCACCCTCAGAATAAAATACTACTCCCTTCAATTCATATTACTCTTCGCTAATATGGATGTATCTACCACTAAAATATGTACACTAGTAAATAGTATTATAGGTTGAACGGAGTACCAAAAGTTTGAGGTAGTATATTAGATCTGAATCATAGAATTAAGCTGATTGATTGTCCAGATTGTATTGATGTATCGAAAAACATCACTTCATAAATAAATGTTGGAAAGTACTAGGAAATACCTGTGGTGGCAACAAAGGTAGTCAATCAATGCAGGCACCGTATAGGCAGCAGGCAGCGCTCATGTTATAGGGCAAGCGAATCAAAAGTACGTATTCCTTTCATATATCATCGTATGCTAAGTTGGGTTGTAATCTAGAGAGAAGAGCAGTGGGTGGAAGCCCGTAACCGGCCCATCCTGTGTTGCAGCATCTGATACATTCGATTCAGAATACATGATGTAGTATAGCTTCCTTTTCCTTTGTAGAACTAGGTTAATATCGAATCTTTAGGAAAACAAATGTTGTGATGATTTACGCTAGCAAGACCTTGGTGATCAGTAGTGTCTTTGTCTCACCGGACCTTTGTGTTTACTGTTGGGTTGTGTGTTGATGATGGAGATAGCTAGGCCAGTGCTAAGGATTCACCCGTAGCCATGCAATACAAAATAGGATGCAAGATAATTGATAAGCTCAAATGTGTTAATTGAACAAGGATAAGAATCTTGCGGGCGGTGCGTCCTAAAATATAATAGATTTCGCAAGCCACTTATGGCTATTACATTGTTGGTGCAACCACGACACTCCAGTCGTCATGCACAAACCAAATCCTTAAGATTAGCGACGTCACAATTTAATCCCTAGGGGATCTCGAGCCAACTACTGTACCCCCTCCTGTCACTGGGTTTCACTTGAAGAAGGCATTCTCCACCAATCTTACCTCACTACAGATTCGATAATCCGGGTTTTGGGTACCTGACAAGTCCTAGATCGAGGTAGGAGACAATGATGCAGTCTTACAAATTACAAATGACAAATTAAATATAGTACCAATATGTAAACATGCACAACTAGCTGCGAGGCTAGCCCTCGGCCCTCAGCCCGTGATGTTGACCCGTTTCGACTCCATGTCGGGGGGGGGGGGGGGGTTACGGAAAGCTACATGCTTGTGCACTGACGGTGGCGACATCCACGGGTGCCACTTTCCGCTTGAGGACGTCGTCGGGGTGCTCTTTTCCGTGCTAGGGTTTCAAGTGAAAACCATGTTCTTTTGGTCTCGTTCGCGGTCATGCCTTGTGTTGCTACCCTCCTGGGGGCGCTGTCGTGGAGCTTAGGTGCCCTAGGGTTTGGCATGGTGTTGTTAGGCATTCTGGAGTACATGCTCGGCTTCATAGTCTTAATGTTTTTTCCGCCTCTTAGCGTTTTATTGTTGTGACTCATATTGTCCGGTTATCCTAGGATCTGTTCTGTAAGAGGGTTAACTCAAATCAGTACCATGTATTGTTTGGCTGTGTTGGGTTTATTTATAAAGCGGTCGAATGCGTGTTTGAGGAATGTTGCTATATATGATGTATACGTTGATTCAACGAACTAGGCCTAACTAGGAAGAAGCTAGAGCAATAGAATCACACAAGGGGGCCACGAGGCCCAAACGAGTATGCGTGGCGCGGCCCACCCCCAGATCGCGCCACCAGGGCCCGTTTGGCCATCGAGCATCGCCTTGGCTTCGTCTTTTTATTACCGTCTCTGTCTTGAAAGAAAACCTACGCCATATTTTTCCTGGAATTTTCTGAGGTGGCCACGAAGACATAACCCATCTTCCACCTCCAGAGGGGGCTGATTTTGCTGTTTTGCTGCAGCCGCCGATGGGAAATCGCCACCATCTTTGGCACTAACTCCTCCTTGGCATGTTGTGGAGCATCTTCATCACCATCTTCACCATCCCCAACATCAGCACCATCTCCACTTCGAGATCTAAAGTCACCCCTCTCATAGTTTATGGTAGATCAAACCCTGGATATTGTTTTAGTGTTGTGTGCATATTTGTGCTTGGCATCTTGTCATTATTTTGTGGTGAAGTTGTACTTTCAGATTGTGTTGTAATCCATACCCTACTGATCATGGTCATGTTTGATACTTGTGAGTAGTTCCATTGTTCCCGGGGGCATAGGATGAATTTGCTATGATTTCTATATAATATGCACTGAGTATTTGGTTAAGTTTTAATATTTTATGTGGTTCTATGATTGTAACGTGCGAACATCGACTGTATATTACTTCATCTTTATGGGATCATAGGGTTGCACCTTAGATTAATAAATAGGATGAGAAATGAGGAAGAGACATAAATCTTTTTCTTAGACTTGGCATTATTTTTTGGGGTTCTTGATCGGGGACCTTAGAACTTTATGCAATGCTTGGACGTTTATGTTTTAATGAATCCCTAGGTGCTCATAAAAATGGCCTTAGAAACAATAATTAGGGTTTTTGTAGCATAGTAATGTTATTTCTACACCTATTTTTGGCTCCATCCAATGAGAATAAAACTTGAAAAGATACTCATATGTTCCATCTTAGAAATCTGTATACTAAGTAAATCCATGCTGCCCATGGGAACATTTGTCACATATAGTACACACTTGAGCTTGTCCTCTTGCTGAATAGAGAATTGTGCTTTTTCTGAAAATAGCATTTACATATATGCAAACTTTACTTTTTGCAATTTAAATTCATCCATGCTTAAACCAGAAACCCAAAAACAACAGCTTTAATATTATTTTTCCTATTAAACTTGCTAACCAATACCTTCAGCTCCTCGTGGGTTTGACAACCTTTTCTATATTGAAAGGTACAACAATTGATCTCCTCAATTTGGGAGTCATCAATGAGGCGACCCACGAGGCCCAAATGAGACCAGGTAGCGCAAGGCCCACCCCTAGCCACGCCATCCAGGCTCGTTTGCTCCTCGAGCGTCTATTGTCGTCCGTCTTGATCTCAGATTGACGGGCTTGACCTAAAAAACCCCTATATAAAGACCCCCCAAGGCTTTCTCGAGAGGAGGCGGCGAAGAAACACGAAACCACAAAACTAAAGGAAATATGCCCTAGAGGAAAATAATAAAGGACCTATTTGCATATTTTATATAGTTCATAATAAGTTTAATACTATGCTATAATTATGTCAATCGGAAACATTGATATAGGTATGGTATTAAATGATAAATGGTCCCTATTAAATCCTCTAATTGCTATTTCATTGTTCAACTAATGATCGAGGTTTCTCGATCATGGTGCATTACGCCAATTGACAATGAGATCATGCCTTTGAGTAATGCCATGGTGGACATACCCAAAGTTAGTATTGCAACACGATCGTGTCATGATGTTCATGTTGCAATATGAAAAAAGTGTTGTAACTTAATCCTTAGACTGTGAGGTTATATTTAATCACTACCTCCAGAGGAATCTCTTATTGCATCAAATGTATCTACCTTAACCGGGTGACTTAAAGATGTCTTTTGGGTTCTCCAATGGAGCATGTTGAGGTGTATGAACCAAGAGCGGGATTTGTTCATTTGCATGACAGATATGATACTCTGGGCCCACTCGGTCGTGAGATTACATCAAAGCTGCGCAGCATGTGACTAGGTCACGGAGATGGAATATCACGGCACGAATTAAACAACACTAGTCGGTAACAAGATTAAACGAGGTATATAGATACCGACGATCAAATCTTCGACTATGCTAGTATCAGTGAGACAAAGGGAAAGGTGCATCAATGTTTATGGTTCAACGACTAAAAGAACTTTGTAGAATGCACATGAATCATCACGGATATCCAGATCTCATTGATGATCATTTACCAGAGAGAGTTCTCGGTAATGTCTGTAGTGTTCTCGAACCGTCAGTTAACACACTTAAGGGATCTCGATGCTTGGGAGGGTTTTGGTAATATTTGGAAACGATGATATATGAGAGGGAATCATTCCGATAAAGTCTGACATAGTTTTTGCGGAGTCTGAAATAGTTTTGGTAGAGTCCGGAAGTGTTTCGGAGTAGTGGAGAGTTAAATAATATGTAATTGATATTAACTGGTGAATTAATATTAATTAAAATTATTATTTAATGAATAAAAATGTAGCACACCCTTATTGGGCCCATTAACCCTAGTGCGCCCCTTATTAGACTGAGGACTAGGGCACCATGGGCCCTTGGGCCCTAATCGGCTAGGGTTAGGTTTAGGGTTGGGGGGCTGGCTGGCCCTGCCCTAGCCGCACCGTCTCTTCCCTTGCCCGCCGCCCTAGGGCTGCCTTGGTGGAGGGGTTGGTGCTCCCCCTCCCCACTATATAAAGGGGGCCCAGGGAGAGGAGAACACACAACAGCTCACAACGAGAGCCACATGCCTCTCTTCCTCTCTCTCCTGTCCGTCGCCCTCTCAACCTCCTCCTCTCTCTCTCTCTCGCACGGCCTCCCGAAGGGCTGCATAGGTTAGAGATCACACCACCGCTGCACGCGTGCTGTGGAGTTTCCGGATTTCATCCAATGCCATCTACTTTCACAATCTCGGTTAGATCGGAGATTATGGAGGTCATCGTGATCACCGTACGTGTGCAAGTATGCGGAGGTGCTGCTCATGTGGCACCGGAGTCGTTGCTCCAAGATCTTCAACGACCCTGAGGTCGGCTACATCGGCTTCATCGACATCGCTTGTGCGGAAGCATTAAATCCCATGTTCGGTCTTCAAGGGTATGTCACCGAACATCTGTTTACCGTTATAGCATTACTAATAGATAGATCCTTGGGCAATTTGGGGTTGCGTATGAATAAAAAATGTTATTTGCATCGAACCCCAACAGAAACATAGGCTGAACCTGCAAAGATTGGAGGGGAAAATGCTACCAAAGCCGTCCCCTATCGCATCTCCAACCTCTCCAACATCACCAACACCGCCACCATGATGAAGAGGGAGTAGTTCACCTCTAAACTATGGTTTTGGGGGGTAGCTTGATCTCTCTCTCTCTCTCTCTCTCTCTCTCTCTCTCTCTCTTGTGCTATGTTGTTTAGATGCCATATGTTGTTCGTTTGAATTGGTCTCTGGATAACATAGGTACACAATCTAGTAGACCTACGGTTAGGGCAATGAATGTGCCTGATCATAGGCCATATGTTGTTTGTTGGAATTGGTCTCTAGCTACTTCCTCTTCCTCATCCCTAGTGGTGGAGGATGATCTAGAAGTTTAGTAGGGCGAACCCATAAACATATAACATTGCTTAAGTACAATCGGGGGGGGGGAGGGGTGATGGTGCGGTGTTGATGTAGATGACCGACCAGTTGGGAACCCCAAGAGAAGGTGTGATGAGCACAACAGCAAGTCTTCCCTCAGTTATGAAACCAAGGTTTATCGAACCAGTAGGAGAAAGAACCAAACTTCAGAAGGTGATGCTTGCTAGCTTCATGGCACTCCGGACAATGGCGCCAGAAATATTGTTGGTGTATCTTCACCTAGCAGCAACGTGAAACCTGCACACAACACCACAAAGAACTTTGCTCCCAACTTACGATGAGGTTGTCAATCTCACCGGTTTGCTATAAACAAAGGATTAAGCGTATCGAGTGGTAAAAGGATAATAGTATGCAAGAAAGTAAACAGTGCGAGTAAAAGTAAAACGATGTAGCAATGTAAAGGAAATTGGACCGGGGTCCATAGTTCACTAGTGGTGTCTCTCCATAAGATAAATAACAACATGTTGGGTAAACAAATTATAGTTGGGCAATTGATAGAATAAAGATAACGTACATATGTCATGAGGATCCCTATGAGATTCACTCTGGGCATTACGACAAAATACGTAGACCGTAATCCAACTGCATCTATGACTAATAATCCACTCGCGGGGAGTCGTCCGAGTACCCCTTGAGTATTAAGTTGCGAACAACGGATAACTGCATTAAGCAAAGTGCGTAAAGTAAACAAAGCAAATGTCCTTGGATACAAGAATGTTGTTTTCTCCCTAGTGGCAACAACACATCTACAACCTTAGAGGTTTCTGTTACTCTCCCAGATTAAATAGAGGCATGAACCCAACTATCGAGCATAAATACTCCCTCTTGGAGTCACTAGCATCTACTTGGCCAAGATATCTACTAGCAACGGAATGCATGCAAGATCATAAACAACATAGAGATAACATAAGATATATGATTCAGCACATCAACTTAACATAGTACCAATACTCATCGGATCCCAACAAATACAACATGTATGATTACATAAAGATGATCTTGATCATGTAGGGCAGCTCACAAGATCTAAACATGAAGCACATGGTGGAGAAGACAACCATCTAGCTACTGCTATGGACCCGTATTCCAAGATAGACTACTCACACATCACTCCGAAGGCGACCATGGTGGTGGAGAAGGCCCCCGGCAGGGTGCCGAGAAGAGCTCCAGGATCCTCCCGATCTCGTTTTGACGACGACGGCGGCTTGCAGTATATTTCGAGGAAAAGCGATCCGTCCCTTAGGTTTTTCCCGTCGAGGGGACTTTATAGGCGAAAGGGCATCATCAGAGATGGGGCCAGATGGCCTCACCATGGGGCTCCTGGCCACCCTCCGTCCCATCTTCGGTCTTCGTGAAGCTTCGGTAAAAATAGGAGGTTCGGCTTTTGTTTCGTCCAATTCCGAGAATATTTCCTATGTAACTTTTCTGAAACATAAAAACAGCAGAAAATAGGGAACATGCACTGTGTCATCTTCTTAATAGGTTAGTTCCGGAAAATGCATAAAAACGTCACGAAGTGTAACAAAACTCAAAGCAAATGGTGCGTAAACAAGCATGGAGCATCAAAAATTATAGATACGTTTGAGACGTATCGGGGGGGGGGGGGGCAGATGCCCCCCCTACTCTCTTCTATATTGGTATTGCATAAAATCTGTTTTGTCAACTATTGAAGGATTCCAATCAAGATTTGATTGTACAACACATGTTAAAAGTATTTTATTTGAATTTTATTATTATTAACAAACGCAAGGTAATATCAAAATATTTAAATATAAGTAGAACTACTGAAGATTTAATGTCATTTAGAAGTCCTAGGCAATGGTAAACTATATCTTCTATTTAAAAGTATTTCTTATTTTGACAGAGACAAGCCTTGTTGATGTTTCTGCTAATTGTCCAAAATTGGAATCCTTCATCTTCTTGTGCATCCATATCGATGACGAATGATGCTCTTGTTATAGTTGCAAAAAATTGCCCAAACTAGACTTACTTTCGCTTTGCCCTCTATAATCCCCGTCATTTTCTAGACTACATCACATGATAACCTTTTGATGTGTGATTTAGGGCCATTGTGGAATCATGCAAGGGCCTTAGGCGCATCTTTATCGCTGCTCGTCTCATAGATGATGGATTGAACTCAATTGGTAAATATGCGAATATGAGCTTCAGATGGGACAATAGGGATCTTACATGTACACATAACAATGAGCATGTAAGAAGTGGCGGCAGATGGTCCAGAAGTTTAGTAGGGCAAACCCATAGACATGTACCATTGCCTAGGAGGGGAGGGGGGCAGATGCCCCCTTTCCTATATAATTTAAGTTAGTATAAATGGATTATTTGGAAATTGTGTGATTGCAACTACGAAATCATGGTTGAAACACAGCTACTCCATTGGAGACTTCCAACCAATTTGATATCACCAAGCTGAAATAGACAATTATTAATATACATAAACAATCAACAAACTAAAAATAACTTGAACAAAAAAATGGCGTGGCAAGGCAAACATGCGGTTGTAGTGCGTTGTGAAAAGCCGCCATGTGAAAGGACCCAGGCTTTACATCGGACAATCTATTTCGCTACAACTCTAGCCAGGTCAGAAATTGACCGCTTCACCTTTGAGAGTGGATTTCTTACCTGACGTGTTGTTGTTCCTGGAAGTAGCACCAGAGACACTTTAAAAAAGACTAGCTGAATACCCGTGCGTTGCTACGGCCGCTACTTTTTTCTCAGCTATTTTTAATATGCCTAAGCAAATATCGTGTGGGGCTTTGCGTGCTTTCTTTCGAAATGCCAAGAATATCTATTTTCTTCCGTCCGTAAAACATGCATAGAAAGAAGAATGAAATTTGTTTGATTTTGTAAAACCTGAAGATTTTCGGTTCCAGTGAAGCATCATCACGTCTCTATAAATGTCTATGATCTTCAAAAGGAAACACATTTTAACAAAATTTAGATCGACTGCTTTTGCATTGGTACCCTAGCCTTAGTTTGTCTTTTCTCCATTTTGTCCTCCAACACATCGAGCACAAGTGTCGATGAAGTCGAATCGTAAGCGTCAAATTTATCTTCTATATGTCAATTTGATGCACTCTCTTAAAAAAACCTATGTTTTAGTCTTTTAAAGAGTTCATTCTTGTATAATGAACAATTTGTTTCTTCACCTTCGTTGTGTTTCGTGGTCAATAAACGCAGTCACTGTTATGTAGTCACCCTGGTACAAAATGTAACTTGCTGCTACAGGCAAGTGTTTTCGCCAAACTCTCAATATTCGCCGTGGTTGTTCCCATGGCCCATGACTTCGAAATTGGTGCAGAAAAACATAAAGATATATAGATGCAACATTCATGAAAAGATTCATTTTTACCGAAAGTTCTTCAATTTTTGTTGCTCTACTCTAGCACCGCTAGGAAATGTATTGACAAAATAATCATTTTGTTTTGTAAATACACACAGCAAGCTTTGGGATCTGACCAACTTGAACTTGAATTTATTTTATGTATTTGTCCGGACACGACACATAGGCCAGCAGCTCAGGCCAGGAACAGGGGCGCAGTCCTCGTTTACCTTACCCTCAGGAAGTTCACTTGACCGTGAATCATCACAATCACTATCACAGTTTATGAAAACGTGCAGAATTTTGATCATTTCAAGCACTTCCTCAGCAGACAGTGAAGGCTCTTTCATGTTTCTGAATCTCTTGGATGGTCGTTGTACAGTATCTCAATGCAACAGCAGAAATCTTTAGGATGATTGTTGTAGTTTTTTATTCAAATAATTCTTCGGTAGTATTCTGAATGCTTAACAAAACAGAGGCAAAAGTGCTTCAGTTTATGTCGAATTGCTAGCCTGACAGGGTACTGGAGTTGTACTACATAATTAGTTCAGCATATGGACGGAACAAATATAAACAAAAATCAGTACTCCTCTAGGCATAAACGCAAACAAGTTGTGGGCATCATATGCCACAAGAACGATCAGACCACACCACATGGTCATCTTCGTCCTTCGTTGACACACCCGGGAGGCATGGGTCGCTGCCTTCACCGCCGCTCTCCAGCGCGACCAAGCTCGCCAGAGGTTGGCGGTCATCTTCTTCCCTGGTCCGTTGCAGGACACACCCGGGGAGACACGGGTCACCGCCGTCTCCGCCGCTCTCCAGCGCGACCAAGCTCGCCAGAGGCTTGCGCGAGACCAAGGCCTCACGCCGCACTCGGGAAGAGCGGGGATGACACCAGGGAGCCACGGGAGAAAGCACCCCGAGCTTGGTTTGAGTTGATCTTACGGAGCTTCAGTCTACTTTCTGTTGTGCTGGGACGGAGCAAAGAGCTAGCTGGAGACTCCCAGCACAATTAATAGGGGAATGGAAGGGTGGAGGAGCCGATCCACCGGTGGTGCTCCAAGTCGATGGCGCCATGGCGGGGTGCCTGGCAGGGCGCCCTGGTCCAAGACTCCAAGCAAGCTGAGAGCGAGCGTCGGGATCCAAATCATGGTCCACCGCACGATGCCCCGGTCTTCCACCTGCATGAACGTCGTCCCATCGCTGCGCCGTGTTGAGCCTCCGCATTGTCCGTCTGCGTGTATGCCGTCCCATCGTTGAGCCGCGTTGGACCTCCTCCGCCACCACCCCCACACCACACCGCTTCCTCCGAACGTAGCTGTGGGCGTGGACCACGGGGGAGGAGGGGGCCGCTGATGCAGGGATCTGGGGAGGTCGCCGGTGGTGCGGGAGATCCAAAGAAGTCGCCGGTCGTGAGAGGGACGAGGAGGTTGCCGGTGGTGCGGCGTTGGTGGAAGGGGGGAGCCGCAAGGTGGATTCGCTAGGCACACACAGCGAGGAGGGCGAGCGGGGCCGCACCAGAGGAGAGGAAGGTCTAGAGGCAGAGTGGTCGACCGCCGGGCTGCCGCTGCGAGGAGTGCGAGCAGGGCCGTGAGGCCGGCTGGGGGAAGCGAGCCCGACGCATCACCGGTTTTTTCGGACGAAACACGAAAGCGGTTATTTTGACGGACGAAATACTGGTTTTTTTTACCTACCACGGTTTTTTAACCATCACGTCCTTAAGCCGTATTATTAGTAGAGATATTTTTCTAAAAAAGAAAGAATATATTTGGTATGCCAGCTAGCCGCGGCTTTGTCGGATAAGTCATAAATCGCGCATATTCATACGAGCACAGGCGCTATATAGATATTTCTCTCCTTTGGTACTAGTATCTAAAAGGCTACAAATACCCACCTTATATGTTGATCTCTACCTTCTTGGCTTAGTAAGATAGCACTAAACTTTACAATATTTCAATTATTTGGGTCATACGTATTGTACATGGGCCAGTTTTGGGCTGTTACGAGAAACACATCTCTATTTTGCACACATTCAGCTCGGTAGTGTGGGAAGAAGAGCAGTAGCACGCACATGTTGCACAATTAAAGCAGTAACGGTGGCAGCAGGTCCGTGATGCGTCCATTATCAGTGTTGCCTCATGCTCTAGTATTAATGTTGATTTCATTTCACTTGAACTGTTGCTTGTACGGGCTGTCCAATACGGTGTTTTCATGCTGTTTTCTCAGACCGGTTTGACTCTAAAGGAAACTAGCTACTTTCTCCGTTTTAAAATAAGTGTTACCATTTTTCAAGATTTACATCTATTATCTTCACACTTAAACGTGTCTATAAACACAAGAATCTGGACAAAAAAATGATACTTATTTTTGGAACGGAGGGATTAGTTAAAATTAGCCCGGTGATTTTCATGCGAAGGTAAGGATGTCGACATGAAAATTGTTTGAAGTAGATTTAGACCGTAGCAAGTTTGAATAAGTATGCATCATTGTAAGCAATACAGGAATAAATGAGCAAGTGATATTAAGCGTGTACGTGCATATACTTTTGCTTGATTAGCTTGCATGTGGACGAACTTACCTCCTTCGTTAATATGTATGCAAAATTACCTACTTATGCACCATCTCTCGCTTATGAGTGTGTTCATGCAATCAAAAATAAAAGATTGGGAAACAATGGCTCTTGTGCAGTCTGTTATATTGTGATCCAAATTCAAGTATTGATGCATTGAAGAAAGGCTAACTTCGGACGGAGCGGAGCGAGGCCCGTCGCCGGAGGCTTGGGCCGAAATGCACCGTCAGTCTCACATCTCCTTTGTGCGGAGGGATTATCCAGTCTACTGTTGTATGAAGAAGAAGTTGGTGGCATTAATGGGGTAAGGGTGTGCAGAAATGCACCGTCAGTCTCACATCTCGGCTAATAGACACATCGGCACGTCGGCTTCTTGTCCAATCCGCAACCAGGACCTGAAGACGTGCGACATTTGCTCTTTCAATGCCCCATAGCGGTCCAGCTCTGGGAGTCCTTGGGTCTTTTGGGTTATATCACCTCTGCTCTTTGCGAGGACAGAGCAGGTTCTGGAGTTCTCGAGTTTCTACTTCGAAAGGATGATAACAATGTCCCAGACTTTGATGCGCTTGGGTTCAAGGAAACTATAGTGGTGGCCTTCTGGTACTTGTGGTGGCTACGAAGACGACAGACCCATAACGAATCAATCCCTCCGCCTTTTCAATGCAAAATTTCAGTCCTAACAATTACTGCTAATGCGGCTAAATCAGCTAAACCGCAGGTAGGGAACGAGAAAAAGGGCTGTAAGAAGACCAGAACCTAGACAACTAAAGCTCAGCGTTGATGCCTCTTTTCATGGGGATTCTAAAGAAGGTGAAACGGGTGCTGTTCTTTGGGACTATCAAGGTCGGTTTATTGCTGCTTGTTCTAGATTTCTTCCTAATGTAGCCTCTGCGATGATGGCTGAAGCTCTTGCGATGAAAGATGGTTTGGAGCTAGTCTCTCGGCTGGGTTGTAGTTCAGTTAAGGCGGAGTCTGACTCAATGGCGGTGATCGATGCTTTACTGGGTACTGAGGCCTGGTGGGGTACAGAAGCGGCCATCTATGCAGATTGTATTGATCTAGCAACTAATGTTGGTTCTATTCAGTTCTCGCACATTTCGAGGGAGGCAAATCAAGTAGCAGATGAGATAGCTAGGAAATGTTTTAGTGATAGCCAATTGTAATTGGGACGATGAGCCCCCTAGCTTCCTTTTACCCATGCTGATACACGATGTAACTGAACTTTGATTGAAGCAGCAAGTTTCAGACGCACTCTTTTCCTTACCAGGGTACCTAAGGGGACTGGAAGGTTTGTAATGAGACGGCTTGCTAGCTTAATATAGTATGTGGTTTAAAAAAAAACGAACTAGGCCCAACCTGTGGAGATGGCCACAATAATCGCTGGTCGTCTTGGGTTTTTTGTGCGCCCCTCCCTGGGGAGACGCGGAGTACCCGCGCCGCACGCGGTCAGGAGCATAGCAAAGGCGGGAGTTGCGGCCGGTTCTGTTGGACGCCTCAGACTGGCATGCATTCACACAGTCCGGCGCCGATTTCGCGGCGCCGGAGACCGAGCAGAGCCGCGCCGCGCCGGTTCACGTCACAACCTACGTGCTACGATTCGTGCAGAGGTACGGTACGTACGAAACGGCCATCTAGCCGGCCGGAGATCAGGGAGACGCATGCGGGCATGCGCCGTCGCAAATTCACCCCACAGTTTATGTACGATGATCGACGTTGACGCCGCCTCGGCAGCATCGTGGGATGCAAAGGGTTCGATCGACAGGCTCGATGCAGCAACTGGAGGACCACAGCTCCACAAGTTGCACGAGTCTGGACCGATAGAGGTTTGATTGTTGTGTGTCCTCTCCAGTACAGCTTGTACACGATCGAGCATGCTGCGAGCACCATCCTCATTGATCGTGTTGGCACGCTACAGCTACAGGGCGATACAGCGACGCTCCGTGGAGGCAAAACATTTAGTTGAGCAGCTTCTAGTACCGGCAGCTCTACTGCATAGCCTCTCCCCGCCCAAGGCCGTGTCATGCACTGATGCGCAGCATAGTGCAGCTCTGCCGCTGCTGTAGCTAGCTAAAGAAATAATGAGGCGCTGCAGTGCACAGACCAGCATGCCACGCAGAACGGCAGGTCATAAAATATTATCCACAATACACTACGGATATAGGACGGCGTGGCCTTTGGTCGTCGTCCATGAGGACCATGGCCGGCCGGAGCTGCCATGCCATACGTACGCACGCACACTGCGCTGTGCCGAGGCATGGCTGACCACGGAACCTGCTTTGCCCTGGTGCACGCGGCCAGACGCCGCTGACCGGACTCTGTGTTCCGACCAAAAATGAGGAAGTGAATTAGACTTTACATCACACTGATTTGGCCTGCACCGGCTAACACCTGCATGCCATAGAGAGATTTTTCTCATCTCTCTAAAACAACAGAGCTTCTCACTTTCCCTTCACTTATGGTGGAGAATTAGTGTTCTACATGTCGTCTGAAAAACATACACCATTGTAGTCATTGCTAAACGTAATCTTCGTAGATATGTACATCTACTTCAAATGATACCATGCTACCACATTCAAAAATTTAAATTTCCAAGTTTAATTTTTTTTAAAAAAAACTAATTATGTGAGCTCACATGATATGTGTCTGTGATCTCTATAATTTTCGGAGCCAAGTTCGAAATATACACTGAGAAACAAAAAAGACAAATCGACATGTGAATGGTGACATTTATGCTTTTGTCTTTTTGTGACAATGTTTATGTTAAATTTCTCTTTTTAGTTTCTCCATGTATATGTCAAATTAGGTTCTGTAAATTATAGGGATTGTAGGCACACATGTTCTCAATGCTAACAAATTTATTTCGATTTTTTTTAAAAACTTGTACATGTGATTTTTGAAGAGTGGGAGCATGGTACCATATGAAATATGGGATCATGTGATATTTACCCGACCGAGCAGTGGCCGGTTGGTTAGAGCATATGCCAATAAGCTCATGCAAGTGTGTTTGAGGCACGGCCTTCGGAGGGTACTGAGTAGAGATTTTTGGCTCGATCCCGAGATAGTGATTTCACGTCTCCAAATAAAATTCACACTTTGTTATTTTTGTGTAGTTCAGAATACAAACATTTTGAATTAAGATTTTGCACGTTCGTGGGATACATCAAAAGCTACTTCTAGAATTTTGTTTTACAATTTTTTTGAACACGCGAGAAGCACTGAAGCGGGATCCAAAAGGACTTTCCGGGAGTAAATCTCTTTTTTCCCAACAATGCTCTACCAAAAATTGTTGAACCTTTAATTGCCCACAAGATGGCCAATATTAGCTAAAAAGATGAACTAGACTTACCAGTTAGCAGTGGAGCATTGGCATGGTAAAAACTTGCAACAACCCGAACAAGAGCCAACCTTTTTTGGTCATGACCAAAAAATTGGTAAGGTACACTTTGATCACAATCCAAACATTGCCTATAACCCATGATCAAACGCATGTTGTCTTGTGTTAGAAAAGCTTTGTAGATTTTCCTTGGTTCACACTCCACGGCCACGAGACAGCATGAGGGTAGTATAGGGTTTGTGGTTTTGCTGGGAAGCCTCGTAGAAGCACATCGCCAGTCAGTAGTGGTGCAGAGTTGGAATGAGCATGTGTATCTCTCATGAGCTTGCAATCATGGCAAAATAACACGATCGCGACAAGATGGCTGCAAGTCGGCTAGAACCCGCTGCGACGTGCAGCGAGGAAACAGGGTCTCCCATCATGTGTAGTAAAAGCTTGCTCGTCATCGTCAAACCAGGACCCTTATTTCTCGCTGCGTACACTGTCTTCTCCCAGCCTACCGATGCTAGCCTGCCGCAGGCTATAGTGAGCTACTGCGCCGCTGCCTCAGCGTCAATGCTCGCCGGTCGTCGTCGCAAAGCCGCTCTGATCGGTGTGGCGCTACTCCTCCTCCCATTCTTGCTATAAAAGCACGCGTATATGTCCAGCCATTGGAGAGCTCATTCCATTCTGTTTAGCTACATCTACATCACTAGCTAGATGGACTCGTGTTGTGGTGGCCGTAGTCATGTGGACGGCTTGGAGGTGATGGAGGTGTAGGTGACCTGCGACGACTCGGAGGTGGTGTTGTCCTTGGGGCCGAGCCTGGAAGCTTGATGTAGTTCTTGTCCCATAGAATGACTCCACCCAGTACTTCTCCGAGTGTCCTCTCATCTTCGGGTCCAACGATGTCAAGCTCCATATCATGAAACCCCGGCACGATTTCATCCACCCCGACTTTAGCATAGCCAGCTGGAATCTCATGGCCATGCCAGCGTACATCAGGGCTAGAAGGTAAAGCTTGTCCGACGGCCACCTTCATGGATATGTTCTTCATTCTCTGATGGAGTTCACATGATGTTGACTCCTTGATTCCATCCATGGGGTAGCCGGGACCGCCCTCTATCATTCGTCGTGCATCGTTAGTCGGGGCCTCAGATTCAGCCACGCTGCTTTTCCGCTTAGATGGACCGGCGGTAATATCGAGTGCAGGATCTTGCTGGCGCACTACTCCTCTAAGTTCGGCAATCTGCTGCTGTTGCTCGTTAAGTCTGGCAAGCAACTGGTTGAACTTGTCATTTTCCTCATCCTGCTGTCGCTTCTTTGCTCTCGCTCGGCTTCTGTAAGTCTCTTGGTCTTTGGCAAACCCAAGCCACCATGGGTAAGAAGGACCAAAGCCTCGCGTTCGTCCTCCGTGTTCGTCATTCCCGAGGAGCAGTGTGAGCAAGTCTTTCTCTCTATCTGGAGTGAACTATCTTTTTCCCTCTTTAATTTCTTTCACTATTTTTTCCAATTTTCCCTGGGTATCCTAAGACCGTCACTGCAGATAAGGTCCCCTGTTAGTTCGTCGTACGAACCACCATGCGCAAGGAACCAATTTCTTGCTCTCATTTCCCACTCATCACGGATGGGTTTAGGTGTGATCCCTTTAGCAATCATCTCTTGCTCTTTCTTATCCCACTTTGGGATGGCAGTCTCGTAGCCCTCTGGCCCCAGCGTGTGGTGATATTTCTTCTTGTCGGCATTTTTCTTGTTCTTTTCTGATAATGCCTTGGCATCTTCTGACTCCTTGTACTCCTGAAATGCCTTTCAGTGATTCGCCTGCTTTGCTAGATACCCTTCGAATACTGGCACTTTCTTTGTCTTCAGATAGTTTTTCCATAATTTCTTCTTCCACACTCGGAACAGTTCGTCCATCTTTTTTAGAGTCCACTGCTTGACTTTGGCCCTCAGTTCTCTTGCAGCGTCTTCATTCTCACATTCTGGCAGGTTGAAATGTGCCATGAGATCATTCCAAAGACTCTCTTTGTACCTTTCGGCGACATACTCACTATCGTCTGCCCCTTTGCATTTGTTCCACTCCCGAACGTTGATCGGGACGTGATCCCTCAACCGGAACTAAAGGGGGGTCTTTAGTCCCGGTTGAAGCCACCAACCGGGATTAAAGGGTCTTTAGTCCCGGTTGGTGGCTTCAATCGGGACTAAAGACTTTTGGGCGGCGGTTTCCAGTTCGCGACCGAGCCCCAGACCTTTAGTCCCGGTTGGTAAAATGAACCGGGACTAAAGACTTTTGGGCGGCGGTTTCCAGTTCGCGACCGAGCCCCAGACCTTTAGTCCCGGTTAGTAAAACGAACCGGGACTAAAGGGGTAATAAATGCGCGCCAAGCCTAATATTTTTTTCAGATTTCATTTGAATATGAATTTGAATTTCAAATTGAATAACTTGTGTATATTTTAGAATCTGACAAAACTTTTAATATGAAAAGTGTTTGAAATTGAATAAGTAATTCAAAACTTTTTCCTATTTTCAAAATCAATTATTCTAACTATTCAAATTATTAACTATTTTGCCATTTTCAATTAAAACTATGTTGATTAATTTTTTTTTGTATATTTTAGAATCTGACAAAACTTTTAATATGAAAAGTGTTTGAAATTGAATAAGTAATTCAAATTTTTTTCCTATTTTCAAAATCAATTATTCTAACTATTCAAATTATTAACTATTTTGCCATTTTCAATTAAAACTATATTGATTAATATTCTTTTTGCATATTTTAGAATCTGACAAAACTTTTAATATGAAAAGTGTTTGAAATTGAATAAGTAATTCAAAAAAATTTCCTATTTTCAAAATCAATTATTCTAACTATTCAAATTATTAACTATTTTGCTATTTTCAATTAAAACTATATTGATTAATATTCTTTTTGCATATTTTAGAATCTGACAAAACTTTTAATATGAAAAGTGTTTGAAATTGAATAAGTAATTCAAAACTTTTTCCTATTTTCAAAATCAATTATTGTAACTATACAAATTTACCTAACTTATTTGTGTTTACCAATTTTTGAATCTTAACTTATTTTCTAACAAAATAACCTAACTTATTTGTGTTAACTTATTCTAACTTATCAAACTATTAACAAAATTGCCATTTTCAATTAAATAATAGATTAACTAATATTTTTTGCATATTTTTGAATCTTATTAAACTTTCAACATGAAAAGTGCTTGAATTTGAATAAGTAATTCAAATCTATTTTCTGTTTTATTAATTGAAAATATTAGTTCATTATTAACACACATGCTCCTTAAATAAAGGCTTAGTACATTCCATACATGCATTATTACATAAAAGGTTTAATACATTATTACATTATTGCACCAACATTCCTATCTATTATTTCTGTTTTCTTCTGGGTCGTAGCCACGAAGAATCTTTATCATTCAGTAGTATGCTTGGGTCAGTTTTCACTTTGAAGGGCGGAATTTCATGAAACTTATTATAATCTACTGACATGTCTGTCTTGTCATCTACTCCCACGATGTTTCTTTTCCCTGAAAGAACTATGTGGCTCTTTGGCTCATCGGACGATGTCTTCTTTTGCTGATTTCTTTTTCTCGTTTTTGTAGACATGTCCTTCACATAGAAAACCTGAGCGACATCATTGTCTAGGACGAATGGTTCGTCCATGTACGCAAGATTATTGAGATCCACTGTTGTCATGCCGTACTTTTGGTCTACAACTACCCCGCCTCCTGTCAGCTTCACCCATTTGCACCGAAACAAAGGGATCTTAAAAGTAGGTCCATAGTCAAGTTCCCATATCTCCTCTATGTACCCGTAATATGTGTCCTTTTGCCCATTATCGTCTGTTGCATCAAAGCGGACACCAATGTTTTGGTTGGTGCTCTTTTTATCTTGGGCGACCGTGTAAAATGTATTCCCATTTATCTCGTACCCTTGGAAAGTACATATAGTCGAAGATGGTGGCCTGGCCAAATAGTACAGCTGATCTCCAACGATGTTGTTATTCATGATATGTGTCTGCAACCAACTGCCGAAAGTCTTCTCGTGTTCCCCTTTAATCCAAGAGTCAGCCTTCCCCGGTTTTTGGAGCGTAGAATATTCTTGTGTCTCTCGATATACGGAGCCACCATGGTGGAATTGTGTAGAACTGTGTAGTGTGATTGAGTGAATGAATGCCCGTCCATACATACTTTTGCTTTCCTTCCTAGTGTGCCTTTTCCTGTCATCCTACCCTCATACCGAGATTCAGGAACACCAATCGGCTTAAGGTCAGGAAGAAAGTCCACAGAAAACTCAATGACCTCCTCTGTTCCATAGCCCTTGGAGATGCTTCCTTCTAGCCTAGCACGGTTACAAACATATTTCTTTAAGACTCCCATGAACCTCTCGAAGGGGAATATATTGTGTAGAAACACAGGACCGGGAATTCTAATCTCTTCGACTAGGTGAACTAGGAGGTGTGTCATTATATTGAAGAAGGATGGCGGGAACAACAACTCGAAGCTGACCAGACATTGGACCACATCAATCTGTAATCCTGATAGACTTTCTCGATCGATTACCTTCTGAGAAATTGCATTGAGGAATGCACATACCTTCACAATTGCCAGGCGAACATTTTCCGATAGAATTCCCCTCAATGCAACCGGAAGCAATTGCATCATAAGCATGTGGCAGTCATGAGACTTTAGGTTTTGGAATTTTTTATCTTTCATATTAATGATTCCCTTTATATTCGACGAGAAGCCAGTCGGGACCTTGATACTGAAAAGGACTTTAAAGAAGATTTCCTTCTCTTCCTTGGTAAGAGCGTAGCTGGCACGCCCTTGAAACTGCCCTGGATGCATGTCGTCTCATCCTTTATGACGTTCCTGGTCCTCCCGTGCTTCCGGTGTATCTTTTGACTTCCCATACAAGCCCAGGAAGCCTAGAATATTCACGCAGAGATTCTTCATCAGGTGCATCACGTCGATTGCGGAGCGGACCTCATGGACTTCCCAATAGGGTAGCTCCCAAAATATACATTTCTTCTTCCACATGGGTGCGCGCTTATCAGGGCCATTAGGAATAGGCTGGCTGCCAGGACCCTTTCCAAAGATTACTTTTAAATCTTTTACCATATCAAATACTTCAGCACCAGTACAGGTGACAGGCTTCCCCCGAGTTTCTGCCTTGCCATTGAAATGCTTGCCTTTTTCTTTAAGGGATGCTTGGGCGGAAGAAAACGACGATTGTACGGGTACACATTCTTCCTACATTTGTCCAGATATATACTTTCTGTCTGATCCAAACAGTGCGTGCATGCATTGTATCCCTTGTTTGACTGTCCTAAAATGTTACTAAGAGCAGGCCAATCATTGATGGTTACGAAAAGCAATGCTCGAAGGTCAAATTCCTCTTGTTTGTGCTCGTCCCACACACGTACACCTGGTTCGGCCCACAGCTGTAAAAGTTGATCAACTAATGGCCTTAGGTACACATCAATGTCGTTGCCGGGTTGCTTTGGACCTTGGATAAGCACTGGCATCATAATGAAATTCTGCTTCATGCACAACTAAGGAGGAAGGTTGTAGATACATAGAGTAACGGGCAAGGTGCTGTGACTGCAACTCTGCTCCCCAAAAGGATTCATGCCATCTGTACTTAGACCAAACCATAAGTTCCTTGCGTCACCTGCAAATCTCGGGAACTCTCTCTCAATTTTTCTCCATTGCCGACCATCCACGGGATGCCTCAACTTGTCGTCTTTCATACGATCTTCCATGTGCCATCGCAACAACTTCGCATGCTTTTTATTTCTGAATAGACGTTTCAATCGTGGTATTATAGGAGCATACCACATCACCTTGGCAGGAACCCTCTTCCTGGGTGGCTCGCCCTCAATATCACCAGGGTCATCTTTTCTGATCTTATACCGCAATGCAGTGCATACCGGGCATTTATCCATATTTTCATACTTCTCACCGCGGTAGAGGATGCAGTCATTAGGGCATGCATGTATCTTCTGCACATCTAATCCTAGAGGGCAGACAAGCTTCTTTGCATCGTACGTGCTGGCGGGCAATTCGTTCTTTCTTGGAAGCATCTTCTTCATCAGTACCAGCAACTTTTCAAATGACGAGTCAGTCACACCGGTCTCTGCCTTCCACTTCAGCAATTCCAGTGTGCTACCGAGCTTCTTCTGGCCATCTTCACAAGTTGGGTACAACAATTTGTTGTGGTCCTGTAATATCTGCTCGAACTGCAACCTCTCCTTTTATGTGTCGCAGCCTCGCCGTGCATCAGAAATGACCCGACCAAGATCATCAGCGGGCTCATCTGGTTCCCGTTCTTCACCCTGATCTTCTTCTTCATTGTCTTCCATTGCGGTATCAGCATACTCAGGGAACATAGATCGGTAGTTGTCGTCATCGTTCTCTTCTTCATCGTCGTCTTCCATCATAACCCCTCTTTCTCCGTGCTTGGTCCAAACATTATAGCCAGACATAAAACCGGACCGAAGCAGGTGGCTCTGAATGACTCTTGAGGAAGTGTAATCCTTCTCATTCCAACATTCAACACATGGACAAAACATAAAGCCACCACCATGCTTGTTCACCTCGGCCGCATCTCGAAAAGAATGCACGCCTTCTCTGTAAGCGGCTGTGCGTCGATCACCGTACATCCATGGATGGCTCATCTGCATCATACAATAGTATATCAAACGCAATCACGATCCTAAAATTAGTACCGCACGGTCTAAACGAGAAAATATAGTTGCTAACCTTTTAGAATAAGTGGAAATAAAGAGGAAGAGGCTTAAGTGTGGCTCAGGCACCTCATATCGTAGTTGTGTTTGGTGAACTTAAGTGGCATCGCTCTAACACACATTTCAACAAACACCTCTAGTGCATAGGAATGAAATAGAAAACTAGCACAAAGCCACACTCCTCCATCCAAGAAAAAAACAAGGGAGAGGGGAGAGGGGCTGTGGCCATATATATAGGCAGAAGACTTTAGTCTCGGTTTGAGACACAAACCGGGACTAAAGGGGTTACACAGGAAATATTCTCAGAATTGGACGAAACAAAAGCCAAAACTCCTAATATTTACCGAAGCTTCCAGAAGACCGAAGAGGAGACGGACGGGGGCCATGGGCCGGCCACACCATAGGGCGGCGCGACCAGCCCCTGGCCCGCGCCCCCTATGGGTGAGGCCACCCTGGTCCACTTCTGATGCTGCCCCTTCGCCTATAAAGACCCCCCGACGGGAAAAACCTAAAGACCGGATCAATTTTCCAGAAACACATCGCGATCCGCCGCCGTCGTCGACCCGAGATCGGGAGGGTCTAGAAGCTCTTCCCGGCACCCTGCCGGAGAGGGGAATCGCCACCGGAGGTCTTCTTCATCGCCATGCTTGCCTCCGGCGCGATGAGTGAGTAGTCTACCTTGGACTATGGGTCCATAGCAGTAGCTAGATGGTTGTCTTCTCCACCATGTGCTTCATGTTTAGATCTCGTGAGCTGCCTTACATGATCGAGATCATCTTTATGTAGTTCTACATGTTGTGTTTGTTGGGATCCGATGAATATTGGTGTTATGTTAAGTTGATGTTCTGAATATTATCTTATGTTATCTCTATGTTGTTTATGATCTTGCATGCTCTCCGTTGTTAGTAGCTATCTTGGCCAAGTAGATACTAGTGACTCCAAGATGGGGTATTTATGCTCGATAGTTGGGTTCATGTCTTTATTTAATCTGGGGAGTGACAGAAACCTCTAAGGTTGTAGATGTGCTGTTGCCACTAGGGAGAAAACAACATTCTTGTGTCCAAGGACATTCGTTTTGTTTACATTACACACTTTGCTTAATGCAGTTATCTATTGTTCGCAACTTAATACTCGAGGGGTGTTCGGATGATATCCCCGCGAGTGGATTATTAGTCATAGATGCAGTTGGATGGCGGTCTATGTATTTTGTTGTAATGCCCAGAGTAAATCTCATAGTGATCCTCGTGACATATGCACGTTATCTCTATTCTATCAATTGCCCAACTATAATTTGTTTACCCAGCATGTTGTTATTTATCTTATGGAGAGACACCACTAGTGAACAGTAGACCCCGGTCCAATTTCCTTTACATTGTTACACCGTTTACTTTACTCGCACTGTTTACTTTCTCGCATATTACAATTGCTTTCCACTCGATACGCTCAATCCTTTGTTTACAGCAAACCGGTGAGATTGACAACCTCATCATAAGTTGGGAGCAAAGTTCTTGGTTGTGTTGTGTGTAGGTTCCACATTGCTGATGGTGCAAAGCAAAGCCCTGGACGAGGCACCTTTTAAATTGTCCGGAGCTATCGTGAAGCTAGCAGGCATCACCTTCTGAAGTTTGGCTTTTTCCTACTGGTTCGATAAACCTCGGTTTCTTACTGAGGGAATACTTGCTGTTGTGCTCATCACACCTTCTCCTGGGGTTCCTGATACGTCTCCAACGTATCCATAATTTTTGATGCTCCATGGTTGTTTTTACACCATTTGCTTAGTGTTTCAATACACTTCGTGGCATTTTTATGCATTTTCCGGAACTAACCTATTAATGAGATGCCACAGTGCCAGTTCCCTGTTTTCTGCTGTTTTTGTGTTTCAGAAAAGTTACACAGGAAATATTCTCAGAATTGGACGAAACAAAAGCCATACATCCAGAAATTTACCGAAGCTTCCAGAGAACCGAAGAGGAGATGGAGAGGGGCCACAGGGCGCCCACACCACAGGGTGGCACGGCCTAGGGCTAGTCCACGCCCCCTGGTGGTGAGGCCACCCTGGCCCACTTCTGATGCCGCCCCTTCGCCTATAAGGACCCCCCGACGGCAAAAACCTAAATACCCGATCACTTTTCCAGAACACATCGCGATCCGCCGCCGCCGTCGACCCGAAGATCGGGAGGGTCCAGAAGCTCTTCCCGGCACCCTGCCGGAGAGAGGAATCGCCACCGGAGGTCTTCTTCATCTCCATGTTTGCCTCCGGAGCGATGAGTGAGTAGTCTACCTTGGACTATGGGTCCATAGCAGTAGCTAGTTGGTTGTCTTCTCCACCATATGCTTCATGTTTAGATCTTGTGAGCTGCTTTACATGATCGAGATCACCGTTATGTAATTCTACATGTTGTGTTTATTGGGATCCGATGAAAATTGGTGTTATGATTGAGTTGATGTGCTGAATATTATCTCTATGTTGTTTATGGTCTTGCATGCTCTCCGTTGTTAGTAGCTATCTTGGCCGAGTAGTTGCTAGTGACTCCAAGAGGGGGTATTTATGCTCGATAGTGGGTTCATGCCTGTATTTAATCTAGGGGAGTGACAGAAACCTCTAAGGTTGTAGATGTGCTATTGCTACTAGGGGGAAAACAACATTCATATGCTCAAGGGCATATGCTTTGGTTACATTACACACTTTGCTTAATGCAATTATCTGTTGTTCACAACTTAATACTTGTGGAATTCTCGGATTGATTCGCCACAAGTGGATTATTAGTCATAGATGCAGTTGGATGGCGGTCTATCTATCTTGTTGTAATGCCCAGAGTAAATCTCATAGTGATCCTTGCTGGTGCTAAGTTGACGCGAGAGGTTTTCTTCAATCTTTGGAGGTATTCTTCTTTAGTCCCCGGCAACGGCGCCAGAAAATTAGCTGCTGCGTGTGATGGCGTGTGGTTAACGTGGGAGCAGACTGTCCTTGTGCATGGTGGATAACCAGCCCGTTGGGAACCCCAAGAGGAAGGTATGATGAGTATAGCAGCTAGTTTTCCCTCAGTTAAGAAACCAAGGTTTAATATCGATCTTGGAGAGGAGAGACAAACGACTGAAGGTGATGCAGACTGGCTTAATAGCACTCCAACAAGGGCGCACTTGTTGACTCGTCTTTGGCCAGTAGCAACGCGGAACCTGCACACACACAACCAAGTACTTTGTTCCCAACTTACGATGAGGTTGTCAATCTCACCAGTTTGCTTGAAACAAAGGTTATGAGTGTATCGAGTGGAAAACAGTAAAGTATGCGAGTCAAGTAAATAGTACGAGTAAAGTAAACAGGTGATAGCAATATGATGTAAATAGGACCGGGGTCCATAGTTCACTAGTGGTGTCTCTCCATAGATAAAATAACACATGCTGGGTAAACAAATTACAGTTGGGCAATTGATAGAACAAAGATAAACGTGATATGTCAAGAAGATCACTATGAGATTTACTCTGGGCATTACAACAAAATACATAGACCGCCATCCAACTGCATCTATGACTAATAATCCACTCCCGGGGATATCAATCCGAACACCCCAAAAGTATTAAGTTGCGAACAACAGATAATTGCATTAAGCAAAGTGTGTAATGTAAACAAAGCATATGCCCTTGAGCATATGAATGTTGTTTTCTCCCTAGTAGCAACAGCACATCTACAACCTTAGAGGTTTCTGTCACTCCCCCAGGTTAAATAGAGGCATGAACCCACTATCGAGCATAAATACCCCCTCTTGGAGTCACTAGCAACTACTCGGCCAAGATAGCTACTAACAACGGAGAGCATTCAAGATCATAAACAACATAGAGATAACTGATGACCCACAAGTATAGGGGATCGCAACAGTCTTCGAGGGAAGTATTACCCAAATTTATTGATTCGACACAAGGGGAGCCAAAGAATATATGTAAGCCTTAACAGTTGAGTTGTCAATTCAGCTGCACCTGGAAACAGTCTTACTCGCAGCGGTTTATCAGTAGCAACAGTTTTATAGCAGTGATAGTAGGAAAACAGTAACAGCAGTAGTAAAATAGCAGCAGTAGAAGTAACGGTTGTAAACAGTAGGAACAAATACTGTAGGCATAGGGATGGATTACGGGCGTTGCATGGATAAGATAATTCATGAAATCAATGAGATACGGGCATTGCAGATAAATAATGATAAAGCATCCTAGTACAAACAATCATAGGCATGTGTTCCGTATATAGTCGTACGTGCTCACAAGGAGAAACTTGCACGACATCTTTTGTCCTACCAGCCTGTTGCAGCAGGGCCTCAAGGGAAACTACTGGTAATTAAGGTACTCCTTTTAATAAAGTACCAGAGCAAAGTATTAGCACTCGGTGAACACATGTGATCCTCACATCATAGCCATCCCCTCCGGTTATCCCAATTTCTGTCACTTTGGGGCCTCGGGTTCCGGACAACAATATGTGTATACAACTTGTAGGTAAGACCATAAACAACAAGTATCATCATAGAAATAATAACATGTTCAGATCTGAAATCATGGCACTCGGGCCCAAAGTGACAAGCATTAAGCACAACAAGTTGCAATAATGTCATAGGCACTAAATAAAGATACTAGGCACTATGCCCTATCAAACTCATATCAAATTACATGAACAATCTCATCCAATCCCTACCATCCCCTCACCTACAGCGGGGGAATTACTCACACATGGATGGGGGAGTCATGGATGGTCGATGGAGGAGCATCGGTGGTGATGGTGATGAAGATCTCCTCCGAATCCCCGTTCCGGCAGGGTGCCAGAACGGAGTTTCTGGTTCCGAATCGCGGTTTCTGATGGCGGCGGCGCAGCGGAAGTCTATCTGGGAAAAACGCCGTCTCCCCGATATTAAGTCGTCAGGGGGTATATGTACGCGAGACGGGAGGTCGAGAGGGGGCCTGAGGCCTCCTCACATAGGGGTGGCGCGGCCAGGGCTGGGCCGCGCCACCACCGTGTGACGGTCCCTCGAGCCACTTCTCCCTCCGGTCTTCTGGCTCCGTGGGTCTTGTGGTGAAATAGGATTTTTCATGATTTTTCCCGAATTTTTACTGGAAGTTGAATTTCTGCACAAAAACTAGACACCAGAGTAATTCTGCTGAAAACAGCGTCAGTCCGTGTTAGTTGTATTCAAAACACACAAATTAGAGGAGAAACAATAGCAAAAGTGTTCGAGAAAGTAGATACGTTTTGGACGTATCAACTCCCCCAAGCTTAGCTATTTTCTTGTCCTCAAGCAATTCAGTTAACAACTGAGAGCGATAAAAGAAACTTTCACGAACACATTTGCTCATATGATGTATATATACTAACTATGTGATCAAATACTCAGGCAATTCATAATAAGAAATATGCAACTAATGTCACCTCATAGTCAAGCAAGCTATGAAAGAGTGCCAATGCACTAATAACAAGTGACATGTGCATGAGAAGCTACAAGATTGTAATATGCATAAATGATATGAGAGAATGGTATCCCACTTGCCTTTATTTGTAGAGCAAAACATAAATGCTGAGGCACCTCTGAAGTCCAAGGGAAGACTAGAAGTAGAAATATCAAAGATACAAGCATCAAAGTTATACCACAATTAACCGTGTTCTGGGACAAGCACATTACACTAAGAATAACAGCTATGCTCTCAAGAAGTGCTTAAAGTTAGAAGATGGTGACTCAACATAAAAGTAAACGAATGGCCCTTCGCAGAGGGAAGCAGTGATTTAACATGTGCTAGAGCTTTTCATTTGTAAAACAGAGATAAAAATTTATTTTGAGAGGTGGTTGTTCTATGTCAACGACTAGCAATGGGGACTTACTATCTTCCATAATAAACAAGTGAGAGCGGTTCCGAGTTCTTTGAAAATTGGCACATTGGTGCTCTTTTATAAAGCTTTGGCACTCCTCCCCACCTTTTTTCTTTCTCAAACCATGGCTAACCGATTCCATCGGGTGCCCACCAACTTTCACAATCCTTTGGAGGAGTGCCTTTTTTCTTTCTTTTAGAATTAAGATTATAATGGTCTGACCAGCTCCCTTGCAAAATTAATGACGAGCAGATGAAGCTGCCTAGTCGAAGGGTACTTAATTTAATATGGAAGATAGCAATTCCGACCACTACGTCCCCATGAGCTAAAAACAGTGGCACAAAATGAGAAGTAGTTGAAAGTTTTGAAAGGTAGCACATGAAAATTTACTTGGAATGGCTTACAAATACCATGCATAGGAATTTATAGTGGACTCTTTGGAAGACTTGGTTTTTGGTAATTGGATGCACGAGTAGAGCTCATACTCAGTACAAATGAAGGCTAGAAAAAGACTGGGAAGCGACAATCGAGAGAGCAATAACTATCATAATCATGCTTGCGACAAAACAAAATTAATATAGGCATAAAAATGATACAAGAACTCTGAGGCAAATTAGATCATCGAGGCTTAATTGACTTTTTGTTCAGTCATATGCATGCTTGAGCATGTGCCAAGTCGATTCAAATGGAGCTTTCAGAGGTGGATACCACAATATCATACCATACTATGAATAAAACAATGCATGCAAGCATCTACATGACATGCTACAGGCTAATAGTAAATTGAAACTAATCATATGAAAGCGAGAACTACAAAGCATCCATTAGATGACATATACCTTACATGAACTGACTAAGCATGTCCACATAGATGAGTATATGTACAAAAATGAAAACAAATAGAGTTCATACCAGCCTCTTACCACATCTCGAATTGTCGTATGTCGTCATCATTGCTCTTCACTTGTGTGGCTTGAATAATAAAAAGTGAATACCAAGCTCCAATGGAGTAACGGAAGACTGAACTCTGCAACAAACTTTACAAAACCGAAGAAGAACAACAAATATTTTTGGAGTTTTCGATTTTTGAAACAAAAGCAAAAGGAAATAGCAAACAAAGCAAAATATTTTTGGATTTTTCAAATAGCAAACCGAAAATAGCAAATAAAGCAAACCAAAGGTAGAAAACCAAAGAACCAAATAGAGAGAAACAACGGAAATATTTTTGGTCTTTTTGTGTTTTGGAAGAAATGAAAACAAGAACGAGAACAATAAAGAAAGCGAAACATGAATATACAAAGGACCGACAGAATATGATATGTAGATGAGTGAATCGTCAGCGTACCTCCCCCCAAGCTTAGGCTTTTGGCCTAGGTGGAGATCAATCCCAACTCGGCCAACTCTGCCATGAGGTGGCGCCCCCATAGTGTGATGAAGAAGCACCATCGTCCTGATATGAGTTTGAGGACTCCCCGGAGTGGTACGTGGTGAAGTGATAGGGCGGCTCCTCCTCTTCCTCCTGGACCACCACACCGTGTTGGATGTTGAAACCAAGCAGCCTAAGCTGATCGTCCAACTCCACCTTCGTGCGCGACCATGGCTTCACGTGAATGCTGAACAAGTTAGGCTGAGGCAAGGGAATTTCCCTTTCCTCTCCATCAGTGAATAACATCCTGTAAACTAATTTCCCTGCACAAGAGTTAGCAGTAACAAAATGATGGAGTTTCATAGCAGCAAGATCAAGCCTCTGTGGAGCCAACAATACATCATTAGGAGCAATAGAAAGTCCTAGCTCAGCAACAATGCGCGCGGCAATAATACCTCCATAAATAGGTCCCCTAGCAGCTAGGCGACGAGCAATAACAACACCAAGGTTATACTTCCTACCAACATCAAGAGCGGTAGCTAGAAAAGCTAAATGATAGTTGGAGATATTGCTAGTGTTTTCTCTACCAAGTACACTAGTTGCAAGATAGTAAGTAAAATATCTAATAGCTGGGAGCTGAATATTTCTTATCTTGCCACGCTGCGCATTGCGGTCGTCATCATTGGTCACCCCTCGGTAAAGCTCCACTAAATCAGCGGGGTGATTTTGTATCTTCTGGGCCGTTCCAAACATGGGAATACCTAAAATAGAACAAAACCTCCCCAAAGACATGGTGATAGACTTATCATAAATCTTAAATGCAACAGAAGGGTTGTAATGAGAGTTAATAAATTTAAAACTTTCAGCAAAAGTCTTTGTAAGCAAAGCATATTGGTCACTTTCATCTGCCACATAATCTGTCAACCCAACCCTGTTAATAAGGAGCAAGAAATCATCAAGAATCCCTGCATCACTCAAGAAGTTAAAACAAGGGAAGGTGGATGGATGTGCATCTCCATCATCCCCTTCTGGGTTCGGTGACATGAGATCCTCATTATAGGATATCCTATATTGAGCAGTGGATCTTGAGGGCCTTGATGACCTTGGTGCATCACTTTCAAACACTTCTCCATATGTGAAGTTGGCCATCTCCTTCTCTGAAATTTTTCAACAAACTCATAAAAAGTGATTTAAAGACAAGCAAATGTAGGAAACTACTATAGAGAGTCACTAGAGAGCTATCATGCATCAAAATAATCTTTCTAAACAATAGAATAAGCATGCATACTCATTTATACTATCACCTACAATGCTAAAATACTCAAGAAATACTTTACCAAAAGAAAATCTACTTGGACAAGTGGAGGAGTCACATACCGGAGAATAAATGATCCAAGTTTCAGCAAAAATGTTGGGCTGAACAAGGAGATCGAAAATTCCAGGTGAAGAACAGCAAGAACTCGAGCTTGAGAAAATGGGTCGGTGTTTTTCGGGAGAGAGAAAGAGCAGGGGAAGAAGAGATGAGTGAGTGGCCTGGTGGGGCCCCCTCACACATGGGTGGCGCGGCCAGGGCTGGGCCGCGCCACCTGTGTGTGAGGTGGCGTGGCTGCCCCACCCGGTGCCTCCCAGGTGTCTCTCTGCCCCATTTTTGACATAAAAATTTATAAAGAATTTTCTGGAATTTTTCGAGAAACTTTATTTTCGAGGATTTTTCAGAAATTGGCATATCGATAAAACTCAGGAAAAACGAGGATGAAAAGATTTCAAGCAAATCAAAACTAAGCATGCAGCAACTTTGAGATACTCTTAATCATGCAACTAAACTGAAGGAATAAAATTTGATGAAAGTAAATAAAAGCGAGATGGGGTGGATGCGGTGAAAATGAAGTTTCGTTCATATAAATTCACTTTGCTAACAAGGTTGATCAAGTCTTGTTACCAAACTAACTTTATATGAGGCTAAACTTTGCACTTCACTTAATGCTTATGTTACCTCAACTTTGATAGGTATAGCCCCAACCATAAAAATTTGATATTCTTCCTTGGGCTTTTGCTCTGAACAAATAATTTGGCCAACTTTGATGGTCTCAACATGCTTGATTGAATTTAGAGCATTCCTCCTATCAATCTTCTTGGGAAAATAAACTGTATATTCTTTGTCATTAACATTAAAAGTGACTTTTCCTTGATTGCAATTAATAACAGCACCTGCAGTGTTTAGAAAAGGTCTCTCCTCGGGATCCTCTTCTTCCTCGGATTCTTCTTCCTTCTTACTTGCTTCTAACTCTGCAAGCTTAATCTTTAGCTTCTCATTTTCAGACTTCAGCTCATTGTTAGCTTCCTCAATCTGCTTCTTCTCATCTCCCAATTTCTGTAAGTTGTCATACTGCAGCAGTACTGTCTTCTCCAGAAGATGGGACCAGATGTCATCTTGGAGAATTTTCCCGCCTAACTGCAAGGGTCCTTCAACAATCTTGAGCTTGTTCTCCAGTTGAGTCTTCTTCTCATCCAACATTATGAGAGCTGATTCAGTCTCCATGATCTTCTTGGTGGTGAGATCCATGAGATCTCTAAACTGATCCTGGTTGATAATTTGCTTCTTCAGCATGTCTTCCAGATTGACTGTGCAGCGCTCCCTCTCAGTGAGGTAGCCTCTCAGAAGGGAGTGGAACTCCTGGCCTCGACGATCCACAACATGTCCTCCAACAGATCGCTCTCCAATCATCCCATAAGCTGAGGGACGTGGGATGTGAGCTCTGTACTTGTGGCGGATGCGGGCGATGGCGCCCTGCATGGCAATCTCCACCGAATACCTCCAGTCCACATATGCTTCGGTGTACTCCATCGTGGACTCTCCTTCTTCATCAAGTCTTCCTTGGATAGTAGTTTGGATTAACCACTTCTCCATACCATACTCCTTGTACTGCATCTTCCCACAGAAAACCGGTGGTGGTATCTGAAGCTGGGTGGCGAGGTCTAGTAGCACCTCCGAGAAAAGGTAATCTCCCTCACCAGCTACCACTCTCTCATCGTAGGTGTCCATCTACAACATTTTAAAAAGAAAAGGGAACGATCAGAACAAGAGGAGAAATACAAGTAAGAATGAAATGGTTAAGACAATAAGATCATGATTATTTGTTTAACATTTTGAAATAAAACTTGGGTCCTAAGGTTTTCCAATCCTAGGGTCTCGATCCTACAGGCAACACTATGCTCTGATACCATTTTGTGACGCCCCACCTTTGGATTAAGGCGGAACACCTGTGATATGTGCTATTCCCTGGATCAATGATAGCACCACAGAACAAAATATAGTATTCATCACATAGTATCGAGATTACACGCAGATCCAGATACAAAAGTCTCACGATTATTACAAGTTCCTTGGTCACATAGACCGACAAGGGTAAACAGAGTTCAACTTAAGCACAACGGAATATAATAGTAGCGAGCCTCCATCTTCAGCATGCGCCACAGGCAGTCATGTTGGTATGCAGACT
The DNA here is from genome assembly GCA_007115705.1 of Dactylis glomerata. NCBI lineage: Eukaryota > Viridiplantae > Streptophyta > Magnoliopsida > Poales > Poaceae > Dactylis > Dactylis glomerata. The sequence goes on from QXEO01001043.1 coordinate 1,186,353, forward strand.
CGAGATCCTAACACTTCACTCCTCATCAGAAGAACCTGCACATTTGATTATGCAGCCCCAAGTATGGGGGTCAGTACAATGATGTACTGGCAAATGACACTTATTTGGTGGCTATTGTGAAAGATCTAGCTACATGCTATTTGGCTGGTGGATCTCTGGGCTATATTTGCATAAAGCCAATTTTGTCCTATTTTAAGTCAAGATTTTAATTCAAAGGTTTTATTTTGAAGGGTTGAAATAACCCCCAAATACTACATAGTTGCAAGTTATGTAGCACTGGGCGCAATTCAACAAAGTTGGAACCTCAGGCACCACCACCCCTTCGGAGTGTATGGTCCTTAGTTCCTACCTAGGGGTTTCTAGACAAGATTTTAATAATTCAGAATCGGTGATGAGATTATTCCGTACATTCCATGTCTAGAGACTCAATTGTCCATAACCGAGGACACGGCTAATCGATTAGTTTTAAACACCTTGCAAGGGTTGTGCACTTTCACCTTACGATTCATTTTATGCCCATACATAAAATGAAACGAGACCTTTTAGAAGGAGAGGACAACTAACTTGGCAAGCACCGTTCCCAACCTATAATTTGACTACCACCACTTCTTGCCGACAAGTTGCACTCCCACATTCTAATCAGTCAAGACAGAGCCCATAATGTCATAAGGCTGCACTGGAAGTACACTAAGCATGGAAGACATAGCCATCTCTTTGTTCCTGGGTGGCCAACCACAAGTGTACGCCCAGGCAGCAACTACACAAAGTGTAGCCCCAGGTCGCCACTCAACATCACCTCCATTATCAAACCAATCCACCCAGGTGTTTCATTTTAGTTGAAGTTCTTTAACTTTTCACAAAACACTTTTCAAGTGATCTTAGCATGGCATCAGTATTTTCAAAGTATTTAGCGTCCTAACAGGTGGGGTTTGAGGGATTGCTACACACTACTAGGATCTAAGCATTTAATAAAACAGTTGAGTAAATCACCTATCATGCATACTACAAGAGGTGAGTATACTAATGCATAATAAAATGGGTGAGGGACATGTGTGTCACTTGCCTTGGTAGCAGCTTGCACACTCACAACAGTTACAATAGTAGCCTTGCTCCTCTTCACAATCTATTCAATCCAAACAATCAAGCAATCAATATTCTATTTCTAATGACAATCATAGACATGTATGCATGTGTGCATGTATGCAAATGACATTTTAATTTCACACACTATGTGAGTGTGTGAAAAGGTTGTAAGGGTGGAACAAGAGGCTTTTGAAAACAAGTGTGATGTTAGAGAGGATTTTAATAATTAAATAACAAGGTATTTACAAAAGGGTAGTTGATGCATTAAGATAGAACTTTGGGAAAATAAGTTCGGGTTGGTACTGTCCTGCAAAAATAAGCTTGAGCTACCACTGGTTAGGTGACAGTAACTTGAAGCTACTGCAAGTGGTTTCACTCAAAAATAGTTTTTAGAAAACATTTGGTGAAGAAAAAGGTGATTTGAACATATTTAACAGTAGCAAGTTTGTGCACGTCTTAACTTTGAAAGCTTTTGCTTCTGGAGTGTTCTAAATGTTCCAAGGATTCCATAGACTACAAATTTGTAGCATTTGGACTCACAGAACAAAAGTTATGAATTTATTTTGGATCCAAGGGTTTGATTCAGATCTGACAATGGATTCAAAATGAACCCATAAAATAACAGGTTCTATTGGATCATTGGATTCTACACATCCTAAGGATTCCAACGAGGTATCATTTGCAATTTTTGGTTAAGTATTTTAATTTCTATCGATTTTACAAGATTTGAACAAGATCTGGTTTGAAAATCTAATTCGAAATCGTTTTAAGTCAGCGAAGGCCACGTGGTGCTCTGTGATTTGTCGGTACCGGTTCATGCGGATCAGCTCTGTGGTGCGTTGGATTAAAATGAGTCTGGACGGATCCGATCGATCCATACCCCTTCGGATAAGTGGATCCCTTAGATCCACTGGATCTTGATCTAACGGACAGGGTTAAAGGAGGGGAGAATCTCACCGGGGTGCTAGGGTTCCGTCGAGGAATCCGGCGAGGGCGTGCAGAGGTCGACCTTCGGCGAGGCTCTGGTGGTCCAAATCGACGTGGGATCTGCAGATGACGTACGGAGGAGGACGGTGATCTCGTTCGTTTGGTCGTCGTCGACGATTGCTTCCTGCTGCGAGGTGTAGGCGCGGCTGGAGCGGCTTCGGGCGACGAAGTGCTTCGGGTGAGCTCCGGGGAGCTTGATTGGCTGCAGAACAAGGCACGAAAAGGTGTCAGGGGGATGCGCCAAGTCGAGGGGAGACGTCGGGAAGAATAAGGGGTGCTCGAGGTCACCGGCGGCAGCGAATTCAGCCGGAGGAGCCTGCAGAAATGGCGGACTCCGGCGAGCGATTTGAGCAGCCCTGCGGCGTCTTTTCAGAGGGGAAAGGGAGGAGCGAGAGGGGGAGTGCGGGGGCTTTATAGGGGCAGGCATTGGTGGCCAGTTATGGCGCCAGTAACGCCGGGGGAGTAACGCCGGCGAGCGTTACTGGGAGGGAGAGAGAGGGGGAGTGATGACGGGGGTGATGACAGGTGGGGCCGGGCGGTCGGTGAGAGAGAGAGGGGGATAGGGGTTGGGCTGGTTCGGGGGCGAGCTGGGCCGGCTGGCTCCCGGGGTCGGCCCAGTTGGGCTTCTGGCCTCCTCTTTTAATTTTTTTCCTTCTGCTTTCCTTTTCTCTTTTATTCTGATTTCTGTTTTGAGTTTTTGAAAGAGTTTCTCTCATTTAGATTTGAATGAATTCAAAGCTGACCACTTATGTCCTTTGAAAGTGTGTTTAGAAACTAAACCAGAGGTTTTGTAGTAAGATGGAAGAAGAAATAATTTGTGAGAATTTGAATATAGGATCCAAATAATTGGGAAGTTAAGATTAATATCTTCCCACTATTGGTTTTTCAAAAGAAATTTACTACTGGATAATATGAGATAGCTCCATAACAATGGAGCTTATTAAAAAAAATACTTTCTTTCTGAAACCCTTTTGTATCAAAAATTTGGGAAAAAGGCATTTGATACAATATTCTTTGAAGGATAAGATTCAAAACTTTGAAGGATAAGATTCAAAACTTTGGAAAAGACCTTGAAATGCAATATGCCATGAATGCATGATGAAATTTTTAATCTTGAAAAATCTGGGTCGTGACAACGGCTCTAACATGGCGCCTGACCATGATGAAAAAATCGTCATGAAGTTGATGAAACTTAGCAAATGATGGCTAACGGGTGTTAAGATGGCGTTTGCCACGCATTATCTGTGATGAAAAAACATCACGTGTGTTTAGGCCCGGGCTGGGTTTGTCCAAATGCTCAAGACAAAATTCCAAAATGTCATGGTGACATTTTCTGGCAGCCCAAAACATCATGGGTTCATCTATGACGCAACGTATATGACATTTGTTTTGTCACAGGTTTTGTCAAGGATGTCTATCCATGACATTTTTCTCTAGGCCATTACATTTTGAGAATGTCATGTACCACCGGATTTCTTGTAGTGAGATCATGGGTTCACTTGAACTCACTCTTAAAACATGGCGGTGGTGATAGCAAAAATAATAAGTTAAGAGCATAAAATACATATGATGTACTAGATAAGCATAAACATGGGCATCACATTCTAACATAGAGTTGATGCAACACAACTCACTAATACTTCTTTGACAAAGGAATCCACCTCAAGCCAAATTTAAGAACTAAGAGGATGTTGAAAATAATATGCATCCTTTCTATCAAGTCCATCCTTTTTGTCACTTGAGGGTTTATGCACAGTAATCCTTTCTACCTAGTGAGGCAATCATAGAAAGGTGAAAACCATAGTAGTTTGAAGATTATTGTCACTTTCCCAAACTCACTACCAGATTACTCCAACTAATGCACACATCCTCCTAACAAGCCCTAGGATACTAGTTTTATCACAACAAAAGCATATAAGAACATGGTAACATATTGATGCATGTAAAATGCATACATGATCTTTGCACTTTACCACTTGATATTCAACCTTATTTGCATCATATATTGGTTATATTCATGCTATTTGATGATTATTGGGGAAAATTCACATGTTCCCTAATTTTATCGAGTTAACCTAGGAAAACCAGAAAACCTCTTTTTCAATGTTATTGACTTTCAGGGACCCAAACGGAGTTCAAATTATCTGAAATTTTTGGGGAACGAGTTTTTCCATGGAACAAGACTTATGAGCGAAAGAGATGCATCAGGGGAGTCACGAGGGCCAAACGGGCATGGCCCACGCGGCCAGATTCCCTAGCCGCGCGGGGCCTACCCGTTCCCCCTCGTTGCTACGATGCCGTCGATCTTCATCTCGTTGGATGCGTCTTGACCTAAAACCATCTATAAAAAGGGCCCCCCTAGGGGTCGCGAAAAGGAGCGCCGCCGAAACACAGAAACACAAAACAGAAGCCTGGGAGATCGAAGATTGGAAGGGAAAACTCCAGCAGGGCGCTGCCGCACAACTAGAAAAAAGCTAACCCACAGCGCACCTTATATGGTTACCCGTAGCGCATATGCCGTGTGCTGCAGGTACCACGCCACTGGTAAAAATATACCCGTAGGGCATGTCTGGTGCGCTACGGGTAATATGCATACCCATAGCGCACCAGGCACATGCGCTACGGGTATGCATATTCCCATAGCGCACCAGACACATGCGCTACGGGTATACATATTACCTGTAGCGCACCAGACACATGCGCTACGGGTATATTTTTTTAATTTTCGAAAATACTGTATTTGTGCTGCCAGATTATAATATTTATACATAATACAGTGCAGTATAGAGAATATAACAGGTTTACATGATAATGCAATAGAAATAGCATAAAATAGGCATAGAATATGAATCACATTGTTTCGAAATGAAGCGATCACAATCGTAGTCTAAGTCACCGGCACCGACCAAGTATGCAAGTTCATCATCAAATCTTACATGAATAAGATAGTCTCCTACACTATGATGAAGTACACTACAACCGCAATCACCGCGGTGAGCAAGACGGCGGTGGTGACGCTGAAGGTCATCCTCCTCTCCTCTCGCAGGTGGTTCCTCCACCTAGCTTCCGTCTCTGCCATGGTCTTGTACCCTTTGTAGCTATTACCCTTGAACATGTTGACTTGCTTCAAGCAATCTTCCTAGTGGATGTAAATTCCAGGAATGCTACCCCTGTACACCACGTACGGCATCCCTACCTTCAAGAGAAATAAGGTTAGAGAACAGAAAGCAATAGTTCATCACATAATTAAATGACATAATTAACATCACCTGGCAGAATTAACATCAGTACGATCGATGAAGTGCACCACAACTAAGTTCATTACATGACATGATAAATAGCATCGATCACAACTAAGTTCAACGATTTTCTACCAAAGTTGCCATGCTAGGCAAGTTAGGTTGTACTTATTAAGTTTACATCTAGTGAATCAACATTACAGCTTGCCAACATCAGGAACAAAGCGGAAGCCGCCTCCCGCCAGCAAGAACGGCCTGTCGTCGCCCTGTAGAAGCAGCCTCTTATCTACTTCATCATTTGACGGCTTCAGACCGGCAGTGTAGAACATCCCCCTTTTCTGACGACATCTTGATAGATGATTGTCACAAACTGCTCCTGGATGCGATAGAACTCTGCTCTTAGATCCTTATCTTGGATCATCGCCAACTATTAAGCCTAGGATTTAAGTGAATTTGGCAGCATCAAATTATGGTGGTCCCGTATGTACGCCTGCATCTGATATAAGGCGTAGTAGGCCTCCTTATGACTACCCTCAGGCTGCTTGACGCGGGGGAACGACGTTGTATGGATGAACTTGTGCATGCCTCGCTTGAGCGGCCATTTAGTCTTCATGAAGCCTCTCAGACGGGCGTACATGGTAAGAGCTTCATCCAAAACTGCCTTGATAGTCGTATAGTTTTTCTTTGTTGCACTGCCCCGAGTCCAAATACATGCATTGCGCAAGTTTCACCGAGATGTTGATGAGCGTGCAGTATTGCTCAGTGCGCAAAACAATTCAAACAGAATGTTGGCAAAGAACAAGATGGAAATCTAAGAAAGTAGGCCATGAGCAAGTCCTTCCCAATGTTTTTCCTCATAACGACGCTGAGATACTCAGAGGCGACTTTCTTGCCCTCCAATGTGGATAACTGGCTTTCACGCATGTAGTAGGGGTCCACTACCGCAATGCCCGGGGTCTTGGCTCTAATGACCTGCATCGCCATACTTAGGAAAAATAGGCGGACGAGGGTTTGGTACAGCCGATTCAGGTGAAATACATCAAAGATATCGGCAAACTGAAGCAGCATAATATCTGCGGGTGCATCCTCGACGAAGCCCATGCCCGTTGGCACCTTGGCCATGTAAAGCAGGTATGATGAATCATTATCTCCAAGTTGGCGCGTCTCTAGGTATAGAATAGCGTCATGCAGACTCCGCATATCCGCACTGCAAGCCTGGAGCATTTGCTCATTCAGCATCGGCTGGCCCATAGTATGCACGATGTGGTCAAGACCCTTGGGTCTTGGTGGCCCGTCCTGAGCCCGGATCGGTTCTGGCTGGCTCATAGTTTTCTTCTTATTTTTCCTTTTTCTTTCCTTCTTCTTCATGGGAACTGCAATCTGCTCATCGGCCCACTTATGGAGCGTGTTGGTGGTGAAAATGTTTCCAGGCTTTTGAGGCTCCGTGCAGACAACATTTGGAGGCGTCTCCTGAGAATGGAACGACAAACGTTTGTTGATAGTAGGTCGTTTCTCTGAGGGACCCGGCGCCGGTCCTTCAATGTCGTTTAAGTCATCACAATAGGCAGTATTGATGAAGGCATCAACGTTGACATCATCATCATTCGGATCCTGTGCCATCTGCATATCATTATTAGAATCAGCCGCCACATGGATGCTTGGCCTCGGCATGACCGGCGGTGTTATCCGTGGAGTTGTGCTCCCTACACCCTGACGAATCTGATTCTCTGGCCAAAGCATTGAGTAGCCAAAGCACTGTCTGAGGACTTTTGGCTCTTCATCATCTTCGTCTCCCATGGGCTGAAAGGGAGGCATCACGCTGTCACAGTCCCGCAGCGTCCGAACCAATGAGACACTCAACACGTTGGGTGGCATCAGCCTACCGTGGAACAACCTGTTTCCCGGTTGCATGATACTACACGTGGCAACATCCTTCAACACGCCGTCGACGTAATGTAAGAGAGTGCAAGGAACGTCGGTGCCGGTGGCCTGTGAAAAAACGAGAAGTGTAGGTTGAGCCACCGCCGCTTAGTTATCCAATTGTATATTAGGTGACACGATGCGAAAAGTGTGTTACCTTGACGGCGTCGACCTCGGCTGCCTTTGAAGGAACGCCGACGTACATCGGCGTGCAGGAGACGGAGTGGCTGCTTCATTGCCCGGTAAGCTCCTGCGCCGCGGTGTCGGCGATGTGGGGCGCCACGGTGGTGTTTGCGGCCGGTGTCACCAATACATTCGGCGCTGCGGCGCTCAAGTTGCTGCTGATTATACTGGGTATCGGGGGCAGACCAACTCGACCTGACGCATCCCAAGTCCCAAACGCTTCAAAAAGGCGAGGCATCATGGCAGACATCTATTCTGTGACAAGCGAGTCGACCTTATCGGCCACACGTTTATCAACAATCTTGGGAATCTTTGCCACTCTCTCCCTGACTTCGTGAAGCTCGCGGGTTTCATCCTCACTGAGTGCCTTCTTTCCCTTTTGTTGCCTTCCATACTTGTCCGACCATTTCACGGACAAGACTTCGCCGAGCATACGGCCAACTGACATCGGCGGTTTTTGTTTTTTCCCTTCCCTTCATCACGTTCACCGCCCTATTCAAAGCGGTGTCCCACCTAGACCCAATCATCGTCGAACCCTGGGATGAGGAGGTCTGAGATGCGGAAACCTTTTCTTCAGCTGCCATAATCTCCTCGAACCTCTTCACCTTCTGATCCGTGGTGAGTTGCTTGCTTATCGGGTCATAATGGTACTTGGACCTAATTACTGCCCTGGCCTGTGGATCTGTGATTTGGTGCCAAGGGTTCTCGATGCCCTTCGCCACCATCTCCGCGTCCTCTTTCGCCCATATTTTGTCCTTCCCTCGGTAACCGCCGCAACCGAGATTGTGGACACCTAAGTTCTTGGACTGTCAATCCTTCCCCCAGAGACTCCTTCTCTTGCTCACTACATCATCGGGGTCGCACCTGAGCCTCATCTCTTCGTAGTCACTCTCCGTGAGCGTCAGGTTGCTCTTCTTGGCCTCCTCAAATGTTTTACCCGCGAGGAGCAATTTCTTCACCCAGACTTTCCAGCTGGCCAGGGCGGGTGCTCATCTTTGAGATAGCGGCGTTGTTCACACAATTCCCACTGACCTCCGTGTTGTTATACTCATCAGCGAACTTGTATCGGGCATGCAGCTTCTGTAAGAGGAGTGTGCGGTAATGCGCGTTGTCCTCACTCCTTAGGTTCTCGGTGTTGAGCGGGATAGTGCTTCGGAGGATGCACCCGAGTTGCAAGAAGATTCCCACTTCTGGACACATGCGTGATTCCATGGCGGTCGACCTTCAGCTGGTTCGGGCGCCGAACCTTCCGATCCGTCCCATCTTTCTGTGGCCTCTTCTTCCGTTGGGTAGCATCTTCGCCGCCAGATGTGGTGGCAGTGGTGTCGTCAGCGCCCTCCATCTCCTCTCCTTCTACGTACATATCATCTTGATCTACGTCCTCCATCTCCTCTTCTTCTACCTCCCTCTACTCTTCGTCTACCTCCATCTCCTCTTCTTCTACCTCCATCGCCTGTTGTTCTTCCAACTCTTGGGAGAGCATCCATAATGGCTTGCCAGAACCACCAGCATCATCGTTGTCGGCCATTTTTGCACTTAATAAAGAAAATGTGTCGAGTTAGTACAAAAATTCATGGAAAAATCCGGCATGACCTATGCTAATTTTTTGACATAGGGAGTGCCCATTTTTGCTGAAACGGAAGTAAATCGACATTTCAGCGGTAAATGGGCACTCATTTAAATTCCCTGCACAAAAATTCATAGCAAAATGCTTCATCACATAGTAAAATGGGCACTCCATATATGTACAGATTCCATATAACATGGCAGCAATCCTTTAGTACCTTGGCAGCAAAGAAAATGTCCCAGATTTATATGTACAGATTCCATATATTGTCACTGATCATATAAACATAATACATTACACTTCTTTTCTGCTAGCAGTGTATTTGAACATGCAACTGGAATTTTATACACAAGCAAGCAGCTAAAAATAAGAGTCTTTATACACAAGCAAGCACAAAAACAAACAACTGCCGTATTCAAATCAAACAGAGCTATCCTGATATGGTACATCTTTTACTATTTCCTCTAGTTGCAAAAAAAATCAGTGATAATATTTAGTCCAGAAGTGTTTCATCAACAGCCTGTGATCGACAACAGCTAAACCTGAACAACATAAATAAGAGTCAGAATATTTTATCGAACCAAATTGTCTTCCAGCACAAGAGATATATTGTGGCCACTATAAATAAACACACATAAGTTAAAGAAAGAAGCCGTCATAAACAGAGACAATAACATCCATCGCACATGAGCTGTAGACATGAAACTGTGTATCTATAAACAGAGACATAATTCAGCTATTGCAGATCTTACCATAATTGGAGGTAGATAACAAAACCAAAACCAAAAAAAAAAGATGCAAGAGTTGCACCTAGCACTACAACATGTTGTACCTAGAACTCTAACATCCACTATCTCAAGCTGAAAGAGTTGTACCTAACATTTAACATCCACTACCTGAAGCTGCAAGAGTGCTAGTACACAGCAGGCTAGCACTGTCTAACATACACTATCTGAAACTGCAAGAGCGGTAGTACCTAGCAAGATAACACTCCAACATCCACTATCTGAAGAAAACATTCACTATCTGGAAGCTAGCACTGTCTAATATAACACTCCAGCTGGCTAGCACTGTCTAACATACACTATCTGCAAGCTGCAAGAGTTGTACCTACCTAGCACTCCAACAGAATTCACCACAATGCATACAATCAATGGGAACAGCAAACATTCATTCGCAACAAAAAATTCAAGTACCACAGACGAGTTTGAACAACTAGATTAAAAGGTTGCAAACAGCAAAGACTTGATGGAGAGAATCATAAACTTTGCGATGATGTTGAATTATATCAAAGGCCAAAGTGATCAATTTGATAATGCTCTCCAGCCATAACAACTTGTTAATTCTAAGAGAGTACAATTCTTGCAGATCTTTGCATAACTGAAGGAAAGAGTACATGCTAAAACCAAATCACATCTAGGCGAAATTGTTCTTCATAATGTCGAATAGACATCAATTCCTGCATATTTTTGCATAACTTTCCCACAAATCGATTGGAAAAAGAACCCAAGATAGGAGGTGCGAGGAGCAGCAACATATCGGCGGGAGGACGCTGGAGATGGACGAGGGACGCTGGAGATGGGAGGCCGCCTACACTGCAGATTGCCGCGCCGCCAAGTTCGCCTCCCTGGCTGCGCTGCCGCCAGAGTCCGATGAGAGGGGCAGCGGCTGCAGGGACGAGGTCGTCGTCCAACGAGAGGGGCAGCAGCGGCTCTGCGGCAATCAGCTGCGGGGACGAGGTCGTCATCCAACGAGAGGGGCATCGGTGGCTCTGCGGTGATCTGCTGCGGGGACGAGGTCATCGTCCAACGAGAGGGGCAGCGGCGGCTATGCGGCGATCTGCGTGCGTGTCGATCTGCGGCGGCTCTGCGGCGATCTGCGGTGGCTGTGTGCGTCGCGAGCAAGAAGAGTGGATGCGCTACGCCTAAGTGGACCTACTAGTTAAAAGAACGCGGATGCCTTAGATGGATGGTGTAAATTCGTCCATATACACCTTGCTAAATTATACACCTCCCAGTTTTTCAGTGGAACGTGTAAATTAGGACGTGTATATTCCAACGGCTATATTTTCAAACGGCTATATTTCTAACGGCTATATTTTCAAACGGCTATATTTCCAACGGCTATATTTCCAACGGCTATATTTCTGATCTATATAAACCACCGCTACCACTTCTCTTTCAGCACACTTCTAGCTGTGACTTCTCTTCTCACCTAGATTTCTCTATCGTCTTTCACGCAACACAATGAACACATCCACTTGGGACATGAGTTCTTCGTCATCTTCATCAGGCAACGATGAACTCATACTTGCAGCATTCGCTGAGCGCGAGGAGGAAGAGAGGAAGAACGCTCGACGCCATAGCGGTTCCAAGCATGGACGTCAGTCAATCGATCGAGGAAGAGATGCCGGATTTCTTGTTCTGTGGGCCGACTACTTCAAAGAAGTTCCTCGCTTTCCCGAATATTTGTTTCGACAAAGGTTCGTAATTAGTACACTTCTCTGCCATTGGGCTTTTTTTCATTTCCCCGTCTCATTTAGTTTTTATGCACAGATTTAGGATGTCGCGTACTTTGTTCAACCGCATAGCTGATGGTATACTTGAGCATGACTATGATGGTTATTTTACGCAAAAAAGAAGTGCTTCTGGAGCTCTTGGTATAGAAGTACAAGAAAGTCGCATACCTTTTCATCTATAGTCCTTCCACTTTCTTGCCTATTTAAAATCTGCTGAAGGCAACCACAAAATTTAGAGGTCTCTCTATTAATCAATGTGTAACGGCAATTGATTGCATTAGCATTACGCTTCGGCCATGATGATTCCTTGTGTGTGTTGTAGTACTCTGAAATTCTAGCCCAATAAGCATCTCGGTTTTGATCTGTCCCAACAATATCCAAACTTGTATTTGCCCATGCTGCTATGAGAACCTTGTCCTCATCACTAGACCAATTTTTTTCTTTGTTCGACTTTCCTTTCTCTGTTGGTGCGTCATGCTGAGTTGATGGAGTTGGTTGCTCTCCAATTGGGCTATCTGGTTGTGTTTGTGTATAACCAAAACCCACGGTGTCAAAGAAATTTTCATCATCCATCTGCAAACAATCAACAAATGTATACAGGAATTCAGCACAATCTGCAAAAAATGTTTTGTCTCAATGAAATTTTGCACCGAAATTAAGCCCACATGCACACCCCAGAATCGGCCCCCTACCCAGCATCGCCCTCCTACCCAGCACCGCCCCCCTACCCAGCACCGCAGCCACCCCATCCCAGCACCGCCGCCACCCCACCACCGCCGCCACCCCACCCCATCCCAGCACCGCCGCATCCCACCACCGCCGCCACCCCACCGCATCCCACTGGAGGTCGTTGCGAGCGGTGCCGGCGGCCGCGGCGGCCACGGAGGACGGCGCACGGGTGAGCTGCCCGCGAACCCACCACCGCCCCCACCCCTCCCGGCTCGCACCACCCGCCGCGCCCCCGCCGTCCCCGGACTCCGGATCGGGCCCCTCCATGAGCGGCACCAGCATCTCGCCGCCGGGCCCGGAGAACCTGACCATCGCGGCGTCCAGGTCGGCCGCGGCCGATTCCGACCTCCTGCTCGTTCTGGCCGGCGAGAGGCCGCGCGCCACCTCATGCTTGAGCGCCGCGAAGAAGCCCTGCGTCCGTTCCATGAACGGACGGATGAGGGACCGGCTCGGCGGGAAAAAAAATTACCTGTAGGTCGGCGGGCGGAGAGGACGATTTCCGTCGGCCGAGCTCCTCCGATGCTTGCTCCGGGCGGGCTGCGGGAGGACGATTTCCACGACGACCTCCTCCGATCCGGTCTCCAGGGCGAGCACATGAGCGTGGCTCGGTCGTGTTTACTTCCACGCCTTGTACCGTCGTGGATAGGGCGTGGATATTTACACGCCCTTTTACACGAGCCACTGGGAGCAAATTTTTGATGTCCAGGGTGTATATTTGCTATACACCTCCATATAGAGGATCCACTAGAGATGCTCTTACTAAGATAGAAACACAACACTACTCCAGTGACTTCGGCCAAGCAATGCATAGCAAGGGAACCTAGGCTTGAATCCTAGGTGCCACACCTTTTTTTTACTTTTTAAAAAGCGTTTTTAACATGTAATAAAATTCCAATAAATGTAAATATATTCTAAATATGTTCTAATATATTATAATATATTCTAAAGTAAATAAGCATAAATAATTTTTTTGTATCATGCCTAAAATAATATAGCATTCAAAATATCTCTGAAAATTGCATGTCTTTTTTGTTTAAAAAATACAGAAGTGGTCGATACATGATTGGTTATCTCTAAAAATACATGTCCCCCGAAAATTATTGTTTCACAATTTTTTTGCCCTTCTTTCTCAAGGTCGAATAATTAAGCCCCGGAACCCCGAGACTTCTTCTCTTGAATGGTAGACCTTTAGGTTGGGTGGTCCTGCTTCTTCTTGTGGTGTATGGTTCATTGGTGTCGCTTTCATCTTCCATCTTTGGGTCACCATACATGTCAAAGTCTTGCTCGTTGGTGACTCTATCAATTCCGATGATATTCCTTTTGCCTCTCCTCACGACAACCCGGGTAGGCTTTGTCGGGTTGGTAATGAAGAAGCATTGGTCCACTTGGCTTTCCAATACCCATGGCTCATTTTTCGCGGTGACGTTTGCACCGGCAGTTTTGGATTTGGCTTTGGGTATAACCATGGTGGTGAAATACCGGTCTTCTTTTACAATATTCTTGGCCCATCTAACACGAAATATCGGCACCTTCTCCCCAGCGTAGCTCAGCTCCCAGATCTCCTCGATCCTTCCATAGCATCTTTGCTTGCTGTCACCGGTGTAGGCTCCCATCGTTACCCCTGAGTTCTAGTAATCGCAATTACTGTCCTTTTCCTCAGTGTAAAATGTGTAGCCATTGATATCGTATATCAGGCAGTGCTCAGCGCCCTGTGACAAGGCGAATATGAGTTTTTCTTCCTCGGAGGATTGTGATGCGGGTAGATAACCACCCAGTTGGGAACCCCAAGAGGAAGGTATGATGAGTACAGTAGCAAACTTTTCCTCAGTAAGAAACCAAGGTTTGTCAGTCCAGGAAAAAGCCAAAGTCCAGAAGGTGATGCTTGCTAGCCTACTAACACTCCAACAAGGGCGTCGTTAACGATATAACGAGTTAGCACGTCTTCAACTAGTAGCAACGCGGAACCTGCACACAACACAACCAAATACTTTGTTCCCAACTTACGATGAGGTTGTCAATCTCACCGGTTTGCTTGAAACAAAGGGTATGAGCGTATCGAGTGGAAAGCAATAGTAATATGCGAGTAAAGTAAACAGTGCGAGTAAAGTAAACAGGTGATAGCAATATAATGGAAATAAGACCGGGGTCCACAGTAACTAGTGGTGTCTCTCCATAAGATAAAATAACACATGCTGGGTAAACAAATTACAGTTGGGCAATTGATAGAATAAAGATAGCGTGATATGTCGAGAGGATCACTATGAGATTTACTCTGGGCATTACAACAAGATACATAGACCACCATCCAACTGCATCTATGACTAATAATCCACTTGTGGCTAATCAATCCGAGAACTCCACAAGTATTAAGTTGCGAATAACAGATAACTGCATTAAGCAAAGTGTGTAATGTAAACAAAGCATATGCCCTTGGACATATGAATGTTGTTTTCTCCCTAGTGGCAACAGCACATCTACAACCTTAGAGGTTTCTGTCACTCCCCCAGATTAAAGAGAGGCATGAACCCACTATCGAGCATAAATACCCCCTCTTGGAGTCACTAGCAACTACTCGGCCAAGATAGCTACTAACAACGGAGAGCATGCAAGATCATAAACAACATAGAGATAACATAAGATAATATTCAGCACATCAACTCAATCATAACACCAATATTCATCGGATCCCAACAAACACAACATGTAGAATTACATAACGGTGATCTCGATCATGTAAAGCAGCTCACGAGATCTAAACATGAAGCACAAGGTGGAGAAGACAACCATCTAGCTACTTCTATGGACCCATAGTCCAAGGTAGACTACTCACTCATCGCGCCGGAGGCAAGCATGGCGATGAAGAAGACCTCCGATGGCGATTCCCCTCTCCGGCAGGGTGCCGGGAAGAGCTTCTGGACCCGCCCGATCTCGGGTCGACGACGGGGGTGGATCGCGATGTGTTTCTGGAAAAGTGATCCAGTATTTAGGTTTTTCCCGTCGGGGGGTCTTTATAGGCAAAGGGGCATCGTCAGAAGTGGACGGAGGCGGCCACACACATAGGGGGCGCGGCCTAGCCCTAGGCTGCGCCGCCCTGTTGTGTGGGCCCCTCGTGGCTCTACTCCGTCTCCTCTTCGGTTCTCTGGAAGCTTTGGTGAATTTCTGGAGGTTTGGCTTTTGTTTCGTCCAATTCCGAGAATATTTCCTATGTAACTTTTCTGAAACACAAAAACAGCAGAAAATAGGGAACTGGCACTTTGGCATCTCGTTAATAGGTTAGTTCCGGAAAATGCATAAAAATGCCACGAAGTGTAACGAAACACTAAGCAAATGGTGTAAAAATAAGCATGGAACATCAAAAATTATAGATACGTTAGAGACGTATCAGCATCCCCAAGCTTAACTCCTGCTCGTCCTCGAGTAGGTAAGTGATAACAAAATAAATAATTTTTGAGGTGACATGCACCTACACAATCTTGATCATCTATGTAAGCGTTGTGCGCTGGGATCAAAAGAACTTAAAACATGGGAATGAAAGATATAATCTTGATAGAAGAAACTTAGCAACCATGTTATAACATGAAAAAGAACATAAACAAAAGATCATGAAAGTGAAACAATGAAAGTCAAACGTGTGTTCAAATCATATGGAAAAAACATACAAATGGTTTTCAGCTTGTCCTTCATGAGAGAGCAAAACATAAATGCATAGGACACCTTAAAGTTTAAGAGGGCGACTAGATACAAATAATTTAAGAACAAGTGAAACCAACATCATGAATCAATCAATGAAAACTTTGGGACAATGCACATTATACTCAGAATGACAACTATGCTCTCTTAGACGGTGCATAAAGGTAGAAGGTGGTGACTCAACATAAAAGTAAAAGAAAGGCCCTTCGCGGAGGGAAGCAGTGATTAAACATGTGCTAGAGCTTTTCATTTATAAAACAGAGAGATAAAAATTGGGTTTTGAGAGGTGGTTGCTTTTGTCAACGACTGGCAATGGGGTTCTTACTATCTTCCATATAAAAATGAAGCAAGTTTTTGAGAGAGATTGGCACTTTTGTGCTCTTTTATAAAACTTGTCACTCCTCCCCACCTTTTTTCCTTTCTCAAACCATGGCTAACCGATTCCATCGGGTGCCCACCAGCATTCACATACCATGGAGGAGTGCCTTTTTCTTTTCTTTTTTTCTTTTTTTTCTTTTTGGAATAAGACAATATGGAAGATAGCAAATCCGACCACTACATCCCCATGAGCTGAAAACAGTGTCACAAAACGAGAAGTATTTTGAAGGTTTTTTCAAAGGTAGCACATGAAAATTTACTTGGAATGGCTTACAAATACCATGCATAGGAATTTATATGGGACACAATGGCAAAATTGGTTTTTAGGAGTTGGATGCATGAGTAGAGCTCATACTCAGTACAAAATGAGGGCTAGCAAAAGACTGGGAGCGACCAACTAAGAGAGCAATAACGGCCATAATCATGCAAAGCGACATTAAAAGAAGCATAAGATGGCATCAAAAGTCAAAAACTAAATGATCATAGAGGCAATGGCGACTTGTATGAGTCTAACATGTGTGAGCATGCACCAAGTCAACCCAAATAAAGCATCAAGGAGAAAACCAAAATAATGCTTCCAAATAATTAAAACAACGCATGATTTTTTCAAAGGCTCATTAAGCAATCTCAGTCATTTGAGACAAGTCGTGCTACAGCAAAAACCACTAAGCATACTATCAGAAAGACATCAAGCACGACATGCAAAAGCCTAAGCTGCAGTCTACACAAGCTCCTTTTTGTACCACTTTTTTGCATAAAGCTTTTTCTCTTTTCCAACACCATTCAAACTTTTTTGAAACAACTCTTTTGATGAAAACCAACATGGACCAGAGGTCAAAATACACCTTGATAAAAAGATATAACAAGATCTGAACACAAATTAAGGTGAAAAATGAAAGCTAAACGCAGTTCTAGAAAAAGAGAACACTCGTTGAAACGATAAGAGTGAAAAACTGAGTGTTCTTGGCAAATAAAAAGCAAGGCAACTTCTCCAAAAGGAATTTGTTGGGGTCCAACCATTTATTGCAGCAAACAAAACTAAACAAAACTGAAAACTAAAAACAACTGACACTCCAAGAAAAACGCATAGTGCATGAAGCAATAAAAATATAGTGTGTTGAAAGGTGACCTGATTTTTGCCGATGAAGAAGGGGTGCCTCGGGGGCATCCCCAAGCTTTGACGCTTGTACCTATTGGATATTTCTTGGGGTGCATGGGCATCCCCAAGCTTGAGCTTTTGTCTATTCTTCAACTCATCTCAGCATTCTCCGATCCCTACACTTGAAAACTTCCTTCATACAAAACTCAACACAATTCTATTAGCAACATTAGTGTAAGCATAACATTGAATCAACCCTTTTTGCTTCAGGTTTCAACTCAAAACCACCACATATAAAGCATATAGTACTGTAGCAGCTTCCCCAAAAATTTTGTGATCAAAAGACCTAAAAAAGAAAGCGATCAAGCGGCAACACAAATATTGGCAGGAATCTGTCAAAACAGAACAGCTGACAAAGGTCGAATTTTTAGAGGGTTTTATGTTGCTCAAATCAAAAAGTGTTCAACTAATGAAAGTTTGGATATAACCTGGGGCATATGCACAAGAAATGGCAGGTCCAAAATATATACAGAGAATTTTCACGAATGTTTACGGTGCAGCACCGAAAAACTGTTTCAGGACAGCAACATCCCCAAATCTTACCTCACTCAAATTAGGGGCTTCTCTTGGCACAAAAACGAAATAAACATGATAAGGAGAGGTTATTACAGTAGTAATAACTTCCAAGACTCAAATAAAAGAAAAAGAACTGAAAGTAAAAATATTGGGTTATCTCCCAAGAGTGCTTTTTTTTAACGCCTTTGAGCTAGGCTCAGTAATTTGAGAAGATGCTCACATAAGAAATATGAATTGAAGCAAAAGAGAGCATCAAGGAGCAAATATGAAACACATTTAAGTCTAACCCACTTCCTATGCATAGGAATCTTGTAAGAAAATAAATCAAAGAAGCACATAGTAACAAGCATGGGTAGATAAAATAAGAGCAACTTCGGAACTTTCAATGTAAAGAGAGGTGTTTTAGTAACATGAGAATTCCAACAACCATATTTTCCTCTCTCATAATAATTTTCAGTAGCATCATGAACAAACTCAACAATATAAATATCACACTCATCCTCCTTTGTTAAGCATGGAGGGCTATCAAATAAGGTATTAGTTAAAGAGTTAATCTTATTGGGAGGTAGACATGGGTAGCTCCATTCTTCCTCCTCTTGATCATCACTCTCCTCCTCTTTTTCATCCAATGAGCTTCCAGTTTTAGCAATTTCTTCTTCCATAGGCTCCTTCAAGGCATTAGTCTCTTCCGTTGGAGAGCATCTATCAAGATATTTAAGGATATAGCCATTTTCTTCCTTGTAATTATCAAAGCAAAATTTAAGTATATCATAGACCTCATATTTATAAGGTGCATCATCAGTATTTTCAAGCAAATAAGCAAGTTAGAATGCACCCTTCCAAGCAATAAATTCTTCAATTTGTTCCACATCATAAAAGTCATCATTTCCATTAATATAAGAAGATATGGTAACATCATCATTATACTCACATTGAAAAGGGAGGTGTTTATACCTCCTACAGGAACAAGATTTATCAAAGCAATAAGTAACATTATAAGTAGAGCACAAATTTCTAGCAATGATATACAATTTATCAATTTGTTCCCATAAGTGTTTCCCTTTTTGTGACAAGCGGTGTTCCTCATAATAATTTTGCTGCTCTTCCGTGAACCCACCATGCCAAAAAGATTTAGTTTCAAAGAAACCAACCATTGATAGAAAGCATGATAAAGCAAGACAATAACAGGCCAACAAAAATAACAACTATAGTAGGAACTAATTTTTTTGTATTTGCGATAAAACGATGCAAGCAAAAATAAAGTAAAGCAAAAATTAAAACAAAGTAAAGGATGTGCGTGCGAAACTCCCCTTGCAGAAGTCTTCTTTTTCCACGGCAAAGGCGCCAGAAAATTATGCTTGATGCGGGCAGATAACCACCCAGTTGGGAACCCCAAGAGGAAGGTATGATGAGTATAGTAGCAAATTTTCCCTCAGTAAGAAACCAAGGTTTGTCAGTCCAGGAAAAAGCCAAACTCCAGAAGGTGATGCTTGCTAGCCTACTAACACTCCAACAAGGGCGCCGTTAACGATATAACGAGTTAGCGCGTCTTCAACTAGTAGCAACGCGGAACCTGCACACAACACAACCAAATACTTTGTTCCCAACTTACGATGAGGTTGTCAATCTCACCGGTTTGCTTGAAACAAAGGGTATGAGCGTATCGAGTGGAAAGCAATAGTAATATGCGAGTAAAGTAAACAGTGCGAGTAAAGTAAATAGGTGATAGCAATATAATGGAAATAAGACCGGGGTCCATAGTCACTAGTGGTGTCTCTCCATAAGATAAAATAACACATGCTGGGTAAACAAATTACAGTTGGGCAATTGATAGAATAAAGATAGCGTGATATGTCGAGAGGATCACTATGAGATTTACTCTGGGCATTACAACAAGATACATAGACCGCCATCCAACTGCATCTATGACTAATAATCCACTTGTGGCGAATCAATCCGAGAACTCCACAAGTATTAAGTTGCGAACAACAGATAACTGCATTAAGCAAAGTGTGTAATGTAAACAAAGCATATGCCCTTGGACATATGAATGTTGTTTTCTCCCTAGTGGCAACAGCACATCTACAACCTTAGAGGTTTCTGTCACTCCCCCAGATTAAATAGAGGCATGAACCCACTATCGAGCATAAATACCCCCTCTTGGAGTCACTAGCAACTACTCGACCAAGATAGCTACTAACAACGGAGAGCATGCAAGATCATAAACAACATAGAGATAACATAAGATAATATTCAGCACATCAACTCAATCATAACACCAATATTCATCGGATCAACTCGTCCGAGCTTTGCTTTGCGAGCGGCAATGTGGAACCTGCACACAACACAACCAAATACTTTGTTCCCAACTTACGATGAGGTTGTCAATCTCACCGGTTTGCTTGAAACAAAGGGTATGAGCGTATCGAGTGGAAAGCAATAGTAATATGTGAGTAAAGTAAACAGTGCGAGTAAAGTAAATTGGTGATAGCAATACAATGGAAATAAAACCGGGGTCCACAGTTCACTAGTGGTGTCTCTCCATCAGATAAAACTAGATGATACCCCGCGTGTTGCTGCGGGAACTTATGAAATAAAATTATGTGTATAGCTTCAGTTTAACTTTGGTTCAAACAAAACAAAGACTATTGGGTGTAACATTCTTATCTTTGTTAATCAAGAAAACATAGGAAGTTTGTTTGTATTGCAAACATTTGAATACTTTTTAACCAAGTATAAATTAGATCACAATCAATGTAATGCTTACATTTAAAAAATTAAAGAGAGAATGATTTGCGAAAGAAAATATGGAGGTGTAGGAATTTTGTTTGTATTGCAAACATTTATATACTTTTTAACCAAGTATAAATTAGTTCACAATCAATGAAACGCTTACTGACGAGGTTCTAACCCGGCAATGCCCATGTTTCGGGGCTTTCGATTCATGGAGAGCATGTGGGCGCTTGGCGGATTCGACGGCTTCAGACAGAAACAGGGGGCGCACACGAATTTACCCAGGTTCGGCCCCCCGGAGGGTAAAGACCTACATCCTGCTTGTCTGATCTTGTATTGCTGGTATATGAGGAGCTGTTACAATGGCGCGCAGATGCAATCTGGCGGAGGTGGAAGGAGATGGCGTGGCTAGCCTATGCGAGGTTGTTTTGTAGGCTATGCGAATCTCGTCTCTAGGGGGGCGCCCTTGGTGGCTTTATAGATGCAGCCAGTTAGGGTTTACAAATATTTTTTGCCTTCTACTCCAAGTCGAAGTGCTGGGCTTTGCGGGCTTCAGGTACCCTTCGAGCGGGCTTCTTCCTTGGCAGGAACCAGGTAGGCAAATATCGAGGGCCTATTTGTAATTCCTTCGTCACTTACATTTACAAAAAATTAGAAAGAGAATGATATAAAACTATCAAAATAAAATACGGAAGGTTCTGTTTTTGGATAATATGTG
Source organism: Dactylis glomerata (assembly GCA_007115705.1). Lineage (NCBI taxonomy): Eukaryota > Viridiplantae > Streptophyta > Magnoliopsida > Poales > Poaceae > Dactylis > Dactylis glomerata. Next base: position 1,207,773 of record QXEO01001043.1, read on the forward strand.
AGGCGCTGTGAAGAATATTGTTTTTAAAATAAGGGGACTGTGCCGTGATAGTTTGCGCGCATATATCGCTATCTGCTCAATCAAGTACATGAAAAGCTCTCGGTACAAAATAAAAAAACTCTTAGTATTCTGTCTATCCTTCACAAAAAGAAGAATCAATCATGTAAAATGTGTGATTGAGTAGCTGTGTAGTGAACATTGTAATTTGATTGTACAACTAAGATTGCAAGTATAAAGACGAACCATCAGGTAAGTAGAACTGTACAACTTGGATTGCAAAGTTAAAAACTGAAACATCACTAAGAAGTTGAAAGCCGAATCATCAGAATATGTATCAACTTCCAAATTTTTTATATCGGTGACATCAATTGTACAGTCAAACTAACCATCGGAGGCCTTCATCTCCTAGTGTACAGAAATTACTCTCACACGGAATTCATAATTATATATGGAGCGACGACCTCTATATCAAAAAAACAACTCAAACATGAAATAATTATTAGAATGACCACACATGTAAAAGGAACAAACTTGAAACAAAAAAGTTATCTAACAGAAACATTTGTATGATATAGTCAAGTGATAGCCAAAGAATACCATATAAAACATGCCTGAGTCACCCAATGACACAAAAGAATCAAAAGAAGATATCTAGATATCAAGAAAAGGTCCATAGTCACCTTATTCTTCCATGAATTGTGCGAAATATATCTCTTCATTCAGCCATGAGCACAAATGACTATGGGCCCTTATCATGGATAAACAACAGTTAAGGTTTTGCTGTTGTGAACTTCCTAAAACCAAATCAATAGAAATAGTCTCTTAATTTTGAAAGATATAACTTCTGGTTACAATCAGCAGCTAAGCTGTCCACTAAAATCTGGGCACAAATCTAGCCACTCCTCCGGTTCCGGTTCCATAATCTGCAGAACAAACTTACAATACTATAAACATCAACTACTGCATGCAATTCAATCTGAGCAAAAAATGATATGCTTGTCTCGCTACAGGTGTAGCATTACCATCATGCAGGAACAAAGAAAAACATATCACAGTGGCAGACGGGTTTGACAAACCTGCAGCTGCTTCCAACATGGCCGTTGGTGAAGGTAAGAGTAATAAGGCGAAACCTCAAGTAGTTGTAGATGCTTATATTAGGCTATTATCTGGCTCTGCACCATACTTGTCGGAGTCAAGATTGACTGTAGAGACGGCGAAGCAGCATGGAAGATGAAAAATTGAAAATAAGCCCGATTGGAAATTATTTCAATGGAAACAACTGACAAAAAGTATAATCCACCTAGAAGGAAAGCACAAAACGAATCGGAGAGACATCTGATAGAAGTAGAACTCAGCCAGTATCAGGGAGAATCAGCCGGTAGTCCCAAGTAGCTCCATATTCCAACGAATTTGCTACTTGAGATCCCAATACCAAACACAGCTCCTTTTCCAAACCGCATCTACATCTCCAATCAGGAAAAAATAAACTGTAACTTCAGCGGGGAGAAAGAGAGCTGGAAGGCAAAAGCACAAAATGAATCAGAGAGACATACGATAGAAGTAAAACTCAGCCAGGATCACGTACGGAGAATCAGCCGGTAGTCCCAAGTAGCTCCATAATCCAACGCATTTGCTACTTGAGATCCCAATACAAAACACAGCTCCTTTTCCAAACCGCATCTACATCTCCAATCAGGAAAAAAGAAACTGCAACTTCAACGGGGAGAAAGAGAGCACGCATGTAGCACGGAAGAAGCCACAGAGACATAGATGGAATATATAGGAGAGCCTGCTGGGACATTGTAGGAAGGGGGAAGACCGATGGTGGGATAGGACACGACAACGGTACTAAATCCATCGGTTTGGAGTTGTGGTGGTGGAGAAGTTGAAAAGAGAGGGGGAATCATTAATTGGAGGAGTAAATTGGAAATTAGAGAGGGAGAGGCGGCCACGCTGCTATGGAGTAAAGCGATTTATGAGAGGACGATACCAATTCAACGCATAGAGGCATTATGGGCTACGACACATCCTGTGGAGAAAAAGGATGACGTGGACGTAGGAGAACGCAGGAAAATCAGGTAGTGGGGGTCCTCTAAATAGATATAAAAGATAACACATGCTAGGTAAACAAATTACAGTTGGGCAACTGAAAGAATAAAGATAACGTGATATGTCGAGAGGATCACTATGAGATTTACTCTGGGCATTACAACAAGATACATAGACCGCCATCCAACTGCATCTATGACTAATAATCCACTTCTGGTGAATCAATTCGAGAACTCCACAAGTATTAAGTTGCGAACAACAGATAACTGCATTAAGCAAAGTGTGTAATGTAAATAAAGCATATGCCCTTGGACATATGAATGTTGTTTTCTCCCTAGTGGCAACAGCACATCTACAACCTTAGAGGTTTCTGTCACCCTCCCAGATTAAATAGAGGCATGAACCCACTATCGAGCATAAATACCCCCTCTTGGGGTCACTAGCAACTACTCGGCCAAGATAGCTACTAACAACGGAGAGCATGCAAGATCATAAACAACATAGAGATAACATAAGATAATATTTAGCACATCAACTCAATCATAACACCAATATTCATCGGATCCCAACAAACACAACATGTACAATTACATAATGGTGATCTCGATCATGTAAAGCAGCTCACAAGATCTAAACATGAAGCACATGATGGAGAAGACAACCATCTAGCTACTGCTATGGACCCATAGTCCAAGATAGACTACTCACTCATCGCACCGGAGGCAAGCATGGTGATGAAGAAGACCTCCAGTGGTGATTCCCCTCTCCGGCAGGGTGCCGGGAAGAGCTTCTAGACCCTCCCGATCTTGGGTCGATGATGGCGGTGGATCGCGATGTGTTTCTGGAAAAGTGATAGGGTATTTAGGTTTTTCCCATCGGGGGGTCTTTATAGGCGAAGGGGCATCGTTAGAAGTGGACCGAGGCGGCCACACACATAGGGGGCGCGGCCTAGCCCTAGGCCGCACCGCCCTATTGTGTGGGCCCCTCATGGCCCCACTCCGTCTCCTCTTCGGTTCTCTGGAAGCTTCGGTAAATTTCTGGATGTTTGGCTTTTGTTTCGTCCAATTCCGAGAATATTTCCTGTGTAACTTTTCTGAAACACAAAAACAGCAGAAAACAGGGAACTGGCACTGTGGCATCTCGTTAATAGGTTAGTTCCGGAAAATGCATAAAAATGCCACGAAGTGTAATGAAACACTAAGCAAATGGTGTAAAAACAAGCATGGAGCATCAAAAATTATAGATACGTTAGAGACGTATCAGATTGCATTGGTGAGAGATTAGCTAGAAGCTTGTCCTTGAACCAACGCGTGAAATTGGAGTTGTGCTCTTTGATTATTTCTCCTTCAGTCCTCAGCTCGCCCCTATCACTGTACTTCTTCGCAATAGAGCTTTTGTGCTCTTCCACCCAAGGGTCGATCAGTTGCATGTGTTGTAGCGCGACTAGGTTTGCTCTATCAAAGTCAGTGTGTCGCCCAGTGAAGTCGACATGCATTTCGTGATGACCCTCACGGTGACCCCATCCATCGATCCTGTCAAGGTGCTTGTTGATGGGCAGACCAACAGGGTTCTCAATGTTAAGATAATTCAGGCAGAAAGAGATGCACTCTTCGGTCAGGAAGCCCTTGGCTATGCTTCCATTAGGACGTGATCTATTGCAAACGTATCCTTTGATGACACCATTCATTCTTTCAAACGGCATCATGCTATGCAGGAACATCGGCCCGAGTTGGACGATATCCTCCACGATATGGATCAGCAGATGTACCATAATGTCGAAGAATGCGAGCAGGAAGTACATCTCGAGCTCGCATAGAATCACTACGATCTCTTCCTGTAGACTCTTGAGTTTCTTCATGCCAATTGAATGACGTCAAAAAGTAGGCCAAACAACGTTTGACGGACGTGCTCGTCCATTATTCCTCGGATTGCAACCAGAAGTATCTGCGTCATCAGCACGTGACAGTCATGAGACTTCATCCTGCTGAACTTCTGCTTCGCCTTGTCTAGGTATCTACTTATCTTGCCTGAGTAACCGTAAGGAACTTTGACTCCTATAGGCCGTTAAAAAACTACTCGATCTCCCGAGGACTTAGAGTGAAGCACGAAGCGGGGAAGTGATAATTGTTCCTCTTGGCCTTTTTGCCCTTGCAACGACCTTCCATCTCCTCCTCATCATCATCATCAGGACGTCCTACGTGAAGGTCATCCCTAATCTTCATAAATTCCAAGTCGTGCCTTGCTTTCGGCCCGTCTTTGGTCCTATCCAGCATGTTGAGAAGGGTGCCAAGCAGACTCTCGCACATGTTTTTCGTGATATGCATGACGTCAAGGCTATAGGGCATGCGGAGGATCTTCCAGTACGACAAATCCTAGAAAACAGACCTCGTTTTCCATACCTTCAGCAGCGGCTTGGGTGAGTTTCGCTTCTTTCCCTGCGCTGGGCACTCTGGCCAATTTGTCAACAACTCATCGATTTCGTCGCCGCTCCTCAGAGATGGCTCTCCTTGGAGCTCAAATTTCCCATTGAACAGGTCTTTGCATCTTCTCCACGGGTCATCCTCGCGAAGCCACCTTCGATGCCCAATGAACACGGTTTTCGAATAATAGGTATCTTTCTGTAGCTAGTGGTACGTTGTGTCATCCATGCATCGAATGCATGCACAGTATCCGTGGACCACCTGCCCCGAGACATATCCTCAACTGAGATAGTCATGCACCGTCATGACCAACGCGGCTCTCATAGAGAAATAATCTTGTGCGACGGCATCCCACGTATTGGGTGGTGCATCCCATAACGTTGCTAGTCCCTCTTTCAACAGACCGAGATAGAGTTGGATGTCATTTCCCAGTTTTTTCGGACCTTGAATTAGCATACTCATTTGTATGTACCTCCTCTTCATGCACAGCCAGGGGGGTAGGTTGTACATCCATACAAACACGGGCTAGGTGCTATGGGTGCTGCTCTGGCTGCCAAACGGATTGAGTCCATCGGTGCTCACACCCAGCCTGACGTTCCTTGGATCGTCCCCAAATTCTGGGTACTCGATGTCCAATGCCTTCCACTGGCTAGCATCTGAAGGGTGTCTCAATATCTTGTCCGCCCCATCATCATCGGCATCATCTTCTGGCTTCTTCCTTTGCGTGTGCCAGCGCATAAGCTTTGCTTCCTCCAGCGCATAAGCTTTGCTTCCTTAGGGTCTGTGAAATACCGCTGTAGACGATGAGTGATCAAAAAGTACCATACCACTTTTCGAGGAGCTTTCTTCTCACTATTGTATCGAGATGTGCCACACACCTAACATGTGTTTCTCTCCGCGTCTTCACCCCGATAAATCATGCAATCAATAATGCAAGCATGGTATCTCACGTGCGGTAAATCTGGAGGGCACACGATTTTCTTGGCCTCCTCAATACTAGTTGGACACTTGTTCCCCTCGGGAAGACGCTCCTGCCAGAATGCCATGTTTTCATCGAAGCTTTTGTCGGTCCATTTGTGTCTTCCCTTCATCTACAGTGCCCTGAGCGTGATGTCCAAACGGGTATCCCCGGGCCTGCATCCTGCATACAATGGAGTAACCGCGTCCTTCTCCAGGCTCACCAGCTTGGCTTTCTCTCTAGCGGCATCCCTAGCGTTGTTCGTCTGCTTAAGAAGCAGTGCTTGAACGTAAGGGTTCTACACCCAGCTACTTGATGGTGTTCCATCTTCTCCGGCATCTTGATCCTCTTCACCGCCACCATGTCCGGCATCTTGATCTTCTTCACCATGTCCGGCATCTTGATCTTCTTCACCTTGTCCGACATCTTCATCTTCTTCACTATGTCTGACATCTTCTCCGGCATCGTTATGTCTGGGAGAATCTTTGTGATCACCACCATGCCCTTCCTCATCATTTCCCGTCACCAACCCATGGATGTTATCATCATCTTCATCACTTATCCACCGAGTGTAGCCATCCATGAAACCGCGAGATAGCAGGTGGCTCTGAAATACTCCGGAATAAGGGTCAACATAGCACTTCAGTTTGCATCTCTTACATGGGCATTTTCTCTCCGTCTGGTTATTTTGAAACATATCGTGCGTCGCAGCTTTCATATATCTTGCCACGATGCCTTCGCTCATCGAGCGGACCATGGTCGCCTAGTATATAAAGAGCAAGAGAATATTTCAGAACTGGCCACATACACACATGGTCGTCCAAAAATTTTGGCATGACCTTGCCTAAATTTGGACCTATGCGTGGTGCCAAAATATGCCGAAATGGAAGTGAATCAACATTTCGGCAAAATAACATTGGCACCATCGGCAAATCAACATTTCATAAATATATGCAAGCTAACGCATACATATATATACAAACGCGCGCCGATGCCACACAAGTATGTATAATACAAAAAACCACGCCACACGCACGTACAAGCATACCCGTAGGGCATACAAACACTGTTGCTACACAATCTTAAGCATGAATGTTCCCATATTACTCACCTATTATAGAAGTTACTGCGACACGAGAGCCCGAGATATTGTGTATGGATGAGAATGTAATAAAGTGATATCTAAAGGTCGGGAGACATTGCACTCACATATCTACCAACCAAAGTAGCTCTAATAAGCTGAAATAGGTGAAAGAATGATGGAAATAGGTTGGGGAGGAGGAGGACGACCATAATGAGAAGTGTAAGAGAGGGGGGCAATGATTAGTGTTAGGTGACTCCATGCCTTAAAAATATCCATCTTAGGTCACCTTTAGCGCATGTGATTGACATGCGCTGCGGGTAGTGCAACTACCCGTAGTGCACCTAGTCACATGCGCTACGAGTAACCTGACCCTGCCCTCCAACAACTTACCCATAGCGCACGGGACTGCATGCGCTATGGGTAGTTTCACTACTCGTAGCGCATGTCATACACATGCGCTACGGGTAAGTTGGGGGAAGGCACCCCCTCCAGGCCTACAAATACCCGTAGCGCACTAAATATGTGGTGCGCTGCGGGTAAGTCACATACCCGCAGCGCATGGGCACAGGTGCGCTGCGGGTAAATACCCGTAGCGCACCACATATGCAGTGCGCTATGGGTAGCTGTGCTGCCTATAGCTGTTTTCCTAGTAGTGCCGGTGTGATCTCCATCCCCTCCAACGACTCTACCTTCATTGCCATTATGGATAGGGAGTAGTCCACCTCTCGACTACGGGTTTGTGGCAGTAGCTATATGTATTTCTCTCTTGTTCTTCATCGTCTTAGCGCCATATGAGCTGCATAACATGATTATGGCTATCTTTGCATCACTTTTGTGGTGGATCTTTCTATAAATAATATATGAGATTGCAACTGTTCTTTAATTTCAGTGTATGAGTAGATGCATATTATGTACCCAGTTCTTATTTACTTGTTATGATCAAGCATGTTTATGAGAGCGTGTGTGGGGGAACATGTGCATTAGTTGGAGTAACGGGGGGTGATTTTTCCGGGGAGGACAGTCTTTTGGGGTCACTTGGGTGTTTACCTTACTTTCTTGCCTCACTAGGGATAAAGAAAACACCATGCTATAGGGTATCTCTAGCGTGACCTTGCTGACTATCCGCGACTACATCTAGCATGTTTTTATTTTAACGTCATGTCATTGTGCTTAATGCTATGCTCCAAATTTATCTTAATATCGAGATGACTAGATTTAATTCCCATCTTGGTGGAGTACGAGAGAGGTGAATAACCAAAACATCTCTATATATGACGTGATGCCCATATGAATTCATTCGAATCTGAACATTGTTGCAATCTGTTATGTTAATTTTTATGATCTTTTGTCCGCCATATCTATTATGAGAGAGTGCATTAGTGAACCCATGAACCCCGGTCCACTTTTTATTATAAGAAACAACTTTCCATTCACTTTATCGCTGCTTTCATTTTCAGTTATTATTAATTTCGAAAATACAAAAATATTTCCTTTATTGCATTTCACAAACCAAAACACTACAACCATACCTTCTACAGTTTATCATTGCATTGCATATTACTTTAGTTTGCATATATCCGCGACAAGAGATTTTCTGGCGCCGTTGCATTTGCATATTTATTTTATATTTCATATTTATTTTCAGTTTTGTATACTTACACATACCTTGTGCTTGACAACCACTTGGTGAGGTTTGAGGGCGCAAAGCAAATTTATTTTACCTTGCAGGTTGTTAGAAGAAGGACAAGAAGGATCATTTTACACAGTTCCCGAGAGTTTGATATAAACCCTCAAGTCACCTTTTTGGGGAAAATCAAGCTTCCCTATGCTCAGCACTCTGAACTTGGAGTCTCAACCTAGCGAAGCCATCAAAAAGATTTTCTGGCGCCGTTGCTAGGGAACTAGTAGAAGGATTGCTCACAAGAAATTCTTTATCACCAACTTGTGCAAACTCCTAAGCTTGGGGAGGTTGCACCTACGTGAGTACCATCTTGTCCTTTTAGATTTTTAATTAATTTTTTTGTTATTGTCTTGCATATCATTTTTACTTCAGTTTTGCATTTAATTTACTTTTTCGGTTTGCATTTTTTATTTTTCGTTTTGCATTTTGTTTACTTTTTTTTATTTCGGTTGCATTAGTTGTAGCATCATTTTACTTTCAGTTCTCATTCTAAAAACTTAAAATCCATAAAATTTTGTAACATGGAAAAGAGAGCTTTTTGGCCGTTTAGTGTTAAGAATTTTCCTCAAGACATGAATATCCCTATAGATGAGTTTGAAATAGATCCCAATATCACTAAAATGATTTATGAACATCGCTTTTGTGGAAAGCCAAAGGAAGATCATATTCATCATATTAGGAAGTTCAGTGAGAGGTGTAAAGTTTTAAAATTAAATCACGCCAACAATGAAATAATTAAAGTAAAGCTTTTTCCTTATTCACTTGCTGGAAAAGCACTAGATTGGATATTAAAATGGCCCACAGGAAACTTTAGCACTTGGTTTAATTTAAAGGCTTCGTTCATTGAAAGGTTTGGTTCCATTGAAACAATTTGCAATCTTAGACAAATGGTTATCACTTTCAAACAGGAGGAGGAGGAAACATTAGTAAAAGCTTGGGAAAGATTTAGAGGAATTGCTTTTGGAATAGAACATGGTCTTAGGGATTGGATGCTTGTGCATGTTTTTTATAAAGGGTTGTCTGCCACTTCTAGGACCTTTTTGGATGATGAATGTGAAGGTGCTTCCATGAATACTAATACAACAAATGCCCCTCTCTTGCTTGATGGTTTACTTGTGGAAGTGAAGATTAAAAAGAGCTTAGAAAAAGCTAAAGTGCCTGAAGAAAATTTTGATGACTGTCATGAGATTTTTAAATTATATAATAGGGAGAAAGATGTAGAAGAAGTAAAAATGCTTAGTGAAGTTAAAGATCCTTTGCTTGATTTGGAAAAGTGTAGCTTGCATGAACTTATGTCTATCTTACAAAAATTTGCAAGTGATCGTTCTATAAATGCTAACCAAGCAGGTTTTGGTTCTTATATTGCTAATCATGTCTTGAAAGAAAAAAGATTGCTAGGTGCAACCAGGAGGCTATGATACCACCAAAGCTTGGGGATGCATGGATCCCAAAGGTATTAGTCACTATTGGAAAAGAAACACATCATGCTATTTTAGATCTTGGATCTAGTGTTACTGTTTTATGTAAAGAGCTATATTAATTGCTAGAGTTACAAAATATTGGAAAATGCTCTATTCACTTGCTACTTGTTGATGATTATATTAAACATGCTTTAGGCAAGGTTAGTAATGTTATGGTAGAACTGCACATGACTTTTGTACCTGTTGATTTCATTATCATGGATATGGAGAATAAAACCTCTAGTCCTATTATTCTTGGTAGACCTTTTCTTTGTACTACAGGAGTTATCATTGATTCGAAGGAAGGCAATCTGAAGTTTCAATTTCCACACATAACGTGCATGGAACACTTTCCAAGGAAGAGGGACACGCCAAAGTAAAAGTTCCCTCATGAGCTTCACCCATCTTAATTATCAAGTAAGTAAGCCTAGCTATATGGCTATAAAGAAAGCGCTTTACGGGAGCTAACCCGGTTGTTTTTGTTTTGATTTTCTTTGTGTCCTCTTGCTATAACAAGAGACTTTTTTTTGCTACTGGAGTTTTTAATAAAGTGCCAAGTTTTACTCATTTTGGATTGTTAAAGTTGCCAAAAACTTCTGGAGCAGACATTCCTGCGCGAACTCTTTTTAGTAAAAACATTCTAAAAAATTCTTTGTAGCTCCGATTGAGCTCTACTTTTAACTGAAGTTGCAACTTTTCATCCTCTGTATGCCTGATTTTTTATATAATTTTTCGACATGTTTAAGTAGGGTAATTAATTATGTTTTGCTGCTGCAATATTTCTGGACAGACTCTGTCATATTTTGTTTTATGCATTCTTTGAGCTTTAAAGCTAAATCTTTTTGATTGGTTTGAGTTTATGAGAAGGAATACAACATTATATATCTACTGGACACTTTACATGCAATTTTTTTTGGGAATTACATGCAACAAGCATTATGTTTTTTATGCCTACTAATGTCACCCCACAGAAAAAGAGATGGAAGATATCTTTGTGTTGAAGTTTTTTCACAGGAATTAGAGGAGCTGCACCAAGAGACATTCAAGTAAGGTGAAAACCGTAAGCGTGGGGATGTTAAGACCCCACTGGACTACACACTCTCTGTTTGCAGACGTCTACTTTTTATTTTTCTATCAACGCAGTTTTATCGCATAAACTTAGAGCGTCTTTGATAGTATTGTTATAGTTTGTTTTTGCTTTGTTTTCTTTTTATTTGGGTGAGACCACCATTTTTATTTATGTGAGAGAAAACTACCGAAGGTTTGGTTTTATTTGATTTGGATGCATTGAAAGATTTGGGATTGAGATATATAGGAGTTGATTATTAAGATACACTAGCAAAGTACCCGTGCGTTGCAACGGCTCTAGAAAAAATATATCTTTATGACCTTGGAAAATAACATGTTGACCTTTACTCACTTTTTGAGAGCGCTTTCACTTCATATTTAGTTATCTTGTTCTAGCACAAATTATGTAGATGAAGAATAAAACTTGCCGCCTCCTTTCAAAATAAAAAAATACAATTTAAAGTTTCAAAAAGTTCTATAAATTAATCAAGATGTATACATTGTTGGGTTATATCAACGTGCAAAGTTTCAAACCCAAATATCATTTTTGAAAATGCAACTTGAAAATGTTGTTTTTGATTTTTTTTTAAAGCGAGCTACATGTACCTCGAGCTACATTTATAGTTTCCGTGGCTACAACTACTACATTTTTCTCTTTTTTTTTGAAACTCAGAGATATAAGTGGTGCCCATGCGCGTCAAATCTACACGCCTTATACTGATTTCCTTTGTCCTGATATTTATTATAATTATAGCTATGGCAATTTGGAGGCAAAATATTAGGGGGTGCTAGGAATCGCATCCTGATTTTGAGCTTCCCATCAGACCAAACTATCACCATAGGATCTTTTTTGTCTAAATTGTGCGATTATGGCCCAATAAAGTAGCGCATGCATGTGTTGCCAGTTTACATGATGTGCTTCCTAAAACTACTCCCCCAAATCACGCCTGATTAATTGCTAACGCTAATTAAGTGGAAATTGTTAGGAAACTCTTTTAGAATTTTTAAGGACATTGGTTTCTGTAACTAATTTCATGCACGCATTATGCTTCTTTATGCAAGCAAACTTGTCTTTATTATTCCGTATTGACTCTCCGTGATTTGCGTGATTGTGTGTTTCCTTAAAAACTTGTCTTTATTATTCCATATTGACTCTCCCTAATTTGCGTGATTGTGTGTCTCCTTAATTGTTTCCCCGTATTGATGTCTTTGTAATATGTAAGGTTATTTTTGTCACTTACATGATGTATGTCGAGTGGGTGGCTTCACCACCAATTAAGTGGAAATTGTTAGAAAACTCTTTCAGAATTTTTAAGGACATTGGTTTCTGTAACTAATTTCATGCACGCATTATGCTTCTTTATGCAAGCAAACTTGTCTTTATTATTCCGTATCGACTCTCCCTGATTTGCGTGATTGCGTGTTTCCTTAAAGACTTGTCTTTATTATTCCGTATTAACTCTCCCTAATTTGTGTGATTGCGTGTTTCCTTAATTGTATCCCCGTATTGATGTCTTTGTAATATGTAAGGGTATTTTTTTTGACACAGGGTATTTTTGTCACTTACATGATGTATGTCGAGTGGGTGGCTTCACCACCAACTCGAATCTTATAGGTAAGATATGGTTGCATGCTTCATATGCTTTGAATAAGTTTTGATCTGCATGTGGTTTATTAGGAGCTATCTTGTATTCATTGTTTTGATGCTTAATACGTGTTTACATTGTTTAACATGGATTGTTTAGCTCTATGGACACTTATGCATGTTTGTAGTTGGTCAACTTTCTCCCTCTTGCTAGCCCAAAAATAAAAAAATCCAACAAGTCAAAAACTTGTTTATCCAATACCTTCAAACCAAGTTATTCCAGTGAGTCCACCATATCTACCTATTAGCTTTGATGCTATTCCAAGTATGTTTCTCATGTTTCATTATTTTACTTAGTTTCCAAATATTAAAAAGCTTATGAGTATGTTTGTTATGAGAAAAGTGGTCTAAACGCTTCCACGAACTAGAATGCACACTTTATATTTCTTGCATTTAATAAACTTGAACCATTGTGATTAAGATTATAAAGTTGTGAGCTTGACAAAGTCTGAGTTGGGAGTTAGCTAATCTATGCTGTCATAGGGCAAGCTTTCAACACTGCACTTGTTTATATCTAGTTGATGTCATGATTCTTTTGTTTTTGGATGCTTATCATTTGTGAACTAAGTGAGGAAACATTGTTTATTCATGGAGTTTGTATAAATGGTTAGATGAAACTCTCAGGCCGCTAATCTAAACCATGCATCATTCATGGCAGAGATTGACAGCATTCTATAGTGAGCATTCGATGATGCATCTCATAATAAAAAGCTATACCCAATGGTAAATAAAAGAGATGTTGAGGTGTTCATTGTCTGTTTGTCTTGTCATTTTGGTATGGCAAAGCTTCCATATCATCGGGCAAGAGATACCCCGGTTGAGATTATCTATGATACTATTATACTTACAATGACAAGAAATTTCTTTGTTTCCCGAGTTTAGTAACATCTGGTGTAGGCACTCATTTTCAAGGGGCATGAGGCATTCAACTTATATTTTGTCAAGGGCACTACTAATATTTGCTTTCACTTTAACCATTTCAAGATGCTAATGATAGGGGCAATGGGAGCCTGAAACCCGTGAATACCATGTCTCAAACATGAGCTTAAGTTGAAGCATTTGGAAGCTTGATATTACTTTACTCATGTTTTACCTCTGCTTATCATCTGCTTATCTATAGTGTCCACTTTTACATTCAGTTTCAAGAAGAATACTCTATGACCATTATAGGATGTCTTTACTTTGTTTTATTTCATTTTGCATACATTTGGTCCATAGTGCTTTCTTCTATGTTTTACTTTGTGAATCATTATTAGACATCCATACATTGAAATGTTGATATCCTTTGATAATCTATCTTGCATATTGCCACTTATTTATAGAATGAATCATTTGATTATGTGTAGCAGCAATAATATTCTTTATATCTTAGATAGTAGTGAAGTACAAAGCTCATGTTGGTTTTATCACCTTTATACTCGAGGATGAGTATATGTTAAGCTTGGGGATGTTGATGCATGTAAAATGCATATATGATCATTGCATTTTACCACTTGATATTCCACCTTATTTGCATCATATATTGGTTATGTTCATGCTTTTCGATGATTATTGGGGATAATTCATATGTTCCCTAATTTTAACGGATTAACTTGGGAAAACCAGAAAACCTCTTTTTCAATGTTTTTGACTTTCAGGGACCCAAACGGGGTCCAAATTACCAGAAATTTTCGGGGAACAAGTTTTTCCACGGAACAAGACTTACTAGTGAAGGAGATGCAACAGGGGAGCCACGAGGGCCAAACAGGCATGGCCCACACGGCCAGATTCCCTGCCCCCGTGGGGCCTACCCGTTCCCCTTTGTTGCCCCGATGCCGTCGATCTTCGTCTCGTTGGATGCGTCTTGACCTAAAACCACCTATAAAAAGGTTCCCCTTGCGGGCCGCCAAAAGGAGCGCCACCAAAACATAGAAACACGAAACAGAAGCCTGGGAGATCGAAGATTGGAGGGGAAAACTCTGGCGGGGCGCTGCCGGTGTGATGTCCATCCCCTCCAACGACTCTACCTTCATTGCCATGATGAAGAGGGAGTAGTTCACCTCTGGACTACGGGTTTGTGGCAGTAGCTATATGTATTTCCCTCTTGTTCTTCATCGTCTTAGCGCCATATGAGCTGCATAACATGATTATGGCCATCTTTGTATCACTTTTGTGGTGGATCTTTCCATGAGTAATATATGAGATTGCAATTGTTCTTTAATTTCAGTGTATGAGTAGATACATATTATGTACCCCATTCTTATTTACTTGTTGTGATCAAGCATGTTTATGAGAGCGTGTGTGGGGGAACGTGTGCATTAGTTGGAATAACGGGGGTGATTTTTCTGGGGAGGACAGTCCTTTGGAGTCACTTGGGTGTTTACCTTACTTTGTTGCCTCACTAGGGATAAAGAAAATACCATGCTATAGGGTATCTCTAGCGTGACCTTGCTGAGTATCCGCGACTAGATCTACCATGTTCTTATTTTAACTTCATGTCATTGTGTTTAATGCTATGCTCTGAGTTTATCTTAATACCGAGATGACTAGATTAAATTCCCATCTTGGTGGAGTATGAGAGAGATGAATAACCAAAACATCTCTATATACGACGTGATGCCCATATGAATTCATTTAAATGTGAACATTGTTGTAATCTTTTATGTTAATTGTATGATCTTTTGTCTGCCATATCTTTTATGAGAGAGTGCATTAGTGAACCCATGAACCCCGGTCCACTTTTTATTATAGGAAACAACTTTCCATTCAATTTATCGCTGTTTTTAGTTATTATTAATTTGGAAAATACAAAAAGATTTCCTTTATTGCATTTCACAAACCAAAACAATACAACCATACCTTTTACAGTTTATCATTGCATTGCATATTATTTTAGTTTGCATATTCCCACGGCAAGAGATTTTCTGGCGCCGTTGCATTTGCATATTTATTTTATATTGCATATTTATTTTTAGTTTTGTATACTTACACACACCTTGTGCTTGACAACCACTTGGTGTGGTTGAGGGCACAAAGCAAATTTATTTTACCTTGCAGGTTGTTAGAAGAAGGATAGGAAGGATCCTTTTACACATAGTTCTCCGAGAGTGTGATATAAACCCTCGAGTCACCTTCGTGGGGAAAATCAAGCTTCCCTATGCTCAGCACTCTACACTTGGAGTCTCAACCTAGCGAATCCATCACATATATATCTATCATACATCAAGGACAAAAATACCTGTGCATCTCATAATCATCTCATAAACAAAAGATCCACCATAGGGGTAATAAAAATATGTCACAATCACGATAGGCAGCTCATGTGACTCTAATTAGTGAAGCACAACAGATAGACTGATACAAGTTACTTCCACAATCCCCTAGTCCAGGGATGAACTACTCCATCTTCTTCATGGTGCTGAAGGAGATGGTGTCGATGGAGTCGAAGGGGCAATCCAGAGCGCTCTAGCAGTGTCTCCCCTCCTATCCTTGCAGTCTGCAGATCTGTATTGTGTATTTTGTGTTTCTCTGCCGCCCCATCACGAGATCGCATGGGGGTCCCATTTATTGTTGGTTTTAGGACAAGATGGTTTCGTCAAGCCAAAGTTTGTAGCAGTGGGACCCACCACTTATTTTTCCTCTCCTCTGGCATTGGTGGGAGGCATAAGGGTTGTTCATGCCCCCTACAGTTGATCGACTAGTCAAATTATGCCGTATACTTAAGAAAAGCCAGAGAACAATCAAGGTTAACTGAAGCTGAAAGACATACCTTGGGGAGCTTGTTGTCCCCCAAACCAGCGCTACTGGAGGCATGTTAGTGATCTCATCGTCGGCCGTCAAATAAGTGAGAGTCCTCACCGCTTTACCCAGCTCATTGGAGGAGAGTTCTTCTTGAAGTACTCATGATGGGTCCCTTGGTCCCCGAGTACTCCCAAATGTAGCAGGTTTTGGCCTCCAGCAGCTGGACCCGACGATGGATGAAGGTGGAGATGATGTGCAGCCCGGAAATTTCCTTGCCTTTAGTCTGCTGAAGTTCAAGGACTCGCGTCATTAGTTTCTCTCACTCGGCCATCTTGGTGTCTGTTAGAGTGTGTGTCGATGACCTTTGTTGGCGACATCTGCATCAGCCTTGAACTCATCCTAGATCCTTATCATCTCAAGCACCACCTGGTGATTGGCTCTCATCCTTTCTTCGTGAATTCTATCTCTAAATTTTTTGTCGGACTTGTCATTGTACATATCGATCAGGTCCTTCCACATATGCCCGTGGTAACGGTTTATCGGCTGGCAGTTATGCTGAGGCAGTTATTAGACCAGGTCCTTTGTCTGCTAATCCTGCGCTTAATTCTAGCGAAAAGTTATTGAGCAGGCAAATTATGACTCATCAATATAAAAGAAAGAATCCTGTTCTTCCGGGATTACTGCCATTTATGAAATTCTCGTCCTTTAAAGCCCCAGATAACAGTAAATGGCCCAATGATTCTTTCCAGAAATGGTTCAAGGCCCATGGCCCAAATCTAGAAGCGGTAACGGCGGTGTCCTTTAAGGAGCTTTTTTCGCTGTCTCCTCTCTTACCTTCTGCGACTCCTCAGTCTGTTCACCCTTCTTCCTCTGAAACAGTAAACCCCAATTCTCCCTCTGCTCAATCGCCATTGGCATTGCCTCTGTGCCCTGTGGAGAAGGCCACCATGGCCAATATACCCATCAACCCAGAGCCTTTTGTCCCCAATGGTTTCGAGATTCTGCAAGTGGAAGGAAGAACGACAGTGCACCGTGTGGTTCTGCCCAGGAGGGGAAGAAAGCATGAAGATTTCGCAATCGCCACTATTACTCCGATGCCTCCAGGTCAGGTTCTCTTTGCCAATGTTAGAGATGTGCTGATGGACTTCTTGGCCTCTGTTGGAGTGGGTTTCAAATCAGTGCAGAAATGTCCTTTCGGTCAAGCATATGTTCAGGTAGCTCACCTCAGAGACAGAGACATGTTAGTTAACAATAGTCCCCATGTGTTTGGTAATATTTCGATTTCTTTCACCAAGCATAATGAGGGTATCAATTGGAGAAGAACTCATCTAAACATTGAATGTTGGATTTTGCTTGTTGGTCCTCCTCTGGACAATTGGTCAACAGAAGATGTTACTGCAATTGTGTGCAAATTTGGTAGATTGATCATCTGGGAGAATGATGCAAACTACAAAGGAAGAATTTTGGCAAAGGTCAGGTGTTCAGAACTGAGAGAAATTCCTAAATGTGTCAGATTGACAGATGGTGAACATGCTGATACTGAATCATGGACATTCTCTATTGAGGTTTTGTCCCAAAACCCTGTTGTTGGTCCCCTAGAAGAAGATTCAGTTCCAGTGGAAGGTGTAGATCCTCACCCCTTGCCAGCTGTTGAAGCCCCTGTGCTTGCCCAGAACAATGTACCTTTGGAAGGTAATGGTCTTGATCAACAAATGGTTCCTGCTGCAAATGCAAATGATATTATTCTGAATCAAAATGAAGTGAACCAGAACTTTGGGAACAATGCATTTGAGGGTTTGCTGAATGCTATGGAAGTGGCTGGAGATCTCCCTGGTCATGCTGATGGGATTAATGCAGGAGAGGGAAACAGTAGTATCACTGTGACTGTGTCTATTTCAGATGGTGATCAGTCTCACAATGGTCCAAATATTATTAATGAAGAGGTCAATCAAGAGCAGGATATTCAGATTCCTGTGGGACCTCTTGAGCTTGCTCTGCTTGAAGCCCCTTTAAACATGAATGACTTTATCCAGACAGATGGTCCAGTGATTGTTCATGGCCAGGAGCAAGCCCTTAATATTGAGAATTTTCAGCAACTTGTCCTTGGAGTGCAAAACCTCATGATGGCCTATCATGATATTGATTCTGATTCAGACAGTGATGATTCTCAAGATAATTTTCCAATGCAAGAAGATAATCTCCAAGATAATAATCAGAACATGGATTATTTTCATTTCAATGAGGTTGTACCAGCTGAGGTGGCACATTTGCAGCTTGGGATGGTTGAAACATACATGTTTCCCTTAGAAGATATGAGTAAATTTTCCAAAGAAGGGCTTGAGCTCTGGGACAAGTATTTTGCCCCCCATATTCAGAAGGATTCTTCATAAATCAAGCAAAAGACCTTGGAAATTCCAGTGAGTTGGTTCAATTTCATTACTTTAATGTTACTCACTGCTGAGAAGTTTGATTGGACAAAAAAGTTCCTTAATTTAGCACTTTGGAAAATTTTCCTGGACAATGACAGCAAGGAAAATACTATTTCATTTATCATTCCTGATAATTGTTCTGTATCTCAGGCTCCTCCTTGCAAACTAGCTGTGTTGGACAGTTCAAGTGATGAGTTAGAGGAATTGTCTAGCCAGGTGCCTCCCTCAGCTCCAAAAAGGAAGAGAAGAGGAAAGAGACCTTTGGTGGATACTGAGGTAAGAAGGAGTCCTAGGATTGTTGAGCTCAATGCTGGTTATAAACAGCATTTTTCATGCACAGACAAGAATTGTCTTTCCTGTTCAGCAAAACCCCCAGTTTCTAAGCATAAGATAGTAAAAAATCTTGCTTCCTCTTTTTGCAAGATTAATGATGAGAACCTGGAGTTGAAGCTCAAGAAAAGCAGAAAGGGGGAAACGTGAAGGATGCTGAGGCTGGTGGTAGCTCTCAGAAGAAGAATGCTAGCTCTGGAAAATAGTTTCCCATGGAATTTAGGCCTACTTTTGCTAATGGATCTGTGGCCTATCCTTTCTGTAATATTATATCCAGCAGAAACCTTGTACTGCTTTATATCACTGTGATGTGGTTTGGAAACTTCAGAGTTATTATGGTTATGCTGTATGACAGTACATTTGATTGTCTTGTGACTTGCACTATTTACTGTTATTGCAAGCCGCCAGATTTCATAAATCTCATCCTTTTGTTTAATGGATAACACAAGATAGTGGAAAATCATGAACTGGAACATTAGAGGCATCAATTCTGATAAAAAATGGAATGCCCTAGCAAATAAAATTGATGAAAGTGGCTGTGATATTATTTGTCTTTAGGAAACAAAAAGGGTGTCTTTTGACAGCAAATACATTAGAAACTTTTGCCCCAAGAAATTCAACAAATTTGTGTTTGTGCCTTCGGTTGGTGCATCAGGGGGCCTTAATATCATTTGGAATGATTCTTTGTTTAAGGGTGAAATCAAATTCCAGAATGACTTCTCCATCTCTGTCAAATTCACTTGCAATATCTCGAGCAATATTTGGTATCTGACAAACATATATGGGCCTAGTCAATCAGATAGAAAAGATGAATTCCTGTAGTGGTTTTCCAACATTTCAATGCCTGATGATTCTGATTGGCTGATCATGGGTGATTTTAATTTTATCAGAAAGCCTTCAGACAGAAACAATCCTGGTGGAAATATCAATGAAATGATGCAATTTAATGAAGCAATTAGCAACTTGGGCCTTGTGGAAATTCCTTTCAAAGGAAGAAAGTTCACCTGGAGTAATATGCAATCTGACCCTTTATTGGAAAATCTAGATTGGGTTTTCTCATCTGCTTCTTGGACAAGTTCATTTCCTTCTACCATTGCATACCCTCTGGTGAAACCAACCTCTCATCATAACCCTTGCATAATTGCCATTGACACAAAAGTTCCAAGGGCTAAAATTTTTAGGTTTGAAAATTACTGGATGAGACATGATGGTTTCAAGGAAGTTGTTAAGAACTATTGGGAAATACCTGTTCCTCACATGAATAGTGCAAAAAGAATAAATGCAAAATTCAAAAACCTAAGGAGAGCTTTGAAAAACTGGGCAAAAAGTCTGCCTTGTTTCAAAAATCTGATCAAGAAAGTAAATGAGACTATTGAACTCCTGGATATTTTTGAAGATCTCAAACCTTTGTCTACTGAAGAGTGGAACCTCAGAGATTTACTTAAGTAACATATCCTTTCCTTGCTTCAAAATCAGAAGGTTTACTAGAAACAAAGAGGGAAAATTAAATGGGTGAAACTTGGAAATGAAAATACTCGTTTCTTTCACACAAAGGCAACCATAAATTACATGCACAATTACATCAGTATGCTCCTGAACAATGATTTGGAAGAAATCACAGACCATGATGGGAAAGCCTCAATTCTGTGGAAGACTTTTAAGGACAGAATGGGTAATTCAGATAAAACCCAAATGCTTTTTAACTTGGAGGATATTTATGATCAGAGCACAAATGAAGAAGACATGCAGTCTCTGGAAATTCCTTCCACAGAAAAGGAGATTGAAGATGTGGTAAAGAATCTGCCCAATGAGAAATCCCCTGGACCTGATGGTTTTAATAATGAATTTATAAAATGTTGCTGGTCAATCATTGGAGCTGATATTAAAGAATTGACCAATGATTTTTATGAAGAAAGGATTTCCTTAGAAAGCATCAACTCCTCTTTCATCACAATAATTCCCAAGGGTGAAAGTCCCTCTTGTGCTAATGACTTCAGACCAATCTCCCTTCTGAATGGTGTTCTAAAGATTATCACAAAGCTATTGGCAAATAGACTCCAGAAAATAATCCTTAAGTTGGTACATAAGAATCAGTATGGATTTCTCAAAGAAAGATCAATTCAAGATTGTTTGGGATGGGCCTTTGAATACTTGTTCCAATGTCACAAATCAAAGAAAGAGATGCTGATTCTCAAGCTTGATTTTGAGAAGGCTTTTGACAAGATTGAGCACTCAACAATCCTCAGCCTGTTGAAAGCAAGGGGATTTGGGCAAAAATGGCTTAATTGGATTAAGCTAATTCTGGATTCTGGTTCTTCAGCTGTTCTTCTCAATGGTGTGCCAGGGAAAAAGTTTTATTGCAAAAGAGGTGTTAGGCAGGGAGATCCTTTGTCACCTTTGCTCTTTGTCTTAGCTGCAGATTTTCTTCAATCTCTCCTAAACAAAGCAATGGTCCAAGGTATTCTGAGATCTCCTTTGCACTTCCCTGCATGTCCAGATTTTCCTGTTATTCAGTATGCAGATGACACTTTAGTGATAATGCAAGCAGATGCTCCTCAACTTGTCTGTTTAAAGGCAATTCTGAATTCTTTTGCTTCATCTACTGGTCTGAGGGCAAATTACAGCAAGTCTTTTATAATGCCAATCAACCTAGATGAATCAAGATTGTTACACTTTGCCAGCACTTTCTCTTGCAAAACTGGATCATTGCCATTTACCTATCTGGGACTTCCTCTGGGCATAACTAAGCCATCCTTGGAATACTTTCTGCCAATGGTAAATAGAGTTGAGAAGAGATTATGTGGGATTGCTGATTTCCTTGACTATGGTGGGAAATTACTTATGGTCAAATCTGTGCTAGCATCCCTCCCAATATTTTTCATGTGTTGCTTAGATATTCCAGTCTCAATCAGAGAGCAAATAATCAAATTTATGAGGCATTGCCTTTGGAGAAAAAAGACTGGTGATGTCCAATCAAATGGTCCTGCACTGGTGTCATGGGATAAAATTTGCAGGCCTAAAAACCAAGGAGGTCTTGGGGTGCTAAATCTCAGTGTGCAGAATAATGCACTACTCATTAAAAACCTTCACAAATTCTTCAATAAGAAAGACATTCCTTGGGTTAACATGATTTGGAATACTTACTATGGCAATGGTAATCTGCCTGGTAGTAAACAAGAAGGATCCTTCTGGTGGAGAGCTCACCTAAAACTCATTGATCTTTATAAAGGCATGGGAAAATGCAAAATTGGGGATGGAAAATCTGCATATTTCTGGACTGATCTATGGCATGATAACCAATGTTTACATCAGAAATTCCATCACTTAGTTTCTTTTGCTAAAAATACTGATTTATCAGTTCACAAGGCAATTAACTCTGATTATCTTGAAGATTTATTCCACTTGCCTCTCTCACAGTAGGCATTTCATGAATTTGAACAGCTTGAGATTATTTGTGCTAGCACTGCACAAAAGATTCAGGAGGGTAACATTGATTCATGGACTTACATCTGGGGTAATGACTCCTTTTCTCCAAAAAAAGCATATAAAGTCCTCATTGGTTACCAGCCTACTATTCCACACTTCTCTTGACTTTGGAAGGCTTCCTGTCAAGCAAGACATAAGTTCTTCTTCTGGTTGCTGCTGCTTGACAGATTGAACACTAGAAATCTTTTGAAAAGGAAGAATTTTCAGCTCCAAAATTATAAGTGTGACTTCCCTAATTGTGAAGATGAAGAAACCATGGAACATCTCTTTCTAACCTGTCCTTTTGCTGCTAAGTGTTGGGATCACATTTGCCCACAAAGAAACAGAAGTCTTGTTATTGAGGACGCAATCAAAGATGTCAAGAGTAAATTGCGGGTTCCATTTGCAATGGACATCATCGTTTTGACAACATGGAGTATTTGGATTGTTAGGAACAACAAGATTTTCAACATTAAAAGACCAAGTCTGGCTGGTTGGAGAGCAATTCTTCATGAAGAGCTCAGATTGTTAGGTCATAGAATTAAGAATAAGTTCAAGGAACAGTTCTTTAGTTGGCTAGAAGACTTTACTTGATTTTGATTCTGTAATTTTCTATTTTTTTGAATCCCTGTATTTGTAATTATCCATCTTTAATAAATCACAGTGGGACTCTCTCCCACTGTTTTCCCCCCCTTCAAAAAAAATATGCAACATAAGAGCTCGCTTAACCCGACGATCCCAAGGTTCATCAATCTAGCGTACGAATGTGCACTTCATGTGCATGTAGTGGCACCCAAGGAATATGCGGCCGGTGTTCTTTCCATTGTATGACACATGCCTCCGCAGTTTTAGCAATACATTTGAGTGTCCTCTACAGTAGCAACCCTAGGGATAAGATTTCTAGGTGCCATACCAATCCAGAAATTCCATGCAATTGATCAAATCCGGCGAGCCGGCCTGAGAGAGAGATGATAACCAAAATTAGAAAACCCTATTTTTCGATAAAGGAAGAAAACCCCAATTAGAAGAAATGTACCTTGCCTCTGCCGCGCATAGGAGTGATGCCTTGTGGCATGTATGGCGTCTCCGCTGCTAACGCCATGACCGTCTCCTCCCCATCCTTAGCCGCTACCTCCATTAGTGTGTCTATTGCCACCTCCATGAGTGCGTCTGAAATAGATTTGAGCAGAGTGCACTGAGACTAGTTGTATAGAGTGCGGTTCCCATAGACCTACAACCAAAGATATAAACGCGAGGATCAGCGGTGGTGGGCACACTATTCAGCACAATAGAGTTGACCAGTCTACATGGCGGGACTCAGTGTAGTTCACCTACTATGACACTAAGGAGCTTCGATCCATATCCAAACCAACCATGACACTAATATCTGTCGGTAAAAATCAAGCACGACACATATCGATCTGCCTCCTTTTTAATCATCAGCAAAGCCTTTCCATAGGAGAAAATACTTTTGGTGGGAGATTTTAATTGTGCCAGCCAAAAAATCCACTGGGCACGGGGGGTTTTTTAGTGGGACCAGGCGACTCGCAAGAGTCTAGAAGACGTTTGAAGTCTATGTCCGACATGAAGTAGGATTCAACTTTCTTATTTATCTAGAGTTTTTATGCAGTTCGTGAACTGACATAGTATTAGCCCGTCTAGCCTATAACTTACACGGAAAGACTAGCCGCTCCATATACACTAGTGGGGACGGGGCCTCCAGTCCCGGCCCGTAAGGGGCTTTAGTCCCGGTTTGTAAACCGGGACCCCAGCCGCGGGACTAAAGCCTGAACCTTTAGTCCCGGCCCGCTTACCAGCCGGGACTGGAGGGTGTCCACGTGGGCACCTCGGAGCGAATCAGGGCCAGGACCTTTAGTCCCGGTTTGTAACACAGACCGGGACTAAAGGGCATCTGCAGATTTTTGTTTTTTGCTTTAGGGTTTTAGGTTTAGGGGTTTTAGGGTTTTACGTGGGGGATTAACGTGATGCCCCGTTTGGTGCCTTGGTGTTCGGGAATTAGTTTATGCATATATATAAGATTAACTTATCTTACAAGCGAGCATATATATACAATTATATGGAGATCAGAATTATCGGGACAAGAGCCCGTCTATTCGATTACATGGACCAACATCAGTAATGGCCCCTAGCTACACTAAATCGTCCTTTGTCGTCTATAGCTTCTATCCTCAGAAAGGCCGCTAGCTCCTCTGCAACAGCAATCGCGCGTTGCTCTGGTAGGTACTTCTCCCGCATGGCCATGTACTATATAAGAAGAGGAGATGAATATGAATATCAATCATGATAACAAAGAATGACGAGTAAAAATAGAGGTGTGAATGTTTATTGCTTACATCGTATCTGTAATCCTTGTGCTCAGAGGTAAACGTGCGAATGGTCTCGCAAACATAGTATCCACATAGATGCGTCCCCCGTGGCTGCTGGTCGCACTTTACGAGAATAGAATATATATAATCAAAATAATAATCTAGCATTACAAATGTATTGAAAATAGAAGTATATCATACTACTACTTACCTGAGCCGCTCTAAAGGTCAGCTTCTCATGCCGGATACCGGGAGTCACGCACTTGAACCGCTTCCAAACCCTGCCCGACAAGGAAAATGATTTGCTAAGTTTTTCATTAATTGATATATCAGAAAATCATCAAAAGAGACCGATAGAGCACAAGAATGATTGAAATTACCCTTGGAGCATGTCCTGTAGGCTTTGGAACTGTTCCAAGGGTCTCGATAATGGGTCGAAGGCATCAACTCTTCCCTTATCAATTTGAATGTCCAACAGAATCCAGTGGTAGCTGCACATGTATATATATATGTGTCAGTAACTTATCAATTACACTCATAAGTGAATGGACACAACACAGTAAGACCCTCACCTGAAGTTGTATGGAAACAATATGTGGTCACAGAAATTTTGATCTGTTAGAAACCTTAGAAGGTTTTCCTCCGTCTCCTTGGGGTTATCAGTTAGCATCGCTATATGTATTTTATCTGGGTCAATAAACCCAATATTGTGGATGTTCCTACTTTTACATTCCAGAATCTTCATTCTGCATAATAGAGTACAAGTCAGAACGGAACAAGTTATATGTAGAAAATGAATTGAAATAACTGAACAAGTTATATGTAGACAATGAATTGAAATAACTGAACAAGTTATATGTAGACAACGAATTGAAAAACTTACAGACAATAGCAACTCATAAGCGATTTGTCGAGGGCGTCAGCATTGTACATCTGGAAGAGTTCATCAAAGTCGATATGGATGTCTTCGGGACGGCCGTAGTACTCCCGTGGGACAAGCGCCACGATCATCGTTCTCCCTTTATTTGATTCACTTAAGTACCATGTATGCAAGTAACACATATTTGTTGGGAGATCATCAAACTTATCTTTGCTGACCAAAGGCGCTCCCATGACAAACTGTGGCTTAGGGGCTACCACAGCCTTGGGTACCACGTCGTCTTGGGAAGCCAGAATGACTTCAACCGGGATACCCCATTCATCCGCCCACTTCTTTGCTAATCCCAAATCTTGCCCCTGCACCAGAGAGGGAACATTCTCGGGTAACACCCTGAGGGGTGGGATCGACTGTTTGGCCTGTTGTCCAAGCTGAGGAACGTCTGATCTTATTTTGCTTGTAGTTGAACTTGATTTGCTCCCACTTGCACTTGCACTTGCACGTGACCTGCTCTTTTTCCCTTCCTTCTGCAATGTACGTGTATAGTCGTCAGGCTTATGGTGTAACTCATACTGTGATGGAAGGGTCGTGAAGTATTTTGCATATGCTATTTGCTTCTCGGTGTATTCCGGGCGGGGCTCGGGTTCCTTCTTTTTCATCTGCGCATCATAATGTTCCTTTGCTATCCTGGCGTTTTCCTCGTCGGTACGATCATAAGGTCTGATAGGAAGATTAGCATGAGGTACCTTTGGGAGGGGCGACAGTTTGCGCTTTGGGGAGCTCCGTCGCTTAGAACTCATGGACGGAGCGTTCTTGCTGGCACGCTTCCGCTTAGTATCCTTAGCGGGCGGCGGCGGAGACGGCCGACCCAAGTCCGGCGGCGGTGATCGAGATGGACTCGTGTTGTGGTGGCCGTCGTCATGTGGAGGGCTTGGAGGTGATGGAGGTGTAGGTGACCTGCGACGACTCGGAGGCGGTGTTGTCCTTGGGGCCGAGCCTGGAAGCTTGATGTAGTTCTTGTCCCATAGGATGACTCCACCCAGTACTTCTCCGAGTGTCCTCTCATCTTCGGGTCCAGCCATGTCGAGCTCCATATCATGAAACCCCGCCATGATTTCATCCACCCCGACTTTAGCAAAGCCAGCTGGAATCTCACGGCCATGCCAGCGTGCATCAGGGCCAGAAGGTAAAGCTTGTCCGACGGCCACCTTCATGGATATGTTCTTGAATTTCTGATGGAGTTCACATGATGTTGACTCCTTGATTCCATCCACGGGGTAGCCGGGACCGCCCTCTATCATTCTTCGTGCATCGTCGGGCGGGGCCTCAGATTCAGCCACGCTGCTTTTCCGCTTAGATGGGGCGCCGATAATATCGAGTCCAGGATCTTCCTGGCGCGCTACTCCTCTAAGCTCGTCGATCTGCTTCTGTTGCTCGTTAAGCCTGGCAAGCAACTGGTTGAACTTGTCATTCTCCTCATCCTGCTGTCGCTTCTTTGCTCTCGCCCGGCTTCTGTAAGTGTCTTGGTCTCTGGCAAACCCAAGCCACCACGGGTAAGAAGGACCGAAGCCTCGCGTTCATCCTCCATGTTCGTCATTGCCGAGGACCAGTGTGAGCAAATCTTTCTCTCTATCTGCAGTGAACTGTCTTTTTCCCTCTTTAATTTCTTTCACTATCTTTTTCCAATTCTCCCTGGGTATCCTAAGACCGCCACTGCAGATGAGGTCCCCTGTTTCTTCGTCGTACGAACCACCATGCGCAAGGAACCAATTCCTTGCTCTCATTTCCCACTCATCACGGATGGGTTCAGGTACGATGCCTTTAGCTAGCAGATCTTGCTCTTTCTTATCCCACTTTGGGATGGCAGTCTCATAGCCCCCTGGCCCCAGCGTGTGGTGATATTTCTTCTTGTCGGCATTTTTCTTGTTCTTTTCTGATAATGCCTTGGCATCTTCTGACTGCTTGTACTCCTGAAATGCCTTCCAGTGATTCGCCTGCTTGGCTAGATACCCCTCGAATACTGGCACTTTCTTTGTCTTCAGATAGTCTTTCCATAGCTTCTTCTTCGAGCTACGGAACAGTTCGGCCATCTTCTTTAGAGTCCACTGCTTGACTTTGGCCCTCAGTTTTTTTGCGGCGTCTTCATTCTCACATTCTGGCAGGTTGAAATGTGACATGATATCATTCCAAAGATTATCTTTGTACCTTTCGGCGACATAGTCACTATCGGCTGCCCCTTTGCGCTTGTTCCACTCCCGAACGCTGATCGGGACGTGATCCCTAACGAGAACTCCGCATTGCTTCTTGAATGTGTCAGCAGCATTCTTAGGAAGCTTTGGTTCGCCCGTAGGCAATATCACCTCAAAGGTGTAATGCGTCCGTGCGTCCAACTTTTTAGTCGGGCCTCATTTCGTAGCTTTGCTCGATGTGGAGGCCTAAGAGGGAGAAACATTCGTCAAATGAATGTATATGTACACAATATAGAGCTATCTCCAATATTATTCACATATTACAAGTGATTGTCGAACTTCATATGTATACCTCGCCGGACTTTATTATTTCTCCACCGGCTTCTCCACCGGCTTCTCCATCAGTGGAGCTATCACC
This sequence comes from Dactylis glomerata, assembly GCA_007115705.1. Lineage (NCBI taxonomy): Eukaryota > Viridiplantae > Streptophyta > Magnoliopsida > Poales > Poaceae > Dactylis > Dactylis glomerata. The sequence continues at coordinate 1,235,893 of QXEO01001043.1, forward strand.
TTCTCCATCATTGGAGCTATCTCCGGCCCCATCGGCTTCATCTTCGTGTCGATCAACCTCCATTCCATCTCCGGAGGGGTTTAGATATGACGACGGAGATTCTGCAGGTTCAACGTCGGGGGCGTCTAAGATTATATCTTCGATAAGTTCTTCCTCTTCGAGGTTCCTGCTATGTGGATCCATAGTTCTGCAAAAAACGAACATTTGATTAATTAACTAATAAACTAACAAACTATATATGATGCAAAATAATTCTATTCTAACTATATCTATCTAAATAATTCTATTCTAACTATATCTATCTAAATAATTCTATTCTAACTATATCTATCTAAATAATTCTATTCTAACTATATGTATCTAAATAATTCTATTCTAACTATATCTATCTAAATAATTCTATTTAACTCTATTTCTAATTAACTCTATTTCTATTTAACTCTATTTCTATTTGCTATTTCTATTTAATTCTATTTCTAATTAACTCTATTTCTATTTAACTCTATTTCTATTTGCTATTTCTATTTAACTCTATTTCTATTTAACTCTATTTCTATTTGCTATTTCTATTCTATTTAACTCTATTTCTATTTAACTCTATTTCTATTTGCTATTTCTATTCTATTTAACTCTATTTCTATTTGCTATTTCTATTTCTATTTAACTCTATTTCTATTTAACTCTATTTCTATTTGCTATTTCTATTTAATTCTATTTCTAATTGCAAAATTATTCTATTTCTATTTAACTCTATTTCTCTTTGTTACAATTCTATGTAACAAATAAAATTCCTAACAATTTTATCTAACAATTCTATCTAAAACTTTCTAACAATTTTATCTCTAACAAATAACAAAATTTTAAAAAAAACTAAACCTAACAAAATTTATCTAACCTAACAGTTAACAAAAAAAATTAAGGGGTGGCCGGCGGGCGGGCTCACCGAGAGGTGGTCGGGGTGGCGCGGGGCTCGCGGCGGCTCGGTGGCGCGTCGGGCGGCGCGCGCGGGAGGGCGGCGGGCGGCGCGCGCGTGAGGGCAGGCGGTGGCGCGTCGGGCGGCGCGCGCGGGAGGGCGGCGGGCGGCGCGCGTGGGAGGGCGGCGGGCGGACACCACTGTTTTGGTTGGTGCTCTTTTTATCTTGGGCAACCGTGTAAAATGTATTCCCATTTATCTCGTACCCTTGGAAAGTACATATCGTAGAAGATGGTGGCCTGGCCAAACAGTACAGCTGATCTCCAACGGTGTCATCATTCATGAGATGTGTCTGCAACCAACTGCCGAAAGTCTTCTCGTGTTCCCCTTTAATCCAAGAGTCAGTCTTCCCCGGGTTTTCGGAGCGTAGAATATTCTTGTGTCTCACGATATACGGAGCCACCACGGTGGAATTGTGTAGAACTGTGTAGTGTGCTTGAGAGAAAGAATGCCCGTCCATACATACTTTTGCTTTCCTTCCTAGTGTGCCTTTTCCTGTCAGCCTACCCTCATACCGAGATTCAGGAACACCAATCGGCTTAAGGTCAGGAAGAAAGTCCACACAAAACTCAATGACCTCCTCTGTTCCATAGCCCTTGGAGATGCTTCCTTCTGGCCTAGCACGGTTACGAACATATTTCTTTAAGACTCCCATGAACCTCTCGAAGGGGAACATATTGTGTAGAAATACAGGACCGAGAATTCTAATCTCTTCGACTAGGTGAACTAGGAGGTGTGTCATTATATTGAAGAAGGATGGCGGGAACAACAACTCAAAGCTGACCAGACATTGGACCACATCAATCTGTAACCCTGATAGACTTTCTCGATCGATTACCTTCTGAGAAATTGCATTGAGGAATGCACATACCTTCACAATTGCCAGGCGAACATTTTTCGGTAGAATTCCCCTCAATGCAACCGGAAGCAATTGCGTCATAAGCACGTGGCAGTCATGAGACTTTAGGTTTTGGAATTTTTTGTCTTTCATATTTACGATTCCCTTTATATTCGACGAGAAGCCAGTCGGGACCTTGATACTGAAAAGGACTTCAAAGAAGATTTCCTTCTCTTCCTTAGTAAGAGTGTAGCTGGCACGCCCTTGAAACTGCCCTGGATGCATGCCATCTCTTCCTTTATGACGTTCCTGGTCCTCCCGTGCTTCCGGTGTATCTTTTGACTTCCCATACAAGCCCAAGAAGCCTAGAATATTCACGCAGAGATTCTTCGTCAGGTGCATCACGTCGATTGTGGAGCGGACCTCATGGACTTCCCAATAGGGTAGCTCCCAAAATATAGATTTCTTCTTCCACATGGGTACGCGCTTATCAGGGCCGTTAGGAACAGGTTGGCTGCCAGGACCCTTTCCAAAGATTACTTTTAAATCTTTGACCATATCAAATACTTCAGCACCAGTACGGATGACAGGCTTCCCCCGGGGTTCTGCCTTGCCATTGAAATGCTTGCCTTTTTTCTTTAAGGGATGCTTGGGCGGAAGAAAACGACGATTGTACGGGTACACATTCTTCCTACACTTGTCCAGATATATACTTTCTGTCTGATCTAAACAGTGCGTGCATGCATTGTATCCCTTGTTTGACTGTCCTGAAATGTTACTAAGAGCAGGCCAATCATTGATGGTTATGAAAAGCAACGCTCGAAGGTCAAATTCCTCTTGTTTGTGCTCGTCCCACACATGTACACCTGGTTCGGCCCACAGCTGTAAAAGTTCATCAACTAATGGCCTTAGGTACACATCAATGTCATTGCCGGGTTGCTTTGGATCTTGGATAAGCACTGGCATCATAATGAACTTCCGCTTCATGCACAACCAAGGAGGAAGGTTGTAGATACATAGAGTAACGGGCCAGGTGCTGTGACTGCAACTCTGCTCCCCAAAAGGATTCATGCCATCTGTACTCAGACCAAACCATAAGTTCCTTGCGTCACCTGCAAATCTCGGGAACTCTCTCTCGATTTTTCTCCACTGCCGACCATCGGCGGGGTGCCTCAACTTATCGTCTTTCATACGATCTTCCATGTGCCATCGCAACAACTTCGCATGATCTTTATTTCTGAACAGACGTTTCAACCGTGGTATTATAGGAGCATACCACATCACCTTGGCAGGAACCCTCTTCCTGGGTGGCTCGCCCTCAATCTCACCAGGGTCATCTTTTCTGATCTTATACCGCAATGCAGTGCATACCGGGCATTTATCCATATTCTCATACTTCTCACCGCGGTAGAGGATGCAGTCATTAGGGCATGCATGTATCTTCTGCACGTCTAATCCTAGAGGGCAGACAAGCTTCTTTGCTTCGTACGTGCTGGTGGGCAATTCGTTCTTTCTTGGAAGCATCTTCTTCATCAGTACCAGCAACTTTTCGAATGACGAGTCAGTCACACCGGTCTCTGCCTTCCACTTCAGCAATTCCAGTGTGCTACCCAGCTTCTTCTGGCCATCTTCACAAGTTGGGTACAACAATTTGTTGTGGTCCTGTAACATCTGCTCGAACTGCAACCTCTCCTTTTCTGTGTCGCAGCCTCGCCGTGCTTCAGAAATGACCCGGCCAAGATCATCAGCGGGCTCATCTGGTTCCCGTTCTGCACCCTGATCTTCTTCTTCATTGTCTTCCATTGCGGTATCAGCATACTCAGGGAACATAGATCGGTAGTTGTCATCATCGTTCTCTTCTTCTTCATCGTCGTCTTCCATCATAACCCCTCTTTCTCCGTGCTTGGTCCAAACATTATAGCCCGACATAAAACCGGACCGAAGCAGGTGGCTCTGAATGACTCTTGAGGAAGTGTAGTCCTTCTCATTCCGACATTCAACACATGGACAAAACATATAGCCACCACCATGCTTGTTCGCATCGGCCGCATCTCGAAAAGAATGCACGCCTTCTCTGTAAGCGGCGGTGCGTCGATCACCGTACATCCATGGATGGCTCATCTGCGTCATGCAACAGTATATCAAACACAATCACGATCCTAAAAATTAGTACCGCACGGTCTAAACAAGGAAATATAGTTGCTAACCTTTTAGAATAAGTGGAAATAAAGAGGAAGAGGCTTAAGCGTGGCTCGGGCACCTCATATCGTAGTTGTGTTCGGTGAACTGAAGCGGCATCGCTCTAACAAACATTTCAACAAACACCTCTAGTGCATCCAAGCAAAAAGGAGAGCTAGCACACACTCACACACTTTCATCCAAAAAAATGCAAGAGGGGAGAGAGGGGCTGCAGGGGCCATATATATAGGCAGAGTACTTTAGTCCCGGTTTGAGACACAAACCGGGACTAAAGGGGGCGCACATGCGGGCCGCCCAGCGCATAGCCCTTTAGTCCCGGTTTGTGTCTCAAACCGGGACTAAAGGCTCGTAACGGGCCGGGACCAAAGCCTCCCGGGCGGCTGGCGAATTTGGGGCGACGTGGCCGGGCCTTTAGTCCCGGCCCAGATGGAGGCCGGGACTAAAGGGTCCAGGCCTAAGGCCCGTTTTCTACTAGTGATATATTTAATGGTTACATCTAGTTTTACCCTTGAAAACCTTTTCCATGCCTCCATTCTTCAGCGACTTAGCTTAAAGCTTAATCATAGATCGATTAGCAAGCTAGGATCAATTAGGTCGGCCTAGATCAACCCATAGTCACAAGAATGCTCACAGTGGGTGGAAACGTCAAATATGGCAATGCACCAACCGGTAGTTAGCTCCAGATGCATGCCTTAAAAACTTCATCTGGTAATGCACCAGCCGGTAGTCAACTACTAGTTGCCCACGTATTGGTGGGCTAGCTGTATCGTGCCATGCACTCCGAGTATAATAATTGGTACGATATCCCTCTTGACACGGTGATATCTCTCCCTGAAACCTGGAAGTAATTAAACAGCTAGTTAGTTCCATCTCGCAATGCATCAGCTGGCCGGGAGTCAACTAGTTTGCACATGCATTGGTTGCGAGTTTTCTCCGTGCGCTAGCTGTAGTGCCATACACGTCGAGTATAACATATGCTAGCATATCCCTCTTGATATCTCCTGAAACACCTAGAAATATTTAAGCGGGTATCCGCTAGCTTCCTCTTTGCCCACAACCAATTAACTAATCCTACTATGCTAGCACAAGAAGTTGCATGTAGTTTTTGTAAACATTCACGGAGTACTATCACTTGTGGAAAAAGGGGCTTCCATTCGACACATTTGTCTCGAACCAAATTCGATCCGCGACCAAAGGGCTCATCAGTCCCGGTTCATTTGAAAATGTGGGCCAGGGAGCATTAGTCCCGGTTCAAAAGGGACCTTCAGTCCCGGTTTCATCTAACAGCCGGGACTAATGCCCCGTGGACCTTTAGTCCCGGCTCGTGTAACAAACCGGGACTAAAGGTGCCCTTTAGTCCCGGTTCGTTACACGAGCCGGGACCAATCATCCGTTCAAACGAACCGCCACTTCGCGCCAGTTATCGATTGACGACATGCATTAACGACGACGCTTCGTATATCGTCGTGTGCTGATCGGGAACCGCCGGCGACGCGTTGGAACTCGCTCGATCTGCATTCACATCGCCGCCGGCGTGTGATCTCTCTTCTCCCTCTTTCACTATATAAATCACTCACTCATTTGATCATCTTCTTCCCCACAAAACATCTCTCTTCTTCTTCCCCAAAACCTCCCACCACATCACCATACCGCCGGCGCCCGCGATCGAGCTCTCCCTCGGCGACAATGGAGGAGCAACATTGGCCCCGGTCTCGGGTCTACTACGTGGTCATCGAAGAGATGAACTTCACCATCACGGAGACCCTCCGTGCTTCGAGGGTGGAGAAGTGGATCGGCATGGTCAAGCGCCGGTTCCTCGACGACGCACCGGTCAAGTGCGTGGGCTTGGACTGTGAGTTCACCACTCACGCGCGCCCTCAACGTGCCGCCGTCCTTCAACTCTCGGTGGAGTCCGAGGTATTGGTCTTTCAAATTTGCAAGGCCAATGCCGTGCCGCAACTCCTCATGGACTTCTTGAAGGACACCACCATCAAGTTTGTTGGTGCCGCCATCGACAATGATTTGCGCAAGCTAAGCCCATACGGAATTGTTATTCCGTCCGCATATGATCTTCAACAAGTTGTCCCAAACCCCACTAGCAAGCCAACGCCAAGTCTCTATGATTTGGCCAATGCTATTATTGGGACACATCTTAAGAAGAAGAAGAGGGACAACAAGAAGAAGAAGGACAACAAGAAGAAGGGAGAAGAAGAAGATGATGAAGAAGAAAAAAAGAAAAGAAAAGAAGAAGATGATCTAATTTTTGGTTGGGAAAAAGTTCCATTGAGCATGAACCAACTAAAATATGCCGCTTTAGATGCTCGCCTAGGCTTTGAGATAGCTAGGAGATTCTGGAAGCTAAAGGGCTACAATAGCAATGTTGATCGTCTTAACCTTAATAATTAGGTTGTGGATGATTATATGTATGGAAAAATGTTTGGATATAACCATATTGGATGAGCTATGTTTGAAAAAATGTACTCCCTTTGTTTCGGTTAACAAAGTCAATTAATTTTCGAATTTGTGATTTTTCAAGTATTTTTGCTTTTTTGAATATTTTAATCATCTAAAAATTAATAATTAAATTATATATAAAGAATATTTGAAATTCATTGGTGCTTATTATTCGTAATCATTGTTTCTTATTTTGTGAATTTATTTGGAATTTAAAAAAGTAATATTATATATTACCAAAGTGTATAGGTTAATAGAATAGGTACCACACTATTATCAAGAAGTCGCGAGCGCAGTCTTGGAAGCTAGTAGGGAAGGAATGGAGAAGTTAAGCGTGCTAAGGGTGGAGCAGTGTGAGGATGGGTGACCGACCGGGAAGTGAGGACCACAAGTACTTGTAATTTGATATGTGATATGGAGTGAGAGCCATAAGTATCTAATTCTATATGAGAATAGAGATGATTAGATAATAGAGAAATAAAGAAAAATAGAGAAATAAAGAAAATACAGAAATTCTGAAACAGAAAATACAATTTTATACCGAATGGACCTATAGTCCCGGTCCGTGTTAGGAACCGGGACCAAAGGTCCTCAACCCGCAGCACATGCCCAGGGCCACGTGGCGGACCATTGGTCCCGGTTCATAAACGACCGGGACTAAAGGCTGAAGCCTTTAGTCGCGCTTTGTTAGTCCCGGTTGCGAAAACCGGGATTAATGGTCTTTACAAACCGGGATTGAAGGCCTTTTTTCCACGAGTGTATGCGAAGAACTGTTATACTCCCTCCTTTTCAAAATATAAGATGTTTTAGCTTTGTAAAGCAAGTGTATTTAGATATCTTTTAGTGTATAGGTTCACTTGAATATACACACTAAAGTATCTCTCTTCTCCCTCTTTCACTATATAAATCACTCACTCATTTGATCATCTTCTTCCCCACAAAACATCTCTCTTCTTCTTCCCCAAAACCTCCCACCACATCACCATACCGCCGGCGCCCGCGATCGAGCTCTCCCTCGGCGACAATGGAGGAGCAACATTGGCCCCGGTCTCGGGTCTACTACGTGGTCATCGAAGAGATGAACTTCACCATCACGGAGACCCTCCGTGCTTCGAGGGTGGAGAAGTGGATCGGCATGGTCAAGCGCCGGTTCCTCGACGACGCACCGGTCAAGTGCGTGGGCTTGGACTGTGAGTTCACCACTCACGCGCGCCCTCAACGTGCCGCCGTCCTTCAACTCTCGGTGGAGTCCGAGGTATTGGTCTTCCAAATTTGCAAGGCCAATGCCGTGCCGCAACTCCTCATGGACTTCTTGAAGGACACCACCATCAAGTTTGTTGGTGCCGCCATCGACAATGATTTGCGCAAGCTAAGCCCATACGGAATTGTTATTCCGTCCGCATATGATCTTCAACAAGTTGTCCCAAACCCCACTAGCAAGCCAACGCCAAGTCTCTATGATTTGGCCAATGCTATTATTGGGACACATCTTAAGAAGAAGAAGAGGGACAACAAGAAGAAGAAGGACAACAAGAAGAAGGGAGAAGAAGAAGATGATGAAGAAGAAAAAAAGAAAAGAAAAGAAGAAGATGATCTAATTTTTGGTTGGGAAAAAGTTCCATTGAGCATGAACCAACTAAAATATGCCGCTTTAGATGCTCGCCTAGGCTTTGAGATAGCTAGGAGATTCTGGAAGCTAAAGGGCTACAATAGCAATGTTGATCGTCTTAACCTTAATAATTAGGTTGTGGATGATTATATGTATGGAAAAATGTTTGGATATAACCATATTGGATGAGCTATGTTTGAAAAAATGTACTCCCTTTGTTTCGGTTAACAAAGTCAATTAATTTTCGAATTTGTGATTTTTCAAGTATTTTTGCTTTTTTGAATATTTTAATCATCTGAAAATTAATAATTAAATTATATATAAAGAATATTTGAAATTCATTGGTGCTTATTATTCGTAATCATTGTTTCTTATTTTGTGAATTTATTTGGAATTTAAAAAAGTAATATTATATATTACCAAAGTGTATAGGTTAATAGAATAGGTACCACACTATTATCAAGAAGTCGCGAGCGCAGTCTTGGAAGCTAGTAGGGAAGGAATGGAGAAGTTAAGCGTGCTAAGGGTGGAGCAGTGTGAGGATGGGTGACCGACCGGGAAGTGAGGACCACAAGTACTTGTAATTTGATATGTGATATGGAGTGAGAGCCATAAGTATCTAATTCTATATGAGAATAGAGATGATTAGATAATAGAGAAATAAAGAAAAATAGAGAAATAAAGAAAATACAGAAATTCTGAAACAGAAAATACAATTTTATACCGAATGGACCTATAGTCCCGGTCCGTGTTAGGAACCGGGACCAAAGGTCCTCAACCCGCAGCACATGCCCAGGGCCACGTGGCGGACCATTGGTCCCGGTTCATAAACGACCGGGACTAAAGGCTGAAGCCTTTAGTCGCGCTTTGTTAGTCCCGGTTGCGAAAACCGGGATTAATGGTCTTTACAAACCGGGATTGAAGGCCTTTTTTCCACCAGTGTATGCGAAGAACTGTTATACTCCCTCCTTTTCAAAATATAAGATGTTTTAGCTTTGTAAAGCAAGTGTATTTAGATATCTTTTAGTGTATAGGTTCACTTGAATATACACACTAAAGTATCTCTCTTCTCCCTCTTTCACTATATAAATCACTCACTCATTTGATCATCTTCTTCCCCACAAAACATCTCTCTTCTTCTTCCCCAAAACCTCCCACCACATCACCATACCGCCGGCGCCCGCGATCGAGCTCTCCCTCGGCGACAATGGAGGAGCAACATTGGCCCCGGTCTCGGGTCTACTACGTGGTCATCGAAGAGATGAACTTCACCATCACGGAGACCCTCCGTGCTTCGAGGGTGGAGAAGTGGATCGGCATGGTCAAGCGCCGGTTCCTCGACGACGCACCGGTCAAGTGCGTGGGCTTGGACTGTGAGTTCACCACTCACGCGCGCCCTCAACGTGCCGCCGTCCTTCAACTCTCGGTGGAGTCCGAGGTATTGGTCTTTCAAATTTGCAAGGCCAATGCCGTGCCGCAACTCCTCATGGACTTCTTGAAGGACACCACCATCAAGTTTGTTGGTGCCGCCATCGACAATGATTTGCGCAAGCTAAGCCCATACGGAATTGTTATTCCGTCCGCATATGATCTTCAACAAGTTGTCCCAAACCCCACTAGCAAGCCAACGCCAAGTCTCTATGATTTGGCCAATGCTATTATTGGGACACATCTTAAGAAGAAGAAGAGGGACAACAAGAAGAAGAAGGACAACAAGAAGAAGGGAGAAGAAGAAGATGATGAAGAAGAAAAAAGAAAAGAAAAGAAGAAGATGATCTAATTTTTGGTTGGGAAAAAGTTCCATTGAGCATGAACCAACTAAAATATGCCGCTTTAGATGCTCGCCTAGGCTTTGAGATAGCTAGGAGATTCTGGAAGCTAAAGGGCTACAATAGCAATGTTGATCGTCTTAACCTTAATAATTAGGTTGTGGATGATTATATGTATGGAAAAATGTTTGGATATAACCATATTGGATGAGCTATGTTTGAAAAAATGTACTCCCTTTGTTTCGGTTAACAAAGTCAATTAATTTTCGAATTTGTGATTTTTCAAGTATTTTTGCTTTTTTGAATATTTTAATCATCTGAAAATTAATAATTAAATTATATATAAAGAATATTTGAAATTCATTGGTGCTTATTATTCGTAATCATTGTTTCTTATTTTGTGAATTTATTTGGAATTTAAAAAAGTAATATTATATATTACCAAAGTGTATAGGTTAATAGAATAGGTACCACACTATTATCAAGAAGTCGCGAGCGCAGTCTTGGAAGCTAGTAGGGAAGGAATGGAGAAGTTAAGCGTGCTAAGGGTGGAGCAGTGTGAGGATGGGTGACCGACCGGGAAGTGAGGACCACAAGTACTTGTAATTTGATATGTGATATGGAGTGAGAGCCATAAGTATCTAATTCTATATGAGAATAGAGATGATTAGATAATAGAGAAATAAAGAAAATAGAGAAATAAAGAAAATACAGAAATTCTGAAACAGAAAATACAATTTTATACCGAATGGACCTATAGTCCCGGTCCGTGTTAGGAACCGGGACCAAAGGTCCTCAACCCGCAGCACATGCCCAGGGCCACGTGGCGGACCATTGGTCCCGGTTCATAAACGACCGGGACTAAAGGCTGAAGCCTTTAGTCGCGCTTTGTTAGTCCCGGTTGCGAAAACCGGGATTAATGGTCTTTACAAACCGGGATTGAAGGCCTTTTTTCCACCAGTGTATGCGAAGAACTGTTATACTCCCTCCTTTTCAAAATATAAGATGTTTTAGCTTTGTAAAGCAAGTGTATTTAGATATCTTTTAGTGTATAGGTTCACTTGAATATACACACTAAAGTATGTCTAGATACATTTACTTCACAAACCTAAAACATCTTATATTTTGACACGGAGGGAGTATGTAGCTGTATTTTCATTAACTAGTGTCGTACTCCTGCTAGTTAATTAACCACTTTGTCTATGTCCCATCATACATTCTCTAGCTAGTTTGTTCCACTATCCAGTTACTAGATAGTATGATGATAAGATTAACAAGTCTCCATGCATTGCACAACCCCTTTTTGTAATGCTAATGCGGGTTTCCAGAATCAAACCAACGCATAAACGCGAATCGATCATACCCGTATCTCAACTTGTACGCTCAGCACGTTCGAACCCGGCTGGCCGGTTGACTAACCCACACAAACTGCGCTGCAAGCGCAAAGTTAGGGTGATCTCTGAAACTATAAATAGACATGGAATACAGCAAGTTGGCTTCATCCCATCTTCTCTCCATCGAGCAGACACAAGCTAGCTAGCTGCTCCGACAAAATGGCCAAGCTTGTCGTTTTAGTCGTTCTCGCTTCGTTGATCGGAGCCGTTTCTTGCGATTCGTTGTTCTTGTCTATATACTTCCGCTGGGGCTGGGGGCCTCCACGGGCTAATCCTCTGCCGACCCCAACCCCAACATATACCCCACCTCCACCTCCCAATAACCTCAAGGTCGGCTACTACGCCCAGAAGAATTGCTCTAACGCGGAGGAGATCGTGAGGACGGCCGTGCAGAAAGCCAATGCTGGCGTTCTGGCTGGGCTCATCCGCCTCTTCTTCCACGACTGCTTCGTACGGGTACGTATCACATGCGATATTCTTTTCTTGTACAGTATACAATATTTTCTACCCGCTAACCTGGTTTTCTTCAGGGGTGTGACGCCTCCGTCCTGCTGGAGGGCTCAGACACGGAGAGGACAGGTTTCCCGAACCTGAGCCTGCGCGGCTTCGAAGTGATTGATGAGGCAAAGGCTGCCCTTGAGGAGGCATGTCCACGCACCGTCTCATGCTCCGACATCCTCGCCTTCGCAGCGCGTGATGCCAGCTACATCCTCAGCAAATACATGATAAATTACCCCGTGCCGGCCGGCCGCTGTGACGGCAGTGTGTCATTCGCCAACGAAACCATGGGCCGGAACCTTCCCCCACCCTTCGCCGGCGTCGCGCAACTCATCGACATGTTCAAAATCAAGGGGCTCGATGAGAACGACATGGTTGTGCTCTCCGGTGCCCACACCATCGGCCGCTCCGGCTGCCTCTCCTTCTCCGACCGTGTCAACCCGCCGAGCAGCCCCTCCCCATCCATGCACCCCGCCCTCGCCGCGGACATGAACAAGACATGCGACACGCCCAACAGAGCAACGACAAATGTGTCGCAGGATTCTGTGACCCCCGACGTATTGGACAACCAGTACTACAAGAATGTCTTGGCCGGCAAGGTGCTCTTCACCTCTGACGCGGCGCTCAATTCATCGTCACTGACGCGGCAGCTGGTGGAAAAATACGCTCGTGATTACATTTACGGCCAAGGGGAATGGAACACAGCCTTTGCAAAAGCCATGGTGAAGATGGGCAACATCGAAGTGAAGACCAAGGGCCAGATCAGACTCAAGTGCGGACGCGTCAACTAAGGCCCTACTTTCTAGTCTATTTTCCTTTCAACTAAGGTTATGTATGTTCATTCATTTCGTTCATTTGTGCCGTCTTGTAATCCTTGGCTGGCCACTACCTTCGGTGCCGGCATTATTTATTAATGAGATTCGTGATTTATTTTGTGTATCAATCGTTTATTGCATGTGATAGTGGAACCATATTTTACGTGCTTCACTACCAAATACTCTACACCGAAGTCTGATGGGAACGGAATTATTTGTTGTCATCAATCTGTAGTCCAGTGCATGGCCGGCAGCAGCAGTTTCTCACGTCCTAGAAAAAAAAATAGACCCGTTAACCCCGCATAATGCCCACCTGTGCCGAGAAATATATAGCTCCCACAGTTATTGATCAGTTTGCTTATTCTCTTCAAAAATCATCTCTCACCAACCCGCGCTGAAGCTTATTTTCCCAACGCACCACCATATTTCTCTTCCCGATGTGTCGTTGTCGTTGTTAGGATTTAATTAATTACTTAATTAAAGATTAATCCCTGCTATTAGTCCCGTATGTGCGGTTACTATTTTGGCAACCGACACGGCGGTTCCTCACATCTCTCCCGAAGAGGCGCGTCCCTAGATAGTGCCTTTTGGCCTTGTATAAATATGTTCCTCATCAATAAAGAAACACAGTTGAATCATTGTTGTCTCTTTCGGTTGTCTCTCGATCTCTACTTTTAACACGTTATCAGCACGCTCTACCGAGAGCAAACTCCGGCGATCGCCGGAATAAGAAGATCAAGGGCGGAATCAACAAGCAGAAAAAGGTGAGAACATGCCTCGCCTGATGCCCCATTTTTTCCGTCGCTCCCGCTTCGTCGGCCTCCGTCGACTAGCAGTTGGAGGACGCCGCCATCTTCTTCGTCATGTCCATGTCGTTCGTCGCTTCGACGGCCGCCGCTACCGTGGGCGTCGCCACGGTGTGTGCGTCCCTCGTGGCCCTCGTAGCCACCGGTCCGGCGAACGGCTCTACGCCGGCAGTCCAGCCCCTTGCGCCGCCGATGGCCGCGCCAATGCTAGGGGCTGTCGACGTTGACCCTGCACATGAGCCGCCGTCGCCGCCGTTCTGGTGCCCTGCGCACGGGTGGGTTGTCTGCCCGCTGCACGAGTACGGCAACGACACGGCATCACCTCCGGAGGACGACGGCGAGGGCGCCGTGCTGCAGCCTCCAACGGCCGGCCTGTCGCCCACCTCCGTCTTCGAGTTCGGAGGCACGTCCAGAGCTTCCTGCGGACCTGCGGCCGTCGCCCTAACGCTGCCCTGCCTTCGGAGAACACCGTCGTCGCCGTAGGCGATGAAGAGGATGCGGCCGCGCCGCTCCTATCCCTGACCCCTGCGGTTGTTGAAGTCGGAGCCGGCGCGCCGCTCCTGATGTTGTCGTCGGTGGCGCACCCCGCGGGCAATCGCGTGCAGGTGCGTGAGGGCGACGCGCTTGCCTTCGCCTTCGGCTTGCCTATGTCGTCGCGGCGCCGAGCCTGCCATCCCCGGCGCCCGGCACTCCTCCACCTGCACCGCGCTCCAGTGCTCGCCGCAGCCTCGTGGCCCTCGGCCTCTAGGTCCCAGCTTGCCGTCGAGAGGCTGCGGGCGCCGCGCCGGCATATGAGCCCGGCCGCGCTGGGGCTAGCCAACGGCACCTCACATAACGCCTGTCTCCCTGACCGATTCTCCGACGAGGACGACCTTGGTGGCAGAGGCTCCGGCCGACGGTGAACAGCGCCGATGCGGCAGCAGAGGCGCGTGGTGGTGAATGCGTTGACCGCCATGGTCTGAATGGGAATCGATTTGGGGACAATGATATAGCCAAATATTCGCTGGCAGCCGTCCCTTATCTTCTCGTACAGCCTAGAAGCTTGTCCAATTTGGGCTTCTGAATAGCTTAACGCAGCCCATGTGCATGCCATTGGCCATCAGGCCCTTGCTAATTAAAATACGTTTAAGTATTTGGAATAATTAGCTTAACAGTAGATCTAGCAGTTTTATCTCTGCTTAGACTCTGTAAATTACAGCTTTTTAGCTGTTGTATTTTTATTTTCTGTTGAGTACCATGTATTCCAGAATTTATGTCGGATGCAATTTATATTTCCATGTTTCCTACATGTTGAGATTAGTTGCATCTAATATTTGCAATGAGTTTTTCAAATTCTTGCAAATAAAATCAATTCATCGTCTTAATTGAGCCTTCGGCTTAATACAAGCAAGCGAATTGAATATGCAAAATTCTAAGTGACTTCTTCAAGTTGATGTTTGGGATAAAGGTAGTGCATGGATCTACTGCATGCATTGCAGATTATCTTCGCTACCATGATTATTTATCAAGTGATCTCCCATACATTTTAATTAAATTATGACATAAGGTACTAGAAACATGAGTATCTACTGATTTCATCAGATTATACTCTCTAGTACTGAGAGATGGACCCCGAAATTCTTTTTGGGGAGTATCTACAATGTGTCATATTTAACAACTTGAAGTCCACGCTAGTGATTTTCAAGCTCACTTCTTGAATATCATTAATTTTGCACTGTTCATTACAACATAACCATGATGGTTTTTGATTTACCACGCATAAATTAATAATCTCTGGTTTACCCATAATGGTAACCGATGGCCGAAAAGAGAGTTTGATGCACTCAGACCTCAATGGCCTCAACTACCATCTGGGCCATGGACATCAAGATCACTCTTGCGTCCCATGGATTAGTGCGTGCAATCCAGAATATGGATGACCCTCTCCAGATTGGAGTCACGCCGCTGCGAGATGAGCAGAAATATTCATCCAGATCTTAGTCTGAGTATTTGGAGGAGGAATCCCCAATCACTTTGTTTCAGGCCCTCAAGCCATGAAACTCGGACGGTGGGAAATGCATCACAAAGCAAAGGTTTAACAAAACTAAGCTTAGTGACAAACATGGATGCTACACGCATCCCACTACCAAGTGCAAGACCCAAAGTATCTGGTTGTTCTCTACCAGCAATCCTAGACGCGCAAAGCACCTCAAGGGAAAAGGTTTGAATCCAACTTTAACCTTCATCCAGATGACACTAATGGAGTTGGTTTGCAAGACGTTCCTCTTGGACCTAGCAACGCTACGACACTCCAGAAGTCATAGGATCCCTATGAGCATGGAGAACATGATAGTAAGTATGCCTTAACTGACATGTTTGGAGACTTTAACTAGTCCCACTATCTCCTTAGTGATCAACTTATTCATGTCCATTGATGTTGTTGTAAATATTGCATCAGCACTTTAATATAAATAAGATTGTATGCGTTCTATATATCTGAGAAAGATTTCAATCCTGAGAATTCTTTAACTCGATATATAGATTTCTACGGGAAACAATCTGATGGATGAGGAACAAGTATTTGAAAAAGTACACTCTCCATCGTTTGGATTGTACTACACGTGCATCCAACCCGTAGCACATGTTGCATATAAAGCAATTCCATTGGTCACAACTTGCTCGAGTTCAAATTCCCTCACTAGAATGTGTGTGCACCTCGTGCGCCACTACTGGGAAGCCAATTTTGAGGCCTTCGCACCTCAACATACAAGATGAACCACTTCAGTTCCTTGAACTCATTCAGGGGGACATTTGTGTTCATCCAACCATCGTGTGGACCATATTAGGTATTTTCATGGTATTCATTGACGCATCTACATGATGGTCACACGTGTGCTTATGTCCACATGAAACCATGCATTTACCACGATAATGAGGGAAGTAATTAAGTTACACGCCCATTATCATGAAAGTCGAATTTTATCAATTCGCATGGATAACGATGCAAAATTCTCCTCATGTGGCCTCAATGACTTGCATGGCCTTGAGGACTGAAGTTCAGCACTCTATCCCATATGTCCATACTCAAAATGGTTTGTCTAGATCCATTATTCAGAGGATCAAACTCATTGCAAGACCTTTGTTACTGAATTGCAATTACCAACTTGACGTTGGAGTCATGCAGCTTTACACACTGCTCAATGACTAACTGTATATCACAGTACTCCTCCTCTGCAATTGATACGTGGAAATCCTCCGAGCATTTCCCATCTGCGTAAGTTCGGATGCGCTTCACGCGTACCGATCTCACCACCGCAGCGTACATCATTGGGCCCACAGACTAAGGATCTATGTGGGGTACAGATCTCCGTCGATCAACATGTACCTTGAACCCCTCATTAGGGATTCATTCATAGCCCAGTATGCTGATTGCTTATAAAGGATGGATTATTTCCAGGCATTAGGGGGAGATTTCATGTACCACACATAATGCCAGGAAATCAATAGGGACTCCACGTCCCACCTTATATCCATGTATTCAAGATTTTGGGCTACGTCCAGAATTCATATATTTGCAACTCATTGCAAATAACCTGCCATATTCATTTGCTGATCTCAAAGGTGTTACAAAATCCTTTAGTCCGGCTAGAAATGCGCCCGAAAGAGTGGAGGTACCAATAAAAACCACTCAACTCCCCTTACCTAAAAAGAGGGGGAGTAGTACGGCCTCTAACCAGGATCTAGCTTCATGCAAGCAACAAAGGAAATTGAGGAGATATCCTCTAAATCAGTAAATGCAAGTCAACCTTGCGTTGATAAACACCTTATGGGTAGTATACACCCAGTGGAAGGGAAACCTCCACAACCCCAGCTTCAACTTGCACACACTGGCTGGGACATCGGAACACCTGGACTCATACGTATTGGGAAATCACGAAGAGTCATCATGGGTGCATGAGATTTCCTCCAACAATATCGATTCTGGAGAATCATATAACCAAAGTCTACAATTGTCGACAAATATTTCTCTTGTATGATTGCGTACATCCTTCAAATTATTCAGATCCAAAGACCATGGCCATGGCAGAGTGTAAACCACTCGCTCGGACTGAAACAAACAAAGGATGCAATCCAAGCAGAATTAGCCTCGCTCCTCCAATTGAATTCCCTACGGGAATCAATATGTTTTCTTCTAGAGAACAACAAGGTGGTGAGAAAGCAAGGCTTGTAGCATAAGGTCGGGTTTCCGCAGAGATCCGAGACCTACTCTCTAGACAGGATTGGAATCCTCAAAATTTTCCGATAATTATATCATTGGCGGTGCAAAATCATCTATCTATGCAGTTGATAGATGTAGTGACTACATGTCATGTGGATCACTAGATTTGGACATGTATGGTTCTCGATGGAATCTCTATCCGAATCGAAATGTAAATGCAACATGCATTGTGTAAAATCAATGAGTCATTACATGGCTTATTGTTGTTGGTATATTTTGATACAACCGACATAGTGAGTTCCTTATGCACAAGGATTACTCCTACAATGATGATTACCCATGCGTGTTTGTCATACCTAAGGATACTCCTGCAAATGACAAAGCACGTGATCATCTAAAAGACGGAATTTGAGATGAAGGATTTGGTTAAACCCAAATAGTGTCTGATACTACAAGTCGGGCTACTTCACTCAAGTATTATGGTACACCAAGCTGCCTATATTATAAATATTGGAGAAACCTAGAATGGACAAGTCATATCCATCTCCCATGCCGGTTGTTCGATCTCTTGACGTAGAGAAAGATTCACTCAAACCACGGGATGGTGTACAAGAGATGTTGGGACTTGAAGTTCCGTATCTCAATGCCATTGGACCCACCAACAAACTGGTTGGGAATCAAGAATATCTTTCGATATCTCCAAGGCACCACACATTACTTGACCTATTCTGGTAATTTCGGAGAAATCTGAACTCCAATATCATCAGGATACACTGGTGTTGGCTACTTGAATGATCCTCACAATGTATACCTGCATGGTAGAAGTGTCACTCCATTGATGTCTTCGAAACAGACTTCGGTGACTACACCTACCAATCATTCTGGAATACAAAGCCATGTTACACGTGTAGCTTTACAGAATGATAAACCACATACATGGGTTATGTGGTATTGGTTCTCTTGAATCATCAACCATTATCTACACAGATAATGTTGGTTTGTGTTGCATGAATGCAAATAGGATACATTGAGAGCAATATCATTGAGCATATTGCCTCTAAGTTGTTTTATCTCCATGAGCTTGCAAGTCAAATCATGCGCTAACCTCGCTGACCTATTCATGAAGTCTCTACCAACTTTCATATTTTAGAAATATTTTCATGGAATTGGTATTCGACGGTTTCAGGATTTGCAAGAATCAGGGGGAGTATCTCTCTGGATTACTCCTATTCAAAGCATCATATTACACTCTTTTTCCCTTTATGAGTTTACTATCAAGGTTCTCATCAAGGTTTTTAATGAGGTAATATCAACACAAGATCATATGTCATACTTTTTGTTTTCCCTATCGGGGTTTTTAGGAAAGTATTCACGACATATATATTGCTCTCTAAACTCTATGGGTTTTTCCCTTTTACAAGGTTTTTCTCATATGGAGTTAACAGAGGCAATAATCATTATATGCTGTATCATTTTCTCCTTATTTTCCCATTGGGTTTAAAGGAGTTTTAACAGTATATCCTGCCATTATATGTTGCATCATTTTCTCCTTATTTTCCCACTGGGTTTAAAGGAGTTTTAGCAACATATCAAACACCACTCCTCATATTTTTCCCACAGGGATTTTGGAGGAGACTTCACTAAGATGATGAATATGTACACAAGGATAAGCAGTGATTAGGGGGAGTGTTAGGATTTAATTAATTACTTAATTAAAGATTAATCCCTGCTATTAGTCCCGTATGTGCGGTTACCATTTTGGCAACCGACACGGCGGTTCCTCACATCTCTCCCGAAGAGGCGCGTCCCTAGATAGTGCCTTTTGGCCTTGTATAAATATGTTCCTCATCAATAAAGAAACACAGTTGAATCATTGTTGTCTCTTTCGGTTGTCTCTCGATCTCTACTTTTAACAGTCGTCTTGCCCCTGCTGCTAATTGACCCGATGAGGCACGGTTGTTGATCCACTCGCCATTTGTGGCCGTTTGATTGACCGGGACTAAAACTTTAATCGCTTCATTCCGATTAGTGTAGCGGGCGTCCACTGGCCTGGCTCGACTCACTTGCTCGAGTCAAACGTGCTTTATTTTTTCCTTTTCGCTTGCTATGTCATCGTACAGCAGCTAGTTGATAGGTAGGCCGTGCATAACTGCATATGCCTGCATGCATCATCGTTGCATGCAAGTGGGGTACTACTTTGGTGTGAATTAATTTAGCTGCCAGCTGCTATCGCTGTAATATAACTGGCCGACTACTGAATACAAGTGCACATAATTTGCAGCAGGTTAGTCATGGCTGCCCGCTAATTAAAGTGCAATTCCAACAAACGTTCACGAACACGATTAATCATGCGATTTCCACGGGCGTCCGTGGACAGCCCGTTCCCACTTACAGCCTGAGCCACCCATCTGATGAGAAATGAGCAGTGTGTTGTTGGTAAGGCGTCTCGCACCTCATCACCCTCTTTTCTCGATGTCATCCCGACGGGCAGTGCATTCAAGGTTGTGTATCATGTCTCGCTCTTGTCGCTACCGTACCTCTGTCGACCAATGGCTAGCAATTACGATGAGGAGTACGTGGATGTGGGACTACCAATCATGTTGTGTTGATCTCGCTGTCCTCCTTATTTTTCTAGGCAACAATGATATTAAACAGGAACTATCAGAATACCAACATAAATAAGACACGATACCCAGGCAACGAGATGAACAAGGATAGAAGATCCTAACTAAGGTCAATTAAGAGTTGCTCTTCCTATGCGCCAGGTAGTATGATAGAATCATAATGGACAATGGAGCTCTGACATTTGAAGAACCTGTTGGATTCCGATTTGTCTACAAAGAGATTTTACGAAAAACTATTTTGAAACAAATTGTTACAATAAAAATCTATTGGAAAATGAATACAACATTAAGGATAGAAAAAATAGCATAAATAACAAAAATGGAATCGAAATTACGGGCACACTAGAAAGTGCGAGTTTACTGTTATCCTCAAGCAAGAAAGCTTTGGCATCAATGATCAGCCGGTCTAGTTAGAGTTCAAGACACGGCAGCTCCTCCTAATCTCGCCGTTGGCAAATGTGGTGACCTCAATAGCACCTATCTCCATCCCCTCTTGCAGCCAAAGGTTCAAATTTCCATAGCAGCAAATCGCCCCACTTACACTCTTTCAGATTATGCACACTATCACCACATTCTTCGACCACATGTCCAATACACACACAGCCCAAAGTAGAATGCCTTTTTTCTACTGAAACTTCACATAAATTTACAATGTATGTGTATATATCCGCCGATAAGATTGACTTTTTGAAACTTAGAAGTACAAATTTTGAATCAGAATCCGAACAAAATGGTTAGTAGGTGCTACAAATCTCTCCTTTTTACCTCTCCGATCTATATCACTCTCAATAACCAAGAACTCAGCCACAGTTTTTTCTTGACCCAATGGAATTGCGCCCCACTGAAACAGGAACCGTCAAATGACCAACATAAAGAAGCTTGTTGATATCCACAACACGAGATGAGCAAGGAAGGAAGCCTCAAAATAAGGCCAATAATGGTCATGGAGCTTTCGGTCCCTGTAGCACATGCTTCCAGTATGAACAATACATTTGAAAAAATAGAAAATAAAACTCTATTTTGAAATTTTCTGTACTCGTTTTTGACATATGGGTTATATCTATGCAAATTTACATGTAATAATTAATGTATGTTTTCTGAATGAATATAGATAAATTGCAGTACTCTAAACATGCAATGTATTTAGCAGTTTACTTGCCTTTTTTATCACATATTGTAATATCAGTGTTTTTTTCATAAAAGTTCGTACAAAACCAGGGGCATAAACATGTACATGCCTATTTTTTCTTATATTTTTGAGATTCATAAAAATATTTTTCTCATGAAGGTTGCGAGCTGAATTGCATTTATGCAATTAAAAAAAGCTCTTCTTATGCAATGTAAGATAAAAGCACAATGAACAATGGAGCTCCAACATTTAAAGAGCATGTAGAACTCCCAATTTGTTTACAAAGAGCTTTCATGGAAAAATATTTTTAGTAAATTGTTACAATACAAATCCGTTGGAAAATGAATACAACATTAGGGAAAGAAAATCGAATGAATTACAATGGAGAATCCAAATTACAAGCACATGGGGAATTGTGAGTTTATGGTTAACCTCAAGCATAGAAACCTTTGGCGTGAATAAGATCACACGGTCTAGTTAGATTGAATACGTCTAATCCTTTGATATCAGTAAACCGGTGAGATTGACAACCTCACTGTAAGTTGGGGAAAAGTAGTTGGGTTGTGTTGTGTGCAGGTTCCACGTTGCTGCTGGCGCCGAAGCTCCCCCATCAACCACGCAACAGACTCTTTCTGGCGCCTTGCTAAAGTCATCTAGCAACAACCTAAAGAAGTGGTTTCTTTTTCCTACTGGTCGATTAAACCTTGGTTTCATACTGAGGGAAAACTTACTGTTGTGCTCATCATACCATCCTCTTGGGGTTTCCCAACTGGTCTTGTGAGACATCAAAGGGTGCCGCCACCGGCGGTGCCATGGCCTCCACGGCCGGCGCAAGGGGGCCCAGGGCAGCCGACGCCTCCCTGAGCACCCGATCGATGCTCCCAAGGGGGCGAGGGGCCGACATTGCCGCCACGAAGGGCGATCTCGCAATCCTAGAGCCGCTTGGCGCCGGATCCTGAAGGATCAGGGCGGTGGAGTCGTTCTGCGTGGTGCGACTCCCTCCTGTGACACCTCGGGTCATTCTGATCCATTGGGCGTTGCCCCTGCCGTGCCACCTCGGGTCATTATGCCGCCCTCGGGTCCAGTTCCGTCCCTCTATGATGCGTAGGGTGTGATCCCGCCAGCGACCCTCCACCACTGCTATGCTGGTGGTCCTGCAGCTCCTCTCCCTCTAGCGGTTGCAGCTTCTCTGCCTGGCTTGTGGTGGAGGTTGCCGTCACACTCCAGGCGCATGGCGGGCTGCTATCCAAATTCGAGGTGCGTATCCCTGCAAAATCCTAGCTCTGGTGTATCAGAGCCAACCATGACGGCAACCTCGTTGGGGGCGTGGTCTTGGGGGATCCATCTCTTGTCGGCTGTCAGCTTATTGTGGCTCCAAGCGAAGGCTCTACAATTTCAGTACCTGCTGTGGGCGCCGATTTTCCTTGTTGAAGGTCGTAAAGGGAACCTCCTGCTGCTTGTCTTGTGGCAGCTTTTGGGCTTGCTTGGTACCCTCGTAGTTCTGGTACTCATTCCGCCGGTGGGCGTCGTTCCTTCCTAGTTGTTGTCGTCATGCGAGCACGCCCGGTTGCACTTCTCAAGTGCAGCTACAACCCTCCCTATCCACATGTTGTGTGTGTGTCGGTGTGTGTTTGTTTTTGTTTGTCTTCCCCTAGCCAGTTCCTCGCTGTAAAAATCTGGTTCACTTGAACCCATCTTGCAATAGGATGCAAAGTCTCATAGGCAACAAATGAATACAATTCAGCTGGAGGGTTTTCTCCCTTCCCCCGGTGACCATTCAAAAAAAAAATGCGGCATGGCCTTTAGAGCTCTTTCTGTTTTTTCAAGGGTGGTCTTAGAGCTACTTGGTGATGGCACTGCTTCTGGAGGCCCCGACAACAACAAGCGCGATGGCCGACCCAAGATTATTAGGGCCCAGCACAAGTAGGAGAGATCTATCATGGACCGAGTCCATAGGACTGCACCAGCTCAAGCCGTCCTGGCCAGTGATTTTCTTAAAATAGATTGTTGCCACCGTTTCCCTGAAAATCTACAGTGAACTTGGTTTTGGACGGTGCAAATTTTGTAAAAATATATGTTGTATTTTAAGCTACAGAAAAAGATAAATTTTGGCCAAAATAATTTTTTATTCTTATATACAGGATATTTTTTTACAGCCCAAAGTAGAATGAGTTTTTTATGTTAAAACTCCACAGAAATTTACAACGTATGTGTATGTATCCGCCGGCAAGAATAACTTCTTGAAACTTAGAAGTACAAATTTTGAATATTTCAAAATCTGAATAAAATGGTTTTCGGGTGCTGCAAATCTCTCCCTTTTACCTCTCCGACCTATACCACTCTCAATAACCAAGAACTCGGCCCCGGTTTTTTCTTTACCCAATGGAATGGGCCATTGAAACAGGAACCGTCAAATGTGTGATAACCCAAATTTTTGAGGTATTAATTAATTTGGGTTGGAAAATACTTAGCTTCTAATTGTTTTGATTTTTTGCTAATCAGCAGTAATTAAAATAGGTGATAATTTTTACATGTAATAAAATTAGATGGATTAATTCTAGTGGAGTTTGTACCTGATCTGTTTATGCATGTCACTGAGAATCTTAATTCAATTAGAAGATAGCAAACAATATGCTGACTAGTGCGCTAGTTCGATCAAGGGCTAGCTTGCTGTTGAATACATAATTTGGCTATTAGGTATTCATAGGCCAAATTATTATAATTATTGATTAAGCTAATCAACTGCTACATTGCTGAAGTGTTACACAGGTATTTTACATGGACTAAGAACAACGTAGGACAAGTCCTGGTCCATATTATGGTATGTGTCGAGCTAAAACATGCTACCGCCATGGACGAGTCCTAGCCGGTCTTGGATGTGTCAAGTTGAAGGTTCTCAGGCTGGGAGGTTACTTATGGAGAAGTGCAACATAGAAAATCACACGTCAGGAGACGGTCAATCAATATTATTTGGTGTGATTAGTATCTGGCTAGTATATTATATTGTTTCTTTGTGGGCCCAAGGTTATTTATACGTGAACTTGGTTTAGTATTGGAAACTGGTACGTAGTACAAACTAGATTTGGTAGGCACAACCGAATTGACAAGAGATAAAGTTCAATAATTCGGTTTAACCTTTGGAGTTCAGTTCACGTACGCCAAGTTCCCTGTAGGCAAAGTCCTGCACCTTATATAAGGCCTGGGCGATTGAGGACGGAGCAAGCAATCGATCTATCACAAATACGCATCTACTTTTATTTTCTCTTTATCGTTCTCTCTTTATCGTTTTTGTCTGCCATGCCCTAGCGGCTCTAGGGTTTGGTTAAATCTTTACCGTTTTGCGCTGAAAAGCGGTCGTCTCTCCTCCACGAAAGTAAGGGGATCTTTGTTGCTTTGCTCGGAAAGCATCCGTTCGTCGTCACGAAAGCACGGCGATTATCCTGGTGTTGCGCGGCAGTTTTGCGTGCCAACACAATTGGCGACTCCGCTGGGGACAAAGCATCGAGCGGTCTCCAGCCCGTTCCTGCTATGTAAAGAGCATCATCAAGAGGCTGCAGTCTACAACGGTAACATGAATTCTCAATCTTCTTTTGTAGATGCAAATAATTCTTATGCTGATGTTGCTAGATTCTTTGATATGAGTACTGTATCGGCTAGCCCTAATTCTTACTATGTGCCGATGCAAAACAACCTACATCCTTCAACTTACTATGGTTCTAGCAACATGCATGTATATGCAAACTCTCATGCATCGGCAACCCCAGAAGTTTATATGCCGATGAATAACGTGATGAGTCTAGTTGACCAATATGAAACACCCAATGTTATAAATTACAATAGCATGCAAAATAATGTTTCATCCTTTTATCCATCAGCAAATAACTTGCAATATTTTGGTTCACCTTTGCACATGCCGATGGACAGAGAAATTAGCTATGATACTACTAGTTGTTTGAACAATTATTCTCAACCATCGTATGCTACACCTTATGTTACTAACTTTTCAGCACCATATGCAACTCCAAATATTCATTATTCAGTCGCGCATCTTCACAATACTTATAGCCGAATAAGTGAAAATTCAATAGAAGATCATGTGCCTTCTTCTAATACTGTAGCATATGATACACCCCCTAAACAATTGCAGAATTTCGGTAACACCCAAGTGTCATTGCCAAAAAATATCGAGAGATCCGAGGGGCAGTCATCAAAGGAGTGGGCTGAAGATCTTTTAGAAAAGGTTCTCGAAGCCATAGCGATGCGAGCCAACCAGCAGAAAAAGGTTGACTCGGTCAGTACGGCTAATTCGGATAAGGCCGGGTTGGACAATACATGTGCCAAGATAAATCAACAAAAGATGATTGCCACGTCTGCCACGACCGACTTAGTTCAAGTTGAATTAAATTTGGGTAAAGCTAAGTTGGACACACACGCCGAGTTTGTCAACCCGATAGATACAAGCTTCATCGAGCAAGAACATGGTGAATGTGAAACAATGGTGCTTGATTTTTCTAGATGTAAGGGAGCTTTCATGTTGCCCTCTGAATTCCGTGCCAAAGAAATTGATGAACATCCAAAGGAAGAGAATATAGCCGAACCATCTTCGGTTGAAGAAGAGCATCTAAGTGAAGAGATGCAAGATCCAGAAAACAAGGAAGACAAGAAGATGGAAAATCATCAACAGGCGGAGCAAGTTATTGTTCATGTCGTCCAACGACCGTGCTCTCCCAACGTGATCGATTTTGACAACAAGAAAATACTTATTCGGTCAGATCAAACCGAATCTACCAAAAGAAAAAATGTTGTCATTGATATTAATGTTGCACCGAGGATGATCAAATTGAAAAATTCAGATTTAGGAGTGCAGAAAGTCAATGAAAGAAAGAGCAAATTAGCTAAAAAGTCAAAGCCGACAGTTAAACAATTGTTGGACAAATACACTTTGTGCAAGGCCAACAAGGTGTTTAGTCGGCTTGGAGGTGCGAAGCTTCATAGGTCTCCTTCTCGACCTGGGGGGCACAAACATTGGAGAGGAAACTCGTATGATCAGCATGGCTATTTTCCGCCGACAAATTGGGGCTATTCATCTCCTGTATATTCACAGTGTCCTCCGTGGGGCTTTAATCACTGTGAGCCATATCTTACAAGGCCAACAGGTAATTTTCAGCAGGAGTATATTTCACGGAGGCCTATATTCAGACCACGCTTGCATGAGAAAAGAGCAAGGTTCAGTCAGGAAGCTAGATTACACGATGCCATTGTGATTCAAGGAAGCCGATCAGAGGTACATTATGCAGATGGTAAAAGTAATAAGGGTAGCCGCAAGCTCATGTGGGTGCTGGTGAGACGTGTAAAAGCTTCAGATGGTTTTAATGTTGCTCAAGATCTGAAACTTGGAGAACTCCAACCAGCTATAGGTGTCCTTAATAATCCAGAACCAAGCAGTTGTCAGACTAGGTTCAGCTCAGAAAGAAGCTGTTAATAGAGAAAGGGACGATAATGATGTAAAATTGCAGGAAACGGGATCTGATCAGTTTGACAAAGAAGCTAATTCTGAGTTTAACATGCAAGAACGATCAGATAAAGCATTGACTGTATCCTCACGTAATAGTCAAAAGTCTGCATCGGCTAGTCTAGTCATGGAAAATGGCCATTCAGGAGCATCCAGGAATGTATGTCCACTAGAATTTAAATCTAGTATTGTCGCATCTGCACGAGGTAGGAATTGCAAAAGCAATAGAGACAGCCAGAGAAGAAAATCAGGTAATACATCTGTTCAACAAAGAGTGTTCTCGGCTAAGGAAAAAATATCTGTTCCACAAACAGCATTATGCCAGTACATGCCGAGAAACTTCGGGGGCAATATGAGTAAGTCAGTTGAGCTTGGGACTAAACCGAGACCTCAGTGGTGCCCGACGGGATTCACACATACTCAGAAACGACGGGTGCAACGACTGCAAGCATCGGAAATCCAAGAAGAGATAGCTCATAAAAAGAGCCATAAGTGGTTAAATAAAGATAGACCAATGGTTCTTACAAAGATGAATTGGAAGAAAAAGCATATCATAGCGGAGGAAAATATAAATATGGATGGCATGGTTCCTGATGGAATTTTAGAAAATACAAGTGATACACCTACTGATCTGGATATTGATAAAGGCGGATAATCCGACATGTATCACGTTGACAGAGGCATCGGTTGAGTTGCAATACAGTGAGATATATTATTTGACCGATGTAGCAATAAGTGGCTGCAAAGGAGCACTGATGAATATCGTTCCGGAAAGAGCGATATGCATGAGATAACTAAAGATTTTTATGAAGCTTGGACATCGGTTGACCTACTTGAACAAATAGCTGTTAGTGATGCAAGCATTTCAATGTCTATATTTGTTAATGCTAATATGGAAGCCGATAAAAACAACAGATATATAGTTATCGACATAATCTTTGGCGTAAGAAGACGACGAGAAGGAATACATCATTGCATATCCAGGACGTCGCTTGCTCGAAGCAAAAATCGGTATGTATTTACTAAACAGTAATGCATGTACAATAGTTCTGCATTATCCACTTTCTAGTGTATGTGTACAACAATCGATTCTTAGTGATAGGATTGCATGAAAATATAATATCACTTTGCATAAGAATCGTTGCATGATATTAGGGGTATTGCCGATTTTATTGTTTTAATTTCACCCAACAATGCTGTTTATAAAACATCGGTCCGCTTAAAATATCCTTGTACATAGCCAAGCTGAGTATGAAGCTTTACAGTTTGATTTACAAAATTTGATAGACATGGATATAAAGGATATATATGCTTTTGGGATTCGCTTATGGTAAGTGCAACAAATTAAAAGCGAATTTCAGTGTTTTGTTGGATTACTAAGTAGCTACTTGGACCGATGTTTAGTTATAGTTAAGTCTCCTGATATGGTCACTTTGCATCAAATAGCTAGAGGAGAAAATTCTAGAGCTAATTGCTTAGCCCAGCAAGCATCTGGTTACCACAATAGCAAATGAAGATTTTTTACATTACAAAGGCCGATGCTAGCTGATTTAGAAAAAGAATACACATGTTATAGTATTTTAGTTTCGTACAGCATGTAGAAGCAGTACTTTGTATAGAACGTTAAATGCATGGTGCAGCTCGTCATGGGGCAGCTAGAAACTAGTAGTACATGGCAGTTATGATTCGGTAAATCGTTCACAGACAACCGAATTAGCAAATAATTTAAATCAAACTGATTGAGAGTTTTGGTAGTTAAATATTAAAAAGATCCTAGACAGACTGGAGATAGGGAAATTCGGCGAAAAGCTTTAAAATGTACTTTGTTGAATGATGAGTTGTATCGCCGAACAATAGAGGTTCACTTTTGAAGTGCTTGGATTCTGATCACTCTAGAATATCTATGGGTGAGGTGCACGAAGGAATATGCAAGATACATCAGTCGGCTCATAAAGTGTGATGCTTATTAGAAAAAAGTGAGTTTTTGTTGGCCGACTTTGTTACTAGATTATTATTTTTGCACTAAAAGGAATGTGACCTATTGGGGTTATAAATACAAATTCGGCAAATGGTTGCCGAGTTGTGAAGGCTTATATAGAGTTTAGATAGTTCCTAGAAATTCGCAGGGAAAGATTTCCAAAAATGTCTCAATGAAAAATGTTAGAAGAGGTATTATTCTAGCAGGTCGATGTAGGCTTGAAGAAATTATGGCTGATATCTTATTTTGAAATATCGCCCTATGAAAATATGGCTGATGATTTATTTGCATATTGCCGTCAGCAAAAAATTTAGCCAATGTGTTCTTTGAACATCGCCTTAAGAATTATATGGCCGGTACTAGTCAACATCGTCCTGAATATTGTTATGTTTTTGATAAATACAATTGTACCAAAAACAGGGGGCATGTGTTGAATACATAATTTGGCTATTAGGTATTCATAGGCCAAATTATTATAATTATTGATTAAGCTAATCAACTGCTACATTGCTGAAGTGTTACACAGGTATTTTACATGGACTAAGAACAACGTAGGACAAGTCCTGGTCCATATTATGGTATGTGTCGAGCTAAAACATGCTACCGCCATGGACGAGTCCTAGCCGGTCTTGGATGTGTCAAGTTGAAGGTTCTCAGGCTGGGAGGTTACTTATGGAGAAGTGCAACATAGAAAATCACATGTCAGGAGACGGTCAATCAATATTATTTGATGTGATTAGTATCTGGCTAGTATATTATATTGTTTCTTTGTGGGCCCAAGGTTATTTATACGTGAACTTGGTTTAGTATTGGAAACTGGTACGCAGTACAAACAGATTTGGTAGGCACAACCGAATTGACAAGAGATAAAGTTCAATAATTCGGTTTAACCTTTGGAGTTCAGTTCACGTACGCCAAGTTCCCTGTACGCAAAGTCCTGCACCTTATATATAAGGCCTGGCCCATTGAGGACGGAGCAAGCAATCGATCTATCACAAATACGCATCTACTTTTATTTTCTCTTTATCGTTCTCTCTTTATCGTTTTTGTCTGCCATGCCCTAGCAGCTCTAGGGTTTGGTTAAATCTTTACCGTTTTGCGCTGAAAAGCGGTCGTCTCTCCTTCACAAAAGCAAGGGGATCTTTGTTGCTTTGCTCTGAAAGTATCCGTTCGTCGTCACGAAAGCACGGCGATTATCCTGGTGTTGCGCGGCAGTTTTGCGTGCCAACACTTGCATACAATCAGATTGCAAATCCTAGTAAAATAGTACTAGTAGTAGTACAGGATATTTATCAGTTAGAGCCATTAGACTTGTGTACCGCAAGCTGAAAATATCTTTGATCGGCAAGTTTCCCTACGTGGAGTCCTGCATGCATGGTAGTGAGCCGGTGTGTAACTGACGCGTGTAACGTAGTGTCGAAGGCTCAGTTCAACGTACCTTAGATATTTTGCTAGCTTACCGACGAAGCCTCCCTATAAATACCATGCTTGCTTAGTCGCTCCACGCTCACACCATAACATTCAGCCGAGAGATCGGAGAGAGAAATTAGAGAGTGAGACTGCATAGTTTGGAAGCGATGAAAATACGTAGGGGAAGGTGCTGCCGATCCATAGTCTGGACGGTGCTAGAAATATCTATAGGAAGGTCGATGGAGCATAGCAGTACACAGTACTGTTATCGGTTTATTGATTGCTGGTTTTCTATGAGAAGATATTCATCTGGATATTATGCATCGATCAGAGATATCGTTGAGGCAAGCTGCTTTATACCCTTTCATATATTTTGTAGAGTATACTTTGCTGTTGAAATGCATGATATACTAGCTGGTAGAGATATGTGAGCTTCTGATGAAGTATTTGTGGTTTAATACGCTGGTGTCGATATCTGGTGATGGATCCGTAGGAGCCACCGATATGAGCCGGGTATTTGGCATGAGTATGGATTTTTGGAGTCAACATCTGAGAATGTTTTAATAATGTAAAACTTGGTGCTATGAAGGTAAACTATTGTGCCGATCGCAGTTCAGGTGTGGGAGTGTCTGAGTTCTCCGCTGGGGATGGCCCTTGTTCATGGAACATGTCAGTGATGGATCCGTAGGAGCGGCTGACGTCAGTAAGTCAAGGTGTCTGGGTCTTAGTGGACTAAAGAGCTCTGCTCTTCTGGAGCCTGTATGGTTCTAGTTGAGGCTGTTGATGTCAGGTACCCCTCTGCAGAGTGTAAAAGCGTGGAATTTCACCCCTGTGACTCCCGGGTTTGGGAATGCTTACTGTCATATGTGGCACCATGTCTAAATTGCTTAATCACTTTAACCACCTGTTTTTAAAGCGTGGAATTTCACCCATGTGACTCCCGGGTTTGGGAATGCTTACTTTCATATGTGGCACCATGTCTAAATTGCTTAATCACTTTAACCACCTGTTTTTAGTAAAGCATTTCACTAGTGGAAAACGGGCCTTTGGTCAGGCACATCGCCCCAAATTCGCCCCAAATATGTGGCACCATGTCTAAACTGGCCACGTCGCCCCAAATTCGCCCACCCGCCCGGGAGCCTATAGTCCTGGTCCGTTACAAGCCTTTAGTCCTGGTTTGAGACACAAACCGGGACTAAAGGGCTATGCGGTGGGCAGCCCGCATGTGCGCCCCCTTTAGTCCCGGTTTGTGTCTCAAACCGGGACTAAAGGCTTCTGCCTATATATATGGCCGCAGCACCTCTCCCCTCTCCCTTGTATTTTTTTTTTGATGGAGGAGTGTGGGTTTGTGCTAGTTCTCTATTTCATTCCTATGCACTAGAGGTGTTTGTTGAAATGTGTGTTAGAGCGATGCCACTTAAGTGCACCGAACACAACTACGATATGAGGTGCCCGAGCCACGCTTAAGCCTCTTCCTCTTTATTTCCACTTGTTCTAAAAGGTTAGCAACTATATTTCCTCGTTTAGACCGTGCGGTACTAATTTTAGGATCGTGATTGCGTTTGATATAATGTTGTATGACGCAGATGAGCCATCCATGGATGTACGGTGATCGACGCACAGCCGCTTACAGAGAAGGCGTGCATTCTTTTCGAGATGCGGCCGAGGCGAACAAGCATGGTGGTGGCTTATGTTTTGTCCATATGTTGAATGTCGGAATGAGAAGGATCACACTTGCTCAACAGTCATTCAGAGCCACCTGCTTCGGTCCGGTTTTATGTCTGGCTATAATGTTTGGACCAAGCACGGAGAAAGAGGGGTTATGATGGAAGACGACGATGAAGAAGAGAACGCTGATGACAACTACCGATCTATGTTCCCTGAGTATGCTGATACCGCAATGGAAGACAATGAAGAATAAGATCAGGGTGAAGAACGGGAACCAGATGAGCCCGCTGATGATCTTGGCCAGGTCATTTCTGATGCACGGCGAGGCTGCGACACAGAAAAGAAGAGGTTGCAGTTCGAGCAGATGTTACAGGACCACAGCAAATTGTTGTACCCAACTTGTGAAGATGGCCAGAAGAAGCTGGGTAGCACACTGGAATTGCTGAAGTGGAAGGCAGAGACTGGTGTGACTGACTCGTCATTTGAAAAGTTGCTGGTACTGATGAAGAAGATGCTTCCAAGAAAGAACGAATTGCCCGCTAGCACGTACGAAGCAAAGAAGCTTGTCTGCCCTCTAGGATTAGACGTGCAAAAGATACATGCATGCCCTAATGACTACATCCTCTACCGCGGTGAGAAGTACGAGAATATGGATAAATGCCCGGCATGCACTGCATTGCGGTATAAGATCAGAAAAGATGACCCTGGTGATATTGAGGGCGAGCCACCCAGGAAGAGGGTTCCTGCCAAGGTGATGTGGTATGCTCCTATAATACCACGGTTGAAACGTCTCTTCAGAAATAAAGATCATGCAAAGTTGTTACGATGGCACATGGAAGATCGTATGAAAGACGACAAGTTGAGGCACCCCGCTGATGGTCGGCAGTGGAGAAAAATCGAGAGAGAGTTTCCGAGATTTGCAGGTGACGCAAGGAACTTATGGTTTGGTCTAAGTACAAATGGCATGAATCCTTTTGGGGAGCAGAGTTGCAGTCACAGCACCTGGCCCGTTACTCTATGTATCTACAACCTTCCTCCTTGGTTGTGCATGAAGCGGAAGTTCATTATGATGCCAGTGCTTATCCAAGGTCCAAAGCAACCCGGCAATGACATTGATGTGTACCTAAGGCCATTAGTTGATGAACTTTTACAGCTGTGGGCCGAACCAGGTGTATGTGCGTGGGACGAGCACAAACAAGAGGAGTTTGACCTTCGAGCGTTGCTTTTCATAACCATCAATGATTGGCCTGCTCTTAGTAACATTTCAGGACAGTCAAACAAGGGATACAATGTATGCGCGCACTGTTTGGATCAGACAGAAAGTATATATCTAGACAAATGTAGGAAGAATGTGTACCCGTACAATCATCGTTTTCTTCCGCCCAAGCATCCCTTAAAAAAGGCAAGCATTTCAATGGCAAGGCAGAACCCCGGGGGAAGCCTGTCACCCATACTGGTGCTGAAGTATTTGATATGGTCAAAGTTTTAAAAGTAATCTTTGAAAAGGGTCCTGGCAGTCAACCTGTTCCTAACGGCCCTGATAAGCGCGCACCCATGTGGAAGAAGAAATCTATATTTTGGGAGCTACCCTATTGGGATGTCCATGAGGTCCGCTCCGCAATCGACGTGATGCACCTGATGAAGAATCTCTGCGTGAATATTCTAGGCTTCCTGGGCTTGTATGGGAAGTCAAAAGATACACCGGAAGCACGGGAGGACCAGGAACGTCATAAAGGACGAGATGGCATGCATCCAGGGCAGTTTCAAGGGTGTGCCAGCTACGCTCTTACCAAAGAAGAGAAGGAAATCTTATTTGAAGTCCTTTTTAGTATCAAGGTCCCGACTGGCTTCTCGTCGAATATAAAGGGAATCGTAAATATAAAAGACAAAAAAATCCAAAACCTAAAGTCTCATGACTGCCACGTGCTTATGACGCAATTGCTTCTGGTTGCATTGAGGGGAATTCTACCGGAAAATGTTCGCCTGGCAATTGTGAAGGTATGTGCATTCCTCAATGCAATTTCTCAGAAGGTAATCGATAGAGAAAGTTTATCAGGGTTACAGATTGATGTGGTCCAATGTCTGGTCAGCTTCGAGTTGCTGTTCCCGCCATCCTTCTTCAATATAATGACACACCTCCTAGTTCACCTAGTCGAAGAGATTAGAATTCTCGGTCCTGTATTTCTACACAATATGTTCCCCTTCGAGAGGTTCATGGGAGTCTTAAAGAAATATGTTCGTAACCGTGCTAGGCCAGAAGGAAGCATCTCCAAGGGCTATGGAACAGAGGAGGTCATTGAGTTTTGTGTGGACTTTCTTCCTGATCTTAAGCTGATTGGTGTTCCTGAATCTCGGTATGAGGGTAGGCTGACAGGAAAAGGCACACTAGGAAGGAAAGCAAAAGTATGTATGGACGGGCATTTATTCTCTCAAGCACACTACACAGTTCTACACAATTCCACCGTGGTGGCTCCGTATATCGTGAGACACAAGAATATTCTACGCTCCGAAAACCCGGGGAAGGCCGATTCTTGGATTAAAGGGGAACACGAGAAGACTTTTGGCAGTTGGTTGCAGACACATCTCATGAATGACAACACCGTTGGAGATCAGCTATACTGTTTGGCCAGGCCACCATCTTCGACTATATGTACTTTCCAAGGGTACGAGATAAATGGGAATACATTTTACACGGTTGCCCAAGATAAAAAGAGCACCAACCAAAACAGTGGTGTCCGCTTTGATGCAACAGACGATAATGGACAGAAGGAAACATATTACAGGTACATAGAGGAGATATGGGAACTTGACTATGGACCTACTTTTAAGATCCCTTTGTTTCGGTGCAAATGGGTGAAGCTGACAAGAGGCGGGGTAGTTGTAGACCAAAAGTACGGCATGACAACAGTGGATCTCAACAATCTTGCGTACATGGATGAACCATTCATCCTGGCCAACGATGTCGCTCAGGTTTTCTATGTGAAGGACATGTCTACAAAAACGAGAAAAAGAAATCAGCAAAAGAAGACATCGTCCGATGACAAAGCGCCACATAGTTCTTTCAGGGAAAAGAAACATCGTGGGAGTAGATGACAAGACAGACATGTCAGTAGATTACAATAAGTTTCATGAAATTCCACCCTTCAAAGTGAAAACTGACCCAAGCATCCTACTGAATGATGAAGATTCTCCATGGCTACGACCCAGAAGAAATCAGAAATAATAGATAGAAATGTTGGTGCAATAATGTAATAATGTATTAAACCTTTTATGTAATGCATGTATGGAATGTACTAAACCTTTATTTAAGGAGCATGTGTGTTAATAATGAACTAATATTTGTTAATCTATTATTTAATTGAAAATGGCAATTTTGTTAATAGTTTGATAAGTTAGAATAAGTTAACAAAACTATCGGTGGGATAAGGACGTGTGGGTAACCTTTAGTCCCGGCTGGTGGGTGCAACCGAGACTAAAGCTGTCGGTAGGATAAGGACGCATGGGTGGATGCACTGCTCGATGAGATAAAGCATGTAGCGCACGACACCCCTGTCGGAGGAACAAGACAAAGTAGAAGCGGCGCTGTGCCTATAAAAGGAGCATCGATATGCCATGGCAAGCAGCTCAACAAGCCAACCTAGAAGGCATGGAGAGTTTCATCCCCATGGATGGAGGAAAGGGTTGGGAAATCTCCCGTGGCGGAGCTTCTCGAAGATGTCGTTGGTGCTCATGCCCTATGGCATCTTCGGAAGCTCCGCCTCGGAAAAATTTCCCTGCAAGCCCGTGAAAGACTCCATCTCCTCTAACTGTGTTGGGGAAAGGGTTGGGAAATCTCCCGTGGCGGAGCTTCTCGAAGATGTCGTTGGTGCTCATGCCCTACGGCATCTTCGAAAGCTCCGCCTCGAAAAATTTTCCCTGCAAGCCCATGAAAGACTCCATCTCCTCTAACTGTGTTGGGGAAAGGGTTGGGAAATCTCCCGTGGCGGAGCTTCTCGAAGATGTCGTTGGTGCTCACGCCCTACGGCATCTTCGAAAGCTCTGCCTCAGAAAAATTTCCCTGCAAGCCCGTGAAAGACTCCATCTCCTCTAACTGTGTTGGGGAAAGGGTTGGCAAATCTCCCGTGGTGGGGCTTCTCGAAGATGTCGCTGGTGCTCACGCCCTACGGCATCTTTGGAAGCTCCGCCTCGGAAAAATTTCCCTGCAAGCCCGTGAAAGACTCCATCTCCTCTAACTGTGTTGGGGAAAGGGTTGGGAAATCTCCCATGGCGGAGCTTCTCGAAGATGTCGTTGGCGCTCACGCCCTACGACATCTTCGGAAGCCCCGCCTCGAAAAAATTTCCCTGCAAGCCCGTGAAAGACTCCATCTCCTCTAATAGTTTGAATAGTTAAAATAATTGATTTTGAAAATAGAAAATGGTTTTGAATTAGTTAATCAATTTCAAACACTTTTCATATTCAAAGTTTTATCATATTCTAAAATATGCAAAAAGAATGTTAATCAATATAGTTTTAATTGAAAATGGCAAAATAGTTAATAGTTTGAATAGTTAAAATAATTGATTTTGAAAATAGAAAATGGTTTTGAATTAGTTAATCAATTTCAAACATTTTTCATATTCAAAGTTTTATCAGATTCTAAAATATGCAAAAAGAATATTAGTCAATATAGTTTTAATTGAAAATGGCAAAATAGTTAATAGTTTGAATAGTTAAAATAATTGATGTTGAAAATAGAAAATGGTTTTGAATTAGTTAATCAATTTCAAACACTTTTCATATTCAAAGTTTTATCAGATTCTAAAATATGCAAAAAGAATATTAATCAATATAGTTTTAATTGAAAATGGCAAAATAGTTAATAGTTTGAATAGTTAAAATAATTGATTTTGAAGAGTCGGCCGTACTCAGCCGCCGCCTCTCTCTTGACCTTTTCTTGACCTAGCCTCCATCTCTCCTCCTACTCCACCATAGATTGGTTCCCCCTCCTCCGGTCGGCTTCGCCGGTGTCAGGAGGGGTGGGGAACCTGATCTATGAGTGGAGGTTTTGATAAAAGTAGTCTTTTTATAAGATTAGATTAGGGTTTAGTAGCCATCTTCTTGTGACATCTAGCAATGGAGATGGCATCATCGACAATAATTGATCTCCGACCCTTCGATCGACGACGAGATCTTCCTCCCGGCGTTAATGGTGGTGTTGGAAGATTAAACTCCTTTAGGTATGGTCCTTCAGATCTTGCTTCGCCAGATCAATTTTGGATCTTTTCTCTTGGTTGCCGCGAGGAGAATTATCCTCGCAGTATTTGTCCCGGTGGCTACATCCTCGACAATGGTGATTCGTACCCTCGACTCCCCAGCGACGTCGATCAAGTTGTCCGGTTATTTTGCCCTGACATACTGGTGTTGCTACTCTTGCCGATGTGGATTGACTACTTCAATGGTTACGCGCGTGCACGTAGCCTTGGCATTGCGGCTCAAATTAAAATTATGGGAGAACCTCCATTGGTATTTACAGGTTTATGGTTTGGTATCTATCTTGGGCTGCCTTCAGAAAAGTCCAAGATTGTGTCATGGAAGAAGAAAGAATTTGAAGACCTCGAAGATTTGCTAGTTTCTTTTAGACTTTATTTTGTAATCATCAAAGATAGCTCGTGTAACTCTACCATGTACTATTTGTTGCTATAAATATATGTGGTATTGA
The DNA here is from genome assembly GCA_007115705.1 of Dactylis glomerata. Classification (NCBI taxonomy): domain Eukaryota; kingdom Viridiplantae; phylum Streptophyta; class Magnoliopsida; order Poales; family Poaceae; genus Dactylis; species Dactylis glomerata. The sequence continues at coordinate 1,273,466 of QXEO01001043.1, forward strand.
TTTTTTTTAAAAAAAATTGATTTTGAAAATAGAAAACGGTTTTGAATTAATTAATCAATTTCAAACACTTTTCATATTCAAAGTTTTATCAGATTCTAAAATATGCAAAAAAAATATTAATCAATATAGTTTTAATTGAAAATGGCAAAATAGTTAATAGTTTGAATAGTTAAAATAATTGATTTTGAAAATAGAAAATGGTTTTTAATTAGTTAATCAATTTTAAACACTTTTCATATTCAAAGTTTTGTCAGATTCTAAAATATACAGAAGTTGTTCAATTTAAAATTCAAAATTCATATTTCAAATAAAATCTGAAAAAAATCTAGCCTTGGCGCGCATTTATTGCCCCTTTAGTCCCGGTTGAAGTTACTGCGACACGAGAGCCTGAGAGATTGTGTACGGATGAGAATGTAATAAAGTGATATCTAAAGGTCGGGAGACATTGCACTCACATATCTACCAACCAAAGTAGCTCTAATAAGCTGAAATAGGTGAAAGAATGATGGAAATAGGTTGAGGAAGAGGAGGACGACCATAATGAGAACTGTAAGAGAGGGGGGCAATGATTGGTGTTAGGTGACTCCATGCCTTAAAAATCTCCATCTCAGGTCACCTTTAGCGCATGTGATTGACATGCGCTGCGGGTAGTGCAACTATCCGTAGAGCACCTAGTCACATGCGCTACGGGTAACCTGACCATGCCCTCCAACAACTTACCTGTAGCGCACGGGATTGCATGCGCTACGGGTAGTTTCACTGCCCGTAGCGCATGTCATACACATGCGTTACGGGTAAGTTGGGGGAAGGCACCCCCTCCAGGCCTACAAATACCCGTAGCGCACTAAATATGTGGTGCGCTGCGGATAAGTCACATACCCGCAACGCATGGGCACAGGTGCGCTGCGGGTAAATACCCGTAGCGCACCACATATGCAGTGCGCTACAGGTAGCTGTGCTGCCTATAGCTGTTTTCCTAGTAGTGCCGGTGTGATCTCCATCCCCTCCAACGACTCTACCTTCATTGCCATGATGGATAGGGAGTAGTCCACCTCTGAACTACGGGTTTGTGGCAGTAGCTATATGTATTTCTCTCTTGTTCTTCATCGTCTTAGCGCCATATGAGCTGCATAACATGATTATGGCTATCTTTGCATCACTTTTGTGGTGGATCTTTCTATAAATAATATATGAGATTGCAATTGTTCTTTAATTTCAGTGTATGAGTAGATGCATATTATGTACCCAGTTCTTATTTACTTGTTATGATCAAGCATGTTTATGAGAGCTTGTGTGGGGGAACATGTGCATTAGTTGGAGTAACGGGGGGTGATTTTTCTGGGGAGGACAGTCTTTTGGGGTCACTTGGGTGTTTACCTTACTTTCTTGCCTCACTAGGGATAAAGAAAACACCATGCTATATGGTATCTCTAGCGTGACCTTCCTGCGTATCCGCGACTACATCTAGCATGTTTTTATTTTAATGTCATGTTATTGTGCTTAATGCTATGCTCTAAATTTATCTTAATACTGAGATGACTAGATTTAATTCTCATCTTGGTGGAGTACGAGAGAGATGAATAACCAAAATATCTCTATATATGACGTGATGCCCATATAAATTCATTCGAATCTGAACATTGTTGCAATCTGTTATGTTAATTTTTAAGATCTTTTGTCCGCCATATCTTTTATGAGAGAGTGCATTAGTGAACCCATGAACCCCGGTCCACTTTTTATTATAAGAAACAACTTTCCATTCACTTTATCGCTGCTTTCATTTTTAGTTATTATTAATTTCGAAAATACAAAAATATTTCCTTTATTGCATTTCACAAACCAAAACACTACAACCATACCTTCTACAGTTTATCATTGCATTGCATATTACTTTAGTTTGCATATATCCGCGACAAGAGATTTTCTAGCGCCGTTGCATTTGCATATTTATTTTATATTTCATATTTATTTTCAGTTTTGTATACTTACACATACCTTGTGCTTGACAACCACTTGGTGAGGTTTGAGGGCGCTAAGTAAATTTATTTTACCTTGTAGGTTGTTAGAAGAAGGACAGGAAGGATCATTTTACACAGTTCCTGAGAGTTCGATATAAACCCTCGAGTCACCTTTTTGGGGAAAATCAAGCTTCCCTATGCTCAGCACTCTGAACTTGGAGTCTCAACCTAGCGAAGCCATCAAGAAGTTATTCTAGCGCCGTTGCTCGGAACTAGTAGAAGGATTGCTCACAAGAAATTCTTTATCACCAACTTGTGCAAACTCCTAAGCTTGGGGAGGTTGCACCTACGTGAGTACCATTTTGTCCTTTTAGATTTGTAAGTAATTTTTTTTGTTATTGTCTTGCATATCATTTTTACTTCAGTTTTGCATTTAATTTACTTTTTCGGTTTGCATTTTTTATTTTTCGTTTTGCATTTTTTTACTTTTTTTTATTTCGGTTGCATTAGTTGTAGCATCATTTTACTTTCAGTTTTCATTCTAAAAACTTAAAATCCATAAAATTTTGTAACATGGAAAAGAGAGCTTTTTGGCCGTTTAGTGTTAAGAATTTTCCTCAAGACATGAATATCCCTATAGATGAGTTTGAAATAGATCCCAATATCACTAAAATGATTTATGAACATCGCTTTTGTGGAAAGCCAAAGGAAGATCATATTCATCATATTTGGAAGTTCAGTGAGAGGTGTGAAGTTTTGAAATTAAATCATGCGAACAATGAAATAATTAAAGTAAAGCTTTTTCCTTATTCACTTGCTGGAAAAGCACTAGATTGGATATTAAAATGGCCCACAGGAAACTTTAGCACTTGGTTTAATTTAAAGGCTTCGTTCATTGAAAGGTTTGGTTCCATTGAAACAATTTGCAATCTTAGAAAAATGGTTATTACTTTCAAACAGGAGGAGGAGGAAACATTAGTAAAAGCTTGGGAAAGATTTAGAGGAATTGCTTTTGGAATAGAACATGGTCTTAGGGATTGGATGCTTGTGCATGTTTTTTATAAAGGGTTGTCTGACACTTCTAGTACCTTTTTGGATGATGAATGTGAAGGTGCTTCCATGAATACTAATACTACAAATGCCCCTCTCTTGCTTGATGGTTTACTTGTGGAAGTGAAGATTAAAAAGAGCTTAGAAAAAGCTAAAGTGCCTGAAGAAAATTTTGATGACTGCCATGAGATTTTTAAATTATATAATAGGGAGAAAGATGTAGAAGAAGTAAAAATGCTTAGTGAAGTTAAAGATCCTTTGCTTGATTTGGAAAAGTGTAGCTTGCATGAACTTATGTCTATCTTACAAAAATTTGCAAGTGATCCTTCTATAAATGCTAACCAAGCAGGTTTTGGTTCTTATATTGCTAATCATGTCTTGAAAGAAAAAGATTGCTAGGTGCAACCAGGAGGCTATGATACAACCAAAGCTTGGGGATGCATGGATCCCAAAGGTATTAGTCACTATTGGAAAAGAAACACATCATGCTATTTTAGATCTTGGATCTAGTGTTTCTGTTTTATGTAAAGAGCTATATTAATTGCTAGAGTTACAAAATATTGGAAAATGCTCTATTCACTTGCTACTTGTTGATGATTATATTAAACATGCTTTAGGCAAGGTTAGTAATGTTATGGTAGAACTGCACATGACTTTTGTACCTGTTGATTTCATTATCATGGATATGGAGAATAAAACCTCTAGTCCTATTATTCTTGGTAGACCTTTTCTTTGTACTATAGGAGCTATCATTGATTCGAAGGAAGGCAATCTGAAGTTTCAGTTTCCACATATAACGTGCATGGAACACTTTCCAAGGAACAGGGACACGCCAAAGTAAAAGTTCCCTCATGAGCTTCACCCATCTTAATTATCAAGTAAGTAAGCCTAGCTATATGGCTATAAAGAAAGCACTTTACGGGAGCTAACCCGGTTTTTTTTTTTGATTTTCTTTGTGTCCTCTTGCTATAACAAGAGACTTTATTTTTTTGTTTTGCTACTGGAGTTTTTAATAAAGTGCCAAGTTTTACTCATTTTGGATTGTTAAAGTTGCCAAAAACTTATGGAGCAGACATTCCTGCGCGAACTCTTTTTAGTAAAAACATTTTCAAAAATTCTCTGTAGCTCCGATTGAGCTCTCCTTTTAATTGAAGTTGGAACTTTTCATCCTCTGTATGCCTGATTTTTTACATAATTTTTCGACATGTTTAATTAGGGTAATTAATTATGTTTTGCTGCTGCAATATTTTTGGACAGATTATGTCATATTTTGTTTTATGCATTCTTTGAGCTTTAAAGCTAAATCTTTTTGATTGGTTTGAGTTTATGAGAAGGAATACAACATTATATATCTACTGGACACTTTTCATGCAATTTTTTTTGGGAATTACATGCAACAAGCATCATGTTTTTTATGCCTACTAATGTCACCCCACAGAAAAAGAGATGGGAGATATCTTTGTGTTGAAGTTTTTTCACAGGAATTAGAGGAGCTGCACCAAGAGACATTCAAGTAAGGTGAAAACCGTAAGCGTGGGGATGTCAAGACCCCACTGGACTACACACTCTCTGTTTGCACACATCTACTTTTTATTTTTCTATCAACGCAGTTTTATCGCATAAACTTGGAGCGTCTTTGATAGTATTGTTATAGTTTGTTTTTGCTTTGTTTTCTTTTTATTTGGGTGAGACCACCATTTTTATTTATGTGAAAGAAAACTACCAAAGGTTTGGTTTTATTTGATTTGGATGCATTGAAAGATTTGGGATTGAGATATATAGGAGTTGATTATTAAGATACACTAGCAAAGTACCCGTGCGTTGCAACGGCTCTAGAAAAAATATATCTTTATGACCTTGGAAAATAACATGTTGACCTTTACTCACTTTTTGAGAGCGCTTTCACTTCATATTTAGTTATCTTGTTCTAGCACAAATTATGTAGATGAAGAATAAAACTTGCCGCCTACTTTCAAAATAAAAAAAATACAATTTAAAGTTTCAAAAAGTTCTATAAATTAATCAAGATGTATACATTGTTGGGTTCTATCAACGTGCAAAGTTTCAAACCCAAATATCATTTTTGAAAATGCAACTTGAAAATGCTGGTTTTGATTTTTTTTAAAGCAAGCTACATGTACCTCGAGCTACATTTATAGTTTCCGTGGCTACAACTACTACATTTTTCTCTTTTTTTTGAAACTCAGAGATATAAGTGGTGCCCATTCGCATCAAATCTACACGCCTTATACTGATTTCTTTTGTCCTGATATTTATTATAATTATAGCTATGGCATTTTGGAGGCAAAATATTAGGGGGTGCTAGGAATTGGATCCTGATTTTGAGCTTCCCATCAGATCAAACTATCACCATAGGATATTTTTTGTCTAAATTGTGCGATTATGGCCCAAAAAAGTAGCGCATGCATGTGTTGCCAGTTTACATGATCTGCTTCCTAAAACTACTCCCCCAAATCACGCCTGATTAATTGCTAACGCTAATTAAGTGGAAATTGTTAGGAAACTCTTTCAGAATTTTTAAGGACATTGGTTTCTGTAACTAATTTCATGCATGCATTATGCTTCTTTATGCAAGCAAACTTGTCTTTATTATTCTGTATTGACTCTCCCTGATTTGCGTGATTGCGTGTTTCCTTAAAGACTTGTCTTTATTATTCCGTATTGACTCTCCCTAATTTGCGTGATTGTGTGTTTCCTTAATTGTATCCCCGTATTGATGTCTCTGTAATATGTAAGGGTATTTTTGTCACTTAAATGATGTATGTAGAGTGGGTGGCTTCACCACCAACTCGAATCTTATAGGTAAGATATGGTTGCATGCTTCATATGCTTTGAATAAGTTTTCATCTGCATGTGGTTTATTAGGAGCTATCTTGTATTCATTGTTTTGATGCTTTTTTGAAAGGAAAGCAGTGGAGGAGACCCCCACAGGGAGTTTTTTAAATAAATAATAAGAACCCAAATTCGCATCCACGGGGATTCGAACCTGGGTGCCTGGGTTGTACATCCACTCCCATAGCCAGTTGAGCTAGGCTCACTTCTTCATTGTTTTGATGCTTAATACGTGTTTACATTGTTTAACATGGATTGTTTAGCTCTATGGACACTTATGCATGTATGTAGTTGGTCAACTTTCTCCCTCTTGCTAGCCCAAAAATAAAAAAATCCAACAAGTCGAAAACTTGTTTATCCAATACCTTCAAACCAAGTTATTCCAGTGAGTCCACCATATCTACCTATTAGCTTTGATGCTATTCCAAGTATGTTTCTCATGTTTCATTGCTTTACTTAGTTTCCAAATATTAAAAAGCTTATGAGTATGTTTGTTATGAGAAAAGTGGTCTAAAGGCTTCCACGAACTTGAATGCACACTTTATATTTCTTGCATTTAATAAACTTGAACCATTGTGATTAAGATTATAAAGTTGTGAGCTTGACAAAGTCTAAGTTGGGAGTTAGCTAATCTATGCTGTCATAGGGCAAGCTTTCAACATTGCACTTGTTTATATCTAGTTGATGTCATGATTCTTTTGTTTTTGGATGCTTATCATTTGTGAACTAAGTGAGGAAACATTGTTTATTCATGGAGTTTGTATAAATGGTTAGATGAAACTCTCAGGCCGCTAATCTAAACCATGCATCATTCATGGCGGAGATTTACAGCATTCTATAGTGAGCATTCGACGACGCATCTCATAATAAAAAGCTATACCCAATGGTAAATAAAAGAGATGTTGAGGTGTTCATTGTCTGTTTGTCTTGTCATTTTGGTATGGCAAAGCTTCCATATAATCGGGAAGAGATACCCCGGTTGAGATTCTCTATGATACTATTATACTTACAATGACAAGAAATTGCTTTGTTTCCCGAGTTTAGTAACATCTGGTGTAGGTACTCATTTTCAAGGGGCATGAGGCATTCAACTTATATTTTGTCAAGGGCACTACTCATATTTGCTTTCACTTTAACCATTAACCATTTGAAGATGCTAATGATAGGGGCAATGGGAGCCTGAAACCAGTGAATACCATGTCTCAAACATAAGCTTAAGTCGAAGCATTTGGAAGCTAGATATTACTTTACTCATGTTTTACCTATGCTTATCATCTGCTTATCTATAGTGTCCACTTTTACATTCAGTTTCAAGAAGAATACTCTATGACCATTATAGGATGTCTTTACTTTGTTTTATTTCATTTTGCATACATTTGGTCCATAGTGCTTTCTTCTATGTTTTACTTTGTGAATCATTATTAGACATCCATACATTGAAATGTTGATATCCTTTGATAATCTATCTTGCATATTGCCACTTATTTATAGAATGAATCATTTGATTATGTGTAGCGGCAATAATATTCTTTATATCTTAGATAGTAGTGAAGTACAAAGCTCATGTTGGTTTTATCACCTTTATACTCGAGGATGAGTATATGTTAAGCTTGGGGATGTTGATGCATGTAAAATGCATATATGATCATTGCATTTTACCACTTGATATTCCACCTTATTTGCATCATATATTGGTTATGTTCATGCTTTTTGATGATTATTGGGGCTAATTCATATGTTCCCTAATTTTATCGGATTAACTTGGGAAAACCAGAAAACCTCTTTTTCAATGTTTTTGACTTTCAGGGACCCAAACGGGGTCCAAATTACCAGAAATTTTGGGGGAACAAGTTTTTCCACGGAACAAGACTTACTAGCGAAGGAGATGCAACAGGGGAGCCACGAGGGCCAAACGGGCATGGCCCACACGGCCAGATTCCCTGCCCCCGTGGGGCCTACCCGTTCCCCTTTGTTGCTCCGATGCCGTCGATCTTTGTCTCGTTGGATGCGTCTTGACCTAAAACCACCTATAAAAATGTTCCCCTTGCGGGTCGCCAAAAGGAGCACTGCCAAAACATAGAAACATGAAACAGAAGCCTGGGAGATCGAAGATTGGAGGGGAAAACTCCGGCGGGGCGCTGCTGGTGTGATCTCCATCCCCTCCAATGACTCTACCTTCATTGCCATGATGAAGAGGGAGTAGTTCACCTCTGGACTACAGGTTTGTGGCAGTAGCTATATGTATTTCCCTCTTGTTCTTCATCGTCTTAGCGCCATATGAGCTGCATAACATGATTATGGCCATCTTTGTATCACTTTTGTGGTTGGTCTTTCCATGAGTAATATATGAGATTGCAATTGTTCTTTAATTTCAGTGTATGAGTAGATGCATATTATGTACCCCGTTCTTATTTACTTGTTGTGATCAAGCATGTTTATGAGAGCGTGTGGGGGGGAACGTGTGCATTAGTTGGAATAACGGGGGTGATTTGTCCGGGGAGGACAGTCCTTTGGAGTTACTTGGGTGTTTACCTTACTTTGTTGCCTCACTAGGGATAAAGAAAATACCATGCTATAGGGTATCTCTAGCGTGACCTTGCTGAGTATCCGCGACTAGATCTACCATGTTCTTATTTTAACTTCATGTCATTGTGTTTAATGCTATGCTCTGAGTTTATCTTAATACCGAGATGACTAGATTAAATTCCCATCTTGGTGGAGTATGAGAGAGATGAATAACCAAAACATCTCTATATAGGACGTGATGCCCATATGAATTCATTTGAATGTGAACATTGTTGCAATCTTTTATGTTAATTGTATGATCTTTTGTCCGCCATATCTTTTATGAGAGAGTGCATTAGTGAACCCATGAACCCCGGTCCACTTTTTATTATAGGAAACAACTTTCTATTCACTTTATCGTTGTTTTCATTTTCAGTTATTATTAATTTGGAAAATACAAAAAGATTTACTTTATTGCATTTCACAAACCAAAACAATACAACCATACCTTTTACAGTTTATCATTGCATTGCATATTATTTTAGTTTGCATATTCCTGCGGCAAGAGATTTTCTAGCGCCGTTGCATTTGCATATTTATTTTATATTGCATATTTATTTTTAGTTTTGTATACTTACACACGCCTTGTGCTTGACAACCACTTGGTGTGGTTGAGGGCACAAAGCAAATTTATTTTACCTTGCAGGTTGTTAGAAGAAGGACAGGAAGGATCCTTTTATACACAGTTCCCCGAGAGTGTGATATAAACCCTCGAGTCACCTTCGTGGGGAAAATCAAGCTTCCCTATGCTCAGCACTCTACACTTGGAGTCTCAACCTAGCGAAGCCATCACATATATATCTATCATACATCAAGGACAAAAATATCTGTGCATCTCATAATCATCTCATAAACAAAAGATCCACCATAGGGGTAATAAAAATATGTCACAATCATGATAGGCAGCTCATGTGACTCTAATTAGTGAAGCACAACAGAGAGACTGACACAAGTTACTTCCACAATCCCCTAGTCCAGGGATGAACTACTCCATCTTCTTCATGGTGCTGAAGGAGATCGTGTCGATGGAGTCGAAGGGGCAATCCAGAGCGGCTCTAGCAGCATCTCCCCTCCTATCCTTGTAGTCTGCAGATCTGTATTGTGTATTTTGTGTTTCTCCGCCGCCCCGTCACGAGATCGCATGGGGGTCCCATTTATTGTAGGTTTTAGGACAAGATGGTTTCGTCAAGCCAAAGTTTGTAGCACTGGGACCCACCACTTATTTTTCCTCTCCTCTGGCATTGGTGGGAGGTATAAGGGTTGTTCATGCCCCCTACAGTTGATCGACTAGTCAAATTATGCCGTATACTTAAGAAAAGCCAGAGAACAATCAAGGTTAACTGAAGCTGAAAGACATACCTTGGGGAGCTTGTTGTCCCCCCAAAACAGCGCTACTAGAGGCATGTCAGTGATCTCATCGTCGGCCGTCAAATAAGTGAGAGTCCTCACCGCTTTACCCAGCTCATTGGAGGAGAGTTCTTCTTGAAGTACTCATGATGGGTCCCTTGGTCCCCGAGTACTCCCAAATGTAGCAGGTTTTGGCCTCCAGCAGCTGGACCCGACGACGGATGAAGGTGGAGATGATGTGCAGCCCGGAAACTTCCTTGCCTTTAGTCTGCTAAAGTTCTAGGACTCGCGTCATTAGTTTCTCTCACTCGGCCATCTTGGTGTCTGTCAGAGTGTGTGTCGATGACCTTTGTTGGCGACATCTGCATCAGCCTTGAACTCATCCTAGATCCTTATCATCTCAAGCACCACCTGGTGATTGGCTCTCATCCTTTCTTCGTGAATTCTATCTCTAAATTTTTTGTCAGACTTGTCATTGTACATATCGATCAGGTCCTTCCACATATGCAACATAAGAGCTCGCTTAACCCGACGATCCCAAGGTTCATCAATCTAGCGTACGAATGTGCACTTCATGTGCATGTAGTGGCACCCAAGGAATATGCGGCCGGTGTTCTTTCCATTGTATGACACATGCCTCCGCAGTTTTAGTAATACATTTGAGCGTCCTTTGTAGTAGCAACCCTAGGGATAAGATTTCTAGGTGCCATACCAATCCAGAAATTCCATGCAATTGATCAAATCCGGCGAGCCGGCCTGAGAGAGAGATGATAACCAAAATTAGAAAACCCTATTTTTCGATAAAGGAAGAAAACCCCAATTAGAAGAAATGTACCTTGCCTCTACCGCGCATAGGAGTGATACCTTGTGGCATGTATGGCGTCTCCGCTGCTAACGCCATGACCGTCTCCTCCCCATCCTTAGCCGCTGCCTCCATTAGTGTGTCTATTGCCACCTCCATGAGTGCGTCTGAAATAGATTTGAGCAGAGTGCACTGAGACTAGTTGTATAGAGTGCGGTTCCCATAGACCTACAACCAAAGATATAAACGCGAGGATCAGCGGTGTTGGGCACACTATTCAGCACAATAGAGTTGACCCGTCTACATGGCGGGACTCAGTGTAGTTCACCTACTATGACACTAAGGAGCTTCGATCCATATCCAAACCAACCATGACACTAATATCTGTCGGTAAAAATCAAGCACGACACATATCGATCTGCCTCCTTTTTAATCATCAGCAAAGCCTTTCCACAGGAGAAAATACTTTTGGTGGGAGATTTTAATTGTGCCAGCCAAAAAATCCACTAGGCAAGGGGGACTTTTTAGTGGGACCAGGCGACTCGCAAGAGTCTAGAAGACGTTTGAAGTCTATGTCCGACACGAAGTAGGATTCAACTTTCTTATTTATCTAGAGTTTTTATGCAGTTCGTGAACTGACATAGTATTAGCCCGTCTAGCCTATGACTTACACGGAAAGACTAGCCGCTCCATATATATTTAATGGTTACATCTAGTTTTACCCTTGAAAACCTTTTCCATGCCTCCATTCTTCAGCGACTTAGCTTAAAGCTTCATCATAGATCGATTAGCAAGCTAGGATCAATTAGGTCGGCTTAGATCAACCCATAGTCACAAGAATGCTCACAGTGGGTGGAAACGTCAAATATGGCAATGCACCAACCGGTAGTTAGCTCCAGATGCATGCCTTGAAAACTTCATCTGGTAATGCACCAGCCGGTAGTCAACTACTAGTTGCCCACGTATTGGTGGGCTAGCTGTATCGTGCCATCCACTCCGAGTATAATAATTGGTACGATATCCCTCTTGACACGGTGATATCTCTCCCTGAAACCTGGAAATAACTAAACAGCTAGTTAGTTTCATCTCGCAATCACTACAGGAACAAGGCTTTGTGCCGACGGCCATATGCTACGCCGACGGCCAAATATCGGGGCCGTCGGCGTAGCCCGTCGCCACGGTCGCCTGACAAACGGGCCGTCGGGCCAGGATAGCCGTCGGCGTAGCCCACCCAGACCCGACGGCATGCCGTCGGCACAGGGTGGCCATCGGTTCAGCAACCCGCCGTGGAGCCAGCCGTTCGGGCCCGCCCAACGGCGTTATCATGCAGGGCCTGAGCCGACGGCATGCCGTCGGCTCAGCATCTGATTTTTTTTTTCAAAAAACGTTTATTCATATGCATATTTTTAACTGATTATTTTTGTATTATTATAGTATAATTATATTTTTTTGGCATTTTTTGTTTTCTGGGCCCCCGAAGCCCGTTCTGGGGCGAAACCCTAGCCAGCAGCACCCGCGCGGTCTACCCCCCCTATATTTCGCCGGAGGGCGGCACTAAGGTGTGGTAGTGTGTTCCTTTAGCTTTGGTTAGGACATATAGATATGGTAAGCATAGGTTTAGCCATTCCTAGGACAAGGTTCCCCTTGGTGGAACCGACGTGGGAGTATACACCTCTAAGTCATGAGTCGGGAGCGATATGTAGGTAGGAGGCACGTGAGAGCGGCTGGGGAGCTATAGCTATTGAATCCCATCAACCCACCAACACACATGCACACACATGTTAGGTCCGCATGCATGCTCTGGGTTGCATGCGAGCCCCCGAAGCCCGTTCTGGGGCGAAACCCTAGCCAGCAGCACCCGCGCGGTCTACCCCCCTAGATTTCTCCGGAGGGCGGCACTAAGGTGGGGTAGTGTGTTTATTTAGCTTTGGTTAGGACATATAGACATGGTAAGCATAGGTTTAGCATTCCTAGGACAAGGTTCCCCTCGGTGGAACCGACGTGAGAGTTTACACCTCTAAGTCATGAGTCGGGAGCGATATGTACGTGGGAGGCACGTGAGAGCGGCTGGGAAGCTATAGCTATTGAATCCCATCAACCCACCAACACACATGCACACACATGTTAGGTCCGCATGCATGCTCTGGGTTGCATGCGGACCCCCGAAGCCCGATCTGGGGCGAAACCCTAGCCAGCAGCACCCGCGCGGTCTACCCCCCTAGATTTCTCCGGAGGACGGCACTAAGGTGTGGTAGTGTGTTCCTTTAGCTTTAGTTAGGACATATGAACATGGTAAGCATAGGTTTGGCCATTCCTATGACAAGGTTCCCCTCGGTGAAACCGACGTGGGAGTTTACACCTCTAAGTCATGAGTCGGGAGCGATATGTACGTGGGAGGCACGTGAGAGCGGCTGGGAAGCTATAGCTATTGAATCCCATCAACCCACCAACACACATGTACCCACCAGCAATGGTTGGGCCCACTTTACCATGAAATAGGCTCCGATAGACCCGTAGCGGGAGTTTCCACGTACAGATCCTGGTTTTCAGCTAGTGTTAACAGCCCATGTCTCTGAAGAAGGCCATGCCCGGGACCTACCTATATTGCATGTACCAACCTTGGGTCACACCTATACACACATGTTAGGGACACATGCATGCATGTTTCCTACGTTAGACGATGCTCCGGTGGTCTTTATCCGGCGAAACCCTAGACAGATGGGGTTCGGAGATCTACCCCTATAGCTTTCTCCGTACGAGGCCTCGCCGATGGATCTTCTGCTTTATTTTGGTTTGTTTAGAACATATATACATGGAAAGCAAAGGTTGGGCCCACTTTACCATGAAATAGGCTCCGGTAGACCCGTAGCGGGAGTTTCCACGTACAGATCCTGGATTTTACCAAGTGTTAACAGCCCATGTCTCTGAAGAAGGCCATGCCCGGGACCTACCTATATTGCATGTACCAACCTTGGGTCACACCTATACACACATGTTAGGGACACATGCATGCATGTTTCCTACGTTAGACGATGCTCCGGTGGTCTTTATCCGGCGAAACCCTAGACAGATGGGGTTCGGAGATCTACCCCTATAGCTTTCTCCGTACGAGGCCTCGCCGATGGATCTTCTGCTTTATTTTGGTTTGTTTAGAACATATATACATGGAAAGCAAAGGTTGGGCCCACTTTACCATGAAATAGGCTCCGGTAGACCCGTAGCGGGAGTTTCCACGTACAGATCCTGGATTTCACCAAGTGTTAACAGCCCATGTCTCTGAAGAAGGCCATGCCCGGGAACTACCTATATTGCATGTACCAACCTTGGGTCACACCTATACACATATGTTAGGGACACATGCATGCAACTTTTCTAGGGTGGACGACGCTCCGGTGGTACTTATCCGGCGAAACCCTAGACCGGGGGGGTTCAGAGATCTACCCCCTATAGCTTTCTCCGTATGAGGCCTCACCGATGGATCTTTTGCTTTATTTTGGTTTGTTTAGGACATATATACATGGAAAGCAAAGGTTGGGCCCACTTTACCATGAAATAGGCTCCGGTAGACCCGTAGCGGGAGTTTCCACGTACAGATCCTGGATTTCACCAAGTGTTAACAACCCATGTCTCTGAAGAAGGCCATGCCCGGGAACTACCTATATTGCATGTACCAACCTTGGGTCACACCTATACACATATGTTAGGGACACATGCATGCAACTTTTCTAGGGTGGACGACGCTCCGGTGGTACTTATCCGGCGAAACCCTAGACCGGGGGGGTTCGGAGATCTACCCCCTATAGCTTTCTCCGTATGAGGCCTCACCGATGGATCTTTTGCTTTATTTTGGTTTGTTTAGGACATATATACATGGAAAGCAATGGTTGGGCCCACTTTACCATGAAATAGGCTCCGATAGACCCGTAGCGGGAGTTTCCACGTACAGATCCTGGTTTTCAGCTAGTGTTAACACCCCATGTATGTGAAGAAGGCCTTGCCCGGGACCTATATATATTGCATGTACCAACCTTGGGTCACACCTATACACATATGTTAGGGACACATGCATGCAAGTTTTCTAGGGTGGACGACGCTCCGGTGGTACTTATCCGGTGAAACCCTAGACCGGGGGGGTTCGGAGATCTACCCCCTATAGCTTTCTCCGTATGAGGCCTCACCGATGGATCTTTTGCTTTATTTTGGTTTGTTTAGGACATATATACATGGAAAGCAATGGTTGGGCCCACTTTACCATGAAATAGGCTCCGATAGACCCGTAGCGGGAGTTTCCACGTACAGATCCTGGATTTCACCAAGTGTTAACAGCCCATGTCTCTGAAGAAGGCCATGCCCGGGACCTATATATATTGCATGTACCAACCTTGGGTCACACCTATACACATATGTTAGGGACACATGCATGCAAGTTTTCTAGGGTGGACGACGCTCCGGTGGTACTTATCCGGCGAAACCCTAGACCGGGGGGGTTCGGAGAACTACCCCCTATAGCTTTCTCCGTATGAGGCCTCACCGATGGATCTTTTGCTTTATTTTGGTTTGTTTAGGACATATATACATGGAAAGCAATGGTTGGGCCCACTTTACCATGAAATAGGCTCCGATAGACCCGTAGCGGGAGTTTCCACGTACAGATCCTGGATTTCACCAAGTGTTAACAGCCCATGTCTCTGAAGAAGGCCATGCCCGGGACCTATATATATTGCATGTACCAACCTTGGGTCACACCTATACACATATGTTAGGGACACATGCATGCAAGTTTTCTAGGGTGGACGACGCTCCGGTGGTACTTATCCGGCGAAACCCTAGACCGGGGGGGTTCGGAGATCTACCCCCTATAGCTTTCTCCGTATGAGGCCTCACCGATGGATCTTTTTCTTTATTTTGGTTTGTTTAGGACATATATACATGGAAAGCAATGGTTGGGCCCACTTTACTATGAAATAGCCTCCGATAGACCCGTAGCGGGAGTTTCCACGTACAGATCCTGGATTTCACCAAGTGTTAACAGCCCATGTCTCTGAAGAAGGCCATGCCCGGGAACTACCTATATTGCATGTACCAACCTTGGGTCACACCTATACACATATGTTAGGGACACATGCATGCATGTTTCCTACGTTAGACGATGCTCCGGTGGTCTTTATCTGGCGAAACCCTAGACAGATGGGGTTCGGAGATCTACCCCTATAGCTTTCTCCGTACGAGGCCTCGCCGATGGATCTTCTGCTTTATTTTGGTTTGTTTAGAACATATATACATGGAAAGCAATGGTTGGGCCCACTTTACCATGAAATAGGCTCCGGTAGACCCGTAGCGGGAGTTTCCACGTACAGATCCTGGATTTCACCAAGTGTTAACAGCCCATGTCTCTGAAGAAGGCCATGCCCGGGAACTACCTATATTACATGTACCAACCTTGGGTCACACCTATACACATATGTTAGGGACACATGCATGCATGTTTCCTACGTTAGACGATGCTCCGGTGGTCTTTATCTGGCGAAACCCTAGACAGATGGGGTTCAGAGATCTACCCCTATAGCTTTCTCCGTACGAAGCCTTGCCGATGGATCTTCTGCTTTATTTTGGTTTGTTTAGAACATATATACATGGAAAGCAAAGGTTGGGCCCACTTTACCATGAAATAGGCTCCGGTAGACCCGTAGCGGGAGTTTCCACGTACAGATCATGGATTTCACCAAGTGTTAACAGCCCATGTCTCTGAAGAAGGCCATGCCCGGGAACTACCTATATTACATGTACCAACCTTGGGTCACACCTATACACATATGTTAGGGACACATGCATGAATGTTTCCTACGTTAGACGATGCTCCGGTGGTCTTTATCTGGCGAAACCCTAGACAGATGGGGTTCGGAGATCTACCCCTATAGCTTTCTCTGTACGAGGCCTCGCCGATGGATCTTCTGCTTTATTTTGGTTTGTTTAGAACATATATACATGGAAAGCAAAGGTTGGGCCCACTTTACCATGAAATAGGCTCCGGTAGACCCGTAGCGGGAGTTTCCACGTACAGATCCTGGATTTCACCAAGTGTTAACAGCCCATGTCTCTGAAGAAGGCCATGCCCGGGAACTACCTATATTGCATGTACCAACCTTGGGTCACACCTATACACATATGTTAGGGACACATGCATGCAAGTTTTCTAGGGTGGACGACGCTCCGGTGGTACTTATCCGGCGAAACCCTAGACCGGGGGGGTTCGGAGATCTACCCCCTATAGCTTTCTCCGTATGAGGCCTCACCGATGGATCTTTTGCTTTATTTTGGTTTGTTTAGGACATATATACATGGAAAGCAATGGTTGGGCCCACTTTACCATGAAATAGGCTCCGATAGACCCGTAGCGGGAGTTTCCATGTACAGATCCTGGATTTCACCAAGTGTTAACAGCCCATGTCTCTGAAGAAGGCCATGCCCGGGAACTACCTATATTGCATGTACCAACCTTGGGTCACACCTATACACATATGTTAGGGACACATGCATGCATGTTTCCTACGTTAGACGATGCTCCGGTGGTCTTTATCTGGCGAAACCCTAGACAGATGGGGTTCGGAGATCTACCCCTATAGCTTTCTCCGTACAAGGCCTCGCCGATGGATCTTCTGCTTTATTTTGGTTTGTTTAGAGCATATATACATGGAAAGCAAAGGTTGGGCCCACTTTACCATGAAATAGGCTCCGGTAGACCCGTAGCGGGAGTTTCCACGTACAGATCCTGGATTTCACCAAGTGTTAACAGCCCATGTCTCTGAAGAAGGCCATGCCCGGGAACTACCTATATTACATGTACCAACCTTGGGTCACACCTATACACATATGTTAGGGACACATGCATGCATGTTTCCTACGTTAGACGATGCTCCGGTGGTCTTTATCTGGCGAAACCCTAGACAGATGGGGTTCGGAGATCTACCCCTATAGCTTTCTCCGTACGAAGCCTCGCCGATGGATCTTCTGCTTTATTTTGGTTTGTTTAGAACATATATACATGGAAAGCAAAGGTTGGGCCCACTTTACCATGAAATAGGCTCCGGTAGACCCGTAGCGGGAGTTTCCACGTACAGATCCTGGATTTCACCAAGTGTTAACAGCCCATGTCTCTGAAGAAGGCCATGCCCGGGAACTACCTATATTACATGTACCAACCTTGGGTCACACCTATACACATATGTTAGGGACACATGCATGCAACTTTTCTAGGGTGGACGACGCTCCGGTGGTACTTATCCGGCGAAACCCTAGACCGGGGGGTTCGGAGATCTACCCCCTATAGCTTTCTCCGTATGAGGCCTCACCGATGGATCTTTTGCTTTATTTTGGTTTGTTTAGGACATATATACATGGAAAGCAATGGTTGGGCCCACTTTACCATGAAATAGGCTCCGATAGACCCGTAGCGGGAGTTTCCACGTACAGATCCTGGTTTTCAGCTAGTGTTAACACCCCATGTATGTGAAGAAGGCCTTGCCCGGGACCTATATATATTGCATGTACCAACCTTGGGTCACACCTATACACATATGTTAGGGACACATGCATGCAAGTTTTCTAGGGTGGACGACGCTCCGGTGGTACTTATCCGGCGAAACCCTAGACCGGGGGGTTCGGAGATCTACCCCCTATAGCTTTCTCCGTATGAGGCCTCACCGATGGATCTTTTGCTTTATTTTGGTTTGTTTAGGACATATATACATGGAAAGCAATGGTTGGGCCCACTTTACCATGAAATAGGCTCCGATAGACCCGTAGCGGGAGTTTCCATGTACAGATCCTGGATTTCACCAAGTGTTAACAGCCCATGTCTCTGAAGAAGGCCATGCCCGGGAACTACCTATATTGCATGTACCAACCTTGGGTCACACCTATACACATATGTTAGGGACACATGCATGCATGTTTCCTACGTTAGACGATGCTCCGGTGGTCTTTATCTGGCGAAACCCTAGACAGATGGGGTTCGGAGATCTACCCCTATAGCTTTCTCCGTACAAGGCCTCGCCGATGGATCTTCTGCTTTATTTTGGTTTGTTTAGAGCATATATACATGGAAAGCAAAGGTTGGGCCCACTTTACCATGAAATAGGCTCCGGTAGACCCGTAGCGGGAGTTTCCACGTACAGATCCTGGATTTCACCAAGTGTTAACAGCCCATGTCTCTGAAGAAGGCCATGCCCGGGAACTACCTATATTACATGTACCAACCTTGGGTCACACCTATACACATATGTTAGGGACACATGCATGCATGTTTCCTACGTTAGACGATGCTCCGGTGGTCTTTATCTGGCGAAACCCTAGACAGATGGGGTTCGGAGATCTACCCCTATAGCTTTCTCCGTACGAAGCCTCGCCGATGGATCTTCTGCTTTATTTTGGTTTGTTTAGAACATATATACATGGAAAGCAAAGGTTGGGCCCACTTTACCATGAAATAGGCTCCGGTAGACCCGTAGCGGGAGTTTCCACGTACAGATCCTGGATTTCACCAAGTGTTATCAGCCCATGTCTCTGAAGAAGGCCATGCCCGGGAACTACCTATATTACATGTACCAACCTTGGGTCACACCTATACACATATGTTAGGGACACATGCATGCATGTTTCCTACGTTAGACGATGCTCCGGTGGTCTTTATCTGGCGAAACCCTAGACAGATGGGGTTCGGAGATCTACCCCTATAGCTTTCTCTGTACGAGGCCTCACCGATGGATCTTCTGCTTTATTTTGGTTTGTTTAGAACATATATACATGGAAAGCAAAGGTTGGGCCCACTTTACCATGAAATAGGCTCCGGTAGACCCGTAGCGGGAGTTTCCACGTACAGATCCTGGATTTCACCAAGTGTTAACAGCCCATGTCTCTGAAGAAGGCCATGCCCGGGACCTACCTATATTGCATGTACCAACCTTGGGTCACACCTATACACATATGTTAGGGACACATGCATGCAAGTTTTCTAGGGTGGACGACGCTCCGGTGGTACTTATCCGGCGAAACCCTAGACCGGGGGGGTTCGGAGATCTACCCCCTATAGCTTTCTCCGTATGAGGCCTCACCGATGGATCTTTTGCTTTATTTTGGTTTGTTTAGGACATATATACATGGAAAGCAATGGTTGGGCCCACTTTACCATGAAATAGGCTCCGATAGACCCGTAGCGGGAGTTTCCACGTACAGATCCTGGTTTTCAGCTAGTGTTAACACCCCATGTATGTGAAGAAGGCCTTGCCCGGGACCTATATATATTGCATGTACCAACCTTGGGTCACACCTATACACATATGTTAGGGACACATGCATGCAAGTTTTCTAGGGTGGACGACGCTCCGGTGGTATTTATCCGGCGAAACCCTAGACCGGGGGGGTTCGGAGATCTACCCCCTATAGCTTTCTCCGTATGAGGCCTCACCGATGGATCTTTTGCTTTATTTTGGTTTG
Source organism: Dactylis glomerata (assembly GCA_007115705.1). Classification (NCBI taxonomy): domain Eukaryota; kingdom Viridiplantae; phylum Streptophyta; class Magnoliopsida; order Poales; family Poaceae; genus Dactylis; species Dactylis glomerata. The sequence goes on from QXEO01001043.1 coordinate 1,293,533, forward strand.
TTTAGGACATATATACATGGAAAGCAATGGTTGGGCCCCCTTTACCATGAAATAGGCTCCGATAGACCCGTAGCGGGAGTTTCCACGTACAGATCCTGGATTTCACCAAGTGTTAACAGCCCATGTCTCTGAAGAAGGCCATGCCCGGGACCTACCTATATTGCATGTGCCAACCTTGGGTCACACCTATACACATATGTTAGGGACACATGCATGCATGTTTCCTACGTTAGACGATGCTCCGGTGGTCTTTATCTGGCGAAACCCTAGACAGATGGGGTTCGGAGATCTACCCGTATAGCTTTCTCCGTACGAGGCCTCGCCGATGGATCTTCTGCTTTATTTTGGTTTGTTTAGAACATATATACATGGAAAGCAAAGGTTGGGCCCACTTTACCATGAAATAGGCTCCGGTAGACCCGTAGCGGGAGTTTCCACGTACAGATCCTGGATTTCACCAAGTGTTAACGGCCCATGTCTCTGAAGAAGGCCATGCCCGGGACCTACCTATATTGCATGTACCAACCTTGGGTCACACCTATACACATATGTTAGGGACACATGCATGCAAGTTTTCTAGGGTGGACGACGCTCCGGTGGTACTTATCCGGCGAAACCCTAGACCGGGGGGGTTCGGAGATCTACCCCCTATAGCTTTCTCCGTATGAGGCCTCACCGATGGATCTTTTGCTTTATTTTGGTTTGTTTAGGACATATATACATGGAAAGCAATGGTTCACATGCATGCGGGCCCCTGAAGCCTGTTCTGGGGCGAAACCCTAGCTAGTAGCCGCCACGCGATCTACCCCCTAGATTTCTCCGGAGGGCGGCACTAAGGTCATATGTACAGGAGAATAAAAATATTAACCTAATTAACAATCTAAGGAAATGTAATAAAACAATAAAAATGAAAAAATGAAAAAAAAAATCCTAAGCCGACGGCATGCCGTCGGCATAGGCTTGGCCGTCGGCTTATGGTTCGACCGAAATAAACGGGCCGGTCCGCCCGGCCTCTCTCTCCCCTAGTTCTTTTCCCATCGTCTTCCCCCCCGAGCCCGACCCCGCCGCCGCGCCCACCGACCCCGCCGCCGCGCCCGACCGCACCGCCCCCCGCCGGCCGCGCCCGACCGCACCGCCCCCCGCCGGCCGCGCCCGACCGCACCGCCCCCCGCCGGCCGCCCCCCACCAGTGGCCTCGCCGGCCACCTGCCCCGCCCCAGCGACCCCTCCACCGCCGCCTGCCCCGCCCCCAGCGACCCCTCCACCGCCCCCAGCATCTCCACCCCTTGCAGGTACCAACTTTTTTTTTGTTTTTTTTTTGTTTTTTTGTTTTTTCTTTAATTGTTGTAATTAGAATAGAATAGTGAAATATAAATAGAAAAAAGAAATAGAAATACATTGGATAATAAAAATAAAAAATAGATAGGAATAGAAATAAAATGGAAAATGAATATTAATAGAAATGAATTTGATTATTAATGAAACCAAAATGCATATGTGAATTTGTTTACTAATTTGAATTTGTTTTAATTGAAATGAAAATAGGCCCTATCGTGACCGCCCGTCGCGACCGCCCCGTCGTGACCGCCCGTCGCGACCGCCCCGTCCGTCGCGACCGCCCCGTCCGTCGCGACCGCCCCGTACTTCCTCTACAGCCGAGGGTGAGCTACATTGTCAACTCGAACTCCGCATTTTTTATGTCACTAGATTCCATTTCTCGTCGAGTCGCGTAACCTAGGTGTCACTTCCCGTCCGCAAGCATTACGCAGATAAATATGCATTAGAGGTCGGCATATTTTGAACCGTAACGCTTGCGGCATTTACGGGACAGTCGGCGGATGCGTAGTTGGGTACATTCTCCATGCCCTACCCCGGTCCGAGTCAGAGTTTTGGCAGCGCCTCCCCCTTTGTTCTTCGGGTACACATCCTCTCAGCTTTTTGTTGAGACGTGTATCGGGAGAGTAGCGGGGAGGTGCTGCCGAAATTCTGTCTCGGACCGAGGTAGAGCATGGAGAATGTACTCAATCTACGGATACGGCGGCTGCTAGGAGCCCACCTAGTAGAGATGTTGGTTGATGCATGCGTTCTACCCGGTAGTAAATAAAAATAAGATGCATTTAATTTCAAGCTATTATTTGATATAAAATGCTATATTTGTTGTTTGGCTACCTACAAAATAGAGGATGGCTGATAATGGGTGGATGTACAGTGGCCGTATTAGTGCGACTGAAAAAACAGCTGAGTGGGTATCGAAGACAGATTTATTAGTGAAGGAGTTGGCACGTGGTTCAAAGTCAGGTGTTCGTCCAAGTTGTCCTTGCACTCGGTGCAACAGGCGTCATCGTCAGGGAAAGGATGACATGACCAAGCACCTTTGGTTGCATGGGTATATGCCTAACTATGTTACCTCGGTCGACTTTTCTCAGTACGACCGTGATAGAGGTGAGGTGATGCGACAACGAATCGATGGCAATGAGGATGATGGGATTAGATACTTGCTAGATGATCTCCATGATGCGTACATGCCAGATTCACCACCTACACAGGAGGAACCGCCAGAACCAGAGGAACCGCCAGAACCAGAGGAACCGCCAGAACCGGAGGAACCAGAGCCAACCGCAAAGGCCTTCTATGATATGATGGCCGCGGCTAAGAGGCCTCTGTATGAGGGTGCAAAAATTTCTCAGCTCGATGCCATCTCGCAAGCTCTAGCCAACAAGGTCCAGTATGGCAACACCCGAGCAAGCTATGAAGCGGGTTTGAGAACTACTGGTAACCTGTTGCCCGAAGGACATTGCATGCCTAAAACCATGTATGAAACAAAGAAAATTCTAAAAGCGCTCAGCATGGATTATGAAAAGATAGATTGCTGTCCTAAAGGTCGCCTTCTGTTTCGAAAAGAGTTTGCGGATGACAAGTATTGTAAAAAGTGTGGGGCCTCTAGGTATCATGAGGTGAAGGGACCTGATGGTCAGAAGAAGCAGACAAAAGTCGCCGTGAAGATTCTTCGTTATCTCCCATTCATAAAAAGAATCCAGCGGCTTTACATGTCGGAGGAGTCTGCCACACAGATGATGTGGCATAAGAAGGGGAAGAGATACCCGGACGAGCACGGAAAGATAAAGATGGGTCATCCATCTGATGTTAAGGCATGGAAGAACTTTGATGACAAACACCCCAATGAGGCAGCAGATGCTCGGAATGTCAGGATTGCTATAGCAACCGATGGATTCAATCCATATGGTATGTCGGCTTCATCGTACAGCTGCTGGCCCGTGTTTGTTATTCCGCTCAATCTCCCTCCCGGAGTCCTAATGCAAAGGAAGACCATATTCCTGTCGCTGGTCATTCCAGGGCCCGACTACCCGGGGAAGAATCTGAGTTTCTATATGCAGCCGCTTGTTGATGATTTGAACCACTCTTGGCACCACGGGACGTTGACATATGATCGAGCATCGAAGACAAACTTCCTCATGAAAGTTTGGTTCCACTATTCCATGCACGACCTACCCGGGTATGCCCTATTCTGCGTATGGTGTACAGCTGGTAAGTTCCCATGCCCAGTGTGTAGGCACCGACTTGAGTTCCTTTGGCTAAATGCGGGTCACAAACGTACCTCCTTTGACATGCATCGGCAGTTTCTTAAAAGAGGGCATCGGTTCAGAGAAGACAAAAAGAACTTCACGAAGGGCAAAGTTGTGCTTGAAGAAAAGGAGATACCTACGTTCGATGGTACAGCTGTTGATGCCGAGCTACGGGCTCTCCTGCCTAAAGAGGGAGGTGGCCCGCAATTTGAGGGATATGGTCAAACGCATAACTAGACTCACGTGGCAGGCTTAACTCAGCTCGAGTATTACAAGGACCTCGAACTTCCCCATAACATCGATGTGATGCACACCGAAAAGAATGTCGCAGAGTCCATCTTTCACACAGTCTTGAACATTGCTGGCAAGTCAAAGGATAATGTTAAGGCTAGAGTCGGTGTTGAGCAGCTATGTGATAGGACAAAATTACACATGCAGCCTCCTGACCGCAATTGAACAAATTGGTTCAAGCCGCATTCCAACTTCTGTCTTGATAACACCCAAAAGAAGGAGGCTTTCAAGTGGCTCAAATACGCCGTGATGTTCCCTGATGGTTATTGTTCGAATATGAGTAAGGGAGTCAATCTTGTAACAGGAAAAGTCACCGGGCTCAAGAGTCACGACTATCATATATGGATTGAGCGGCTGATGCCGGTGATGGTTCGAGGGTATCTCCCCGAGCATGTCTGGCGAGTTCTTGCGGAGTTGAGTCATTTCTTTCGCACGCTCTGTGCTAAGCAGATATGTCCCCTGATGATTGAGAAGCTGCATGATCTAGTGCCGGAGTTGCTATGCAAGTTAGAGACGATCTTTCCGCCAGGCTTCTTTACTCCGATGGCACATCTCGTTGTTCATCTTGCGAACGAGGCACTCTTGGGTGGACCGGTGCAGTTTCGTTGGCAGTTCTGTATTGAGAGAGAGTTCAAGTATATTCGATACAAATGTGGAAACAAAGCTAAGATTGAAGCATGCATAGTTGAGGCAACTCAGCTTGAGGAGATGGCAAACGCCTCGACAACTTACTATGCCGATGATGTTCCGACTCTGCATAACCAGGTCTCTCGGTACAATGTCGATGAGCCCAAGCATAGTCCCAAGCTCCTCCTCTTCCAATGTCCCGGTGGCAAGGCCGGTGGCTCGAAAAGTTATATCATCACCAATGAAGAGAAGGATTGCATAATGCTATATGTGCTTATGAACATGAATGAAGTTGTCGATTTCGCCAGGTAAAATGGTGAACATATTACTTTGCAACTAGTAACTTGGTTTCGGTCTAATACTTATTTTCTCCTTTTAGCCAATTTATTGATGAACACTGGTCGGGAACGACGGGTCCCGATGCCGTGGAGGTGGACACTCTTCTAAAAGAGGGTGCCCCTGGAAAGAAAAAATTCTCGGCTTGGTTCAGGGACAAAGTAAATTCTAACCTGTGCTTCTTACTTTGCAATCCGTGACTTGTCCCTTTTACACGTAATTAATGCACAAAAACAATTTGAACTGAACTTGTAGGGAGCGGATCCCAACATTGAGATGACGGATGAGTTGAGATGTGTTTCCCAAGGTTTTAGCCGTAAAGTCAAGAAGTATGAGAAGTATGATGTCAATGGGTATCGCTTTCATACAGAGTTTCACCAGAAGAGTCGACCTAATGCAAAAACTGTTAATACCGGGGTCTTCACCAAAGGGGCCGATGGATCCGATTATTACGGAAGGTTAGAGAACGTATACGAGCTGACGTTCGATCAAACGAACATAGAGCTCAACCTGGTTGTGTTCAAATGCCACTGGTTCGACCCACACAGTGGACAAAGAATTACCTCTTCCATTGGGTTAGTTGAGGTTAGGCCTTCAACCACCTATAGCGGAGCGGATGTGTTTGTTGTGGCTCACCAAGCCAAGCAAGTTTACTATTTGCCCTACCCATGCCAGAAAGTGGAACTCAACGGCTGGGAAGTCGTGTTCCAGGTATCTCCACATGGTAAGCTACCCATGCCCTCCGTCGAAGATTACAACAACATTGACCCTGTAACATATGAGGGAATTTTCTATCAAGAGCAAGAGACCTTCGGGGACTTTGACTTACAAATGGGTGGTCTTGAGGACCTTGAGAATGATGCACAACCTCGTGGCGAGACAGTGGTAGATCTAAAGGACATTGACATGCTCTCCAAGTTACATGCGAACAATGGCATCGTTGATGAGCCTCCACCATGCGATGAGCTTCCAAGATACTCACGTGATAGTGATAGTGATAGTGATAATGATAATGAAAACCCTGATTATGAGAGCGATGATTCGAGGTGAGGGTCTTTTTATGTCTTAGTGTCATTTTATCTTGCATGCTTACTATTTATCTTCATATCTTGCCATGCTTAGTATTTATCTTCATATCTTGCCATGCTTAGTATTTATCTTCATATCTTGCCATGCTTAGTATTTATCTTCATATCTTGCCATGCTTAGTATTTATCTTCATATCTTGCCATGCTTTGTATTTATCTTCATATCTTGCCATGCTTTGTACTTATCTTAATTGTTTATTTGTTTTTCAATGCAGGTGATTGATCAATATGAGCAAGCAATCGCCGTCCTCCCTGCTTAATATGATGCAGCAACAGAAGATAACCAAAAGTAGAAGAGAACCTCGTCTGCCGCCGCGTCTTAGAGATGGAGGAGACGCGGGATGAGGGCGAGGACGAGGAGACGGAGGAGGAGGAGGAGGAGGAGACGCGGGAGGAGGAGGAGACGCGGGAGGAGGAGACGGAGGGGGGGGGGACGAGGACGAGGATGAGGTGGTGGAGTGGGAGGACGAGGACGAGTTGGTGGAGAGTCACCTCTGTCTGACCTACCCTCCGCTTCTGGCGACGTGGCTTCCCACTCGCGGTCTATGGAGGCGGAGGAGACGGAGGATACACAGGAGGGGATGGAGGGGGGGGGGGCGGGGGTTCCGCAGCCCAAGAAGCACAAGGTTCGTGGGGAAGCGACGGTTCCACATCCGAGCAAGGAACCTACCACCGAGGAGGGCAAGCTCCTCATTGAGCCTAACGGCGTTGAGTAAGTGTCTATAGTAATTTTGAACATGTAATTTCATTCTTGGCATGTACTAATGTTTGATTATTATGCAGCAATTGGATCGTTCCGCCGGGGGCCCGACTTCCTAATGGCTTGCTTGGAGCTGCCATTAGGATGTATTGGCCGGGCTTGTACACAGTGGTCCCCGGCGGCGTGCCTAAGCTTGCCCTCCATTGGGCGGACTATGAGGCCGCAGATTGTGTTGGCTTTGGGAAAGCTTCTGATGCTGTGATTGCCAAGTTTTGGGTAAGTGCATATACTTTATGAATTCCATTCATAGTTCATGACCTCACCATGCTAGCCCATGACCCTCACAAATTTTTATGCATGATGTGCAGAAGTGGCACAGGGTGCTTCCAGAGCATCAGGAGTTGGCCATAGCGACTTTGCGGAGGGCGTGTCAGAAGCTCACACGCCAGCAGTTCTACAATCAGAAGCACACATCCATGAACCACTTCTTGGCTGAGAAGCTCGGCAGGACAATGACGAAGCATGAGCTTATCAATGATCCGCCTCCGATGACGCTAGATGATTATGTATCGGTAAGTAAATTGGCAATGTGCTTCCAAGTTGCAATGGCATTATCTGCTCCTCAACTGACTCCGTATGTTCATTTTTTAGGTTCGCCCCTTGTGGACCGATGAGAATGTGGAGGCATGGAAGGAGCTTGCCCTGAGGTGGATGGGGAAGGACGATGCCTTCAACGATGTGAGCTCGCGGAACAAGGCAAACCGGGGCACCGAGGGAACACACAATGCGGGCAACAGGAACCATGATCGCTTCAAGGCAAAGATGGTATTTATTTACCCTCAAACAACTTGTATTTATTTCCTCTCATTTACCTACTTGATAACCGTTACATCTCTTTCGCGATGCAGTTTCGTGAGACCGGCGTGATGCCCACCGACATGCAGGTGTGGCTGGCGATGAGGCTTGCGCCTCCCGACCTCCGTGAGCCTCAGCCTGCGCTCCCTCTGTTCTACGGCAACACCGCGGAGGACTTCTCTTCGTACTCGAGTACTTTGCAGGGTTTCCATCCAGAGGTGGATGACCCCGCGGCGGTCGAGGTTGACAAGACTTCGGTGATCGTCTCGGGGCGTGGCCGGCAGCATGGCCGTTACCGCGTTCTTAATGCGGTGATCCAGCCTACCACGACCCTCACGCGTGTGAAAGCTACCCTCACCGCCGACTGCCCCTCTGTCCCGCCACCGCCACCTCGCAGGACTACTACACGGGTCGATGTAAGTTCTCATTTTCATCATCTTTCCGACATTCATCCCTAAAATGGCTAAGTTGACGAGAATTCATGAATTTTGACATTGTAGCATGAGTTCGAGGCGGCATACGATGCCTACTATGCGGGATATCGGGCCGAACTAGATGCGTGGGAGCAGAAGAGACGTGTCTTCGATACGTACCTCCTAGAGTCCACCGACGTAAGTTTCAAACCTTTGCAAAAGATGAGCCGTCTTGTTCTTATCCTAGCTACTTTGAACCTTTATCTTTGCATTATCTGACATCCAAACTATCTTACAGGCGGTGAAGATGTTCCTTAGAACTGGAGAGCGGAGCGCGGCGCTAGACTCAGAGCGGCCACCTGAGCCGGGGCCTAACCCAGTGTGCCTACACAAGGAAGCCTTCGCTGCCCAGTACTATGCACAGACCCCGGTAAGTTCTTCTCCAACATGCATACTTGCTCCTTCTCTATGCCAACGTGTCGCAAGTTGCTAACTCTTGTTCAAAACATGTAGAGAACGGGCCGTTCTCGGAACGCCGAGTTTGGTGGTGACGGGGCAACGCCGAGTACGTCACGAGAGATCACGCCGATTCATCCAAGTGCTTGTCGTACTCCTTCGGCTTCTCCTGGGTCTTCCGTTGGAGATACGGCGACCGCGGCCGACGAGCGCTTTCCAAATTTCACTAGGTCAGAAATGGGGTCATCGCCGAGTAGGTAGTGCGAGCGTGTGTGGGCGGTACTATGTATGCACGATGTTGGATATGTGATACTATGTATGCATGATACTATGTGTGTGATATGTGATACTATGCATATGAATGTGTGATAACATGATGCATTTATATATTTGTTTTATTATATTGCCTGCATGCTAAATATCCTGCTAAATATCCTGCTGAAAACCTAATTTTCAAAAAAAAAATTGCCAGGAGCTATGCCGACGGCATTGCCGTCGGGTTAGCCCTGCCAACATGACCAAATGGCAGGGGCTAACCCGACGGCAATGCCGTCGGCATAGCCACTGGCTGGGGGTTTCGGGCCGAATGCGCGCATGATGGGCCGGCCAGCCTGTTAGGCTGAGCCGACGGCACTGCCGTCGGCATAGGGTCTGGACGGCGTTAGACGGCGCTGGGACCCACTGACAGCTGACCCGACGGTAATTTTCGACCGATGGCATCCTCCCGACCGTCGGCGCTACCCTAACCCGACGGTGGTGACCTGACCCGACGGCCTCCTTGGCTGGCCCGACGCCGGGTTACGCCGACGGGGCTACACCGACGGCTGCCGTCGGGTCAGCCTAGCCCGACGGCCTTAGGTAGCTGACCCGACGGCCGCCGGCCGTCGGCATAGCCATAGCGTGCTGTAGTGAATGCATCAGCTGGCCGGGAGTCAACTAGTTTGCACATGCATTGGTTGCGAGTTTTCTCCGTGCGCTAGCTGTAGTGCCATACACGTCGAGTATAACATATGCACTACAGGAATAAAGAGATACGCTGACGGCCAATTGCCCTCGGCGTAGCCATGTTTTGCCGTCGGCGTAGTATACGCCGAGGGCTGCCCTCGGCGTAGATGCCCCTCGGCGGAGCTCTGTTTTACCGTCGACGTAGCATTTGCCCTCGGCGTAGGCTATGCCGAGGGCAAAGCCGTCGGCGTAGCCCCGTCGGCATAGCCTATTTATATATATTTTTTAAAAGTTTAAAAAAATTGATTTTTTTTAATTTTTTTCTGAATTGTTTGCCTCACTAATCTCTCAATTGGAATATTTTTAACACTAATTACACTTAATCTTTGGTCAAATTTAAGTCTTAGTCAAACTTCTCGGTCGGTCACTCATCCTCACACTACTCCACCTCCAGCACGCTTAACCTCTCTGTTCCATCCGGATGAGTGTCCACGAAGCAAATTATACCTTGTTGATAATACTACCATATCAATCCTATTAACCCTTATACCACTATGTCACACGTCATTGGTTTTAAGTTTCCAAACTATATATTAAGTAAACAACAATAAATAAGTAATAAATATATTGAATTTCAAACTATATAATAAGTAAATAACAATAAATAATTAATAAATATATTGAATAATTTATATCTTTAAATCCGTAAATCGGATTTCGACAAATTATATGTCTAAATCGATAAGAAAAATGAGAGGAATCCAAATATGACATCCATATGTAATGTTTTTATGTTTTATTTAATTTTGAATTTCTTATGCTCATTTTGAATTTAATGTATAATCAGTGATATCTCGAACTAATGAGATTTACATTGAAAAAATTATAAAAAATTAAAAAAATCAAAAAAGGAAAACCTTCACACCTAGTCTTCTTATGTCAAATACTAATGAGTCCACATGATAAACAATTTTTTTCATAGTTTTCTTATGTCATACCCCCGCTTTACCCCGTTAACCCTCACTTTACCCCGTTGATAAACGGTGGGCATGAACCTTCTTAGCTAGGGGTCGAATTTCGCAAAACTCTTTGTGTATCTCTAATATAATAACATGTTGTGTATCTAAAAGTGATTTTTTCAAAAAATCATGAGGAAGCCATGATGGAGCTGTAGTTCAAATTTACCCCGCTTCCTGCTGAATTGGGAAGAGTTTGTCTTTTTTGTGAAAGGTTAATGCAAAGCTTCACACACACACAAACAATTGGTGATATATATATAAAATATGTCCTAATATTGTTTAAAAAATTTGTGGTCTAGTTTTGTAATGTATTTTCGGTACTTTCTTCACAAAAAAACCCAATTTTGACACTTAGAAAATGAAAATTGATTTTTTTATGCATAGAAAATGAAAACTCACAATATGAACTTTGTTTCCCATCCCAATACGCACACATGTGCACAATATGGGGTCATTTGAACAAACTATTCTATGATTCAGGTCATGATCTAGCTCATCTGGCTTGAAAGCCATGAAACTTCGTACATGATAAGTCATTTCTGAGAAGGGGTTTCTACAATATTTGCAATAGTCCAAGTTTATTATTTTTCCTCACAACTAGGTAACATAAAATGACACAATACGAAAGCTTTACATTTTTTTGAATTTTTTTGAACTTCTTATGCTCGATTCAAAATGCGGTCAAAACGGCGGGCATGAACCTTCTTAGCTAGGGGTTTAATTTTGCATAACTATTTATGGATCTATGATAAAACATCTACTTGTGAATCTAAAAATGATTTTTTTTAAACATGGGCAAACTATGATACAGTTGTAGTTCAAATTTACCCCGCTTCCTGCTGAATCGGCAAGAGTTTGTCTTTTTTGTGAAAGGTTAATGCAAAGCTTCATACACACAAAAAATTGGTGATATATACATAAAATGTTTCCTACTATTGTTGAAAATTAGGTTGGTATAATTTTGTAATGTATTTTCAGTACTTCCTTCATAAAAAAACCCAATTTTGACACAATATGAACTTTGTTGATTTTTTATGCATAGAAAATGAAAACTACCAATATGAACTTTGTTTCCCATCCCAATATGCACACATGTGCACAATATGGGGTCATTTGAACAAACTATTCTATGATTCAGGTCATGACCTAGCTCATCTGGCTTGAAAGCCATGAAACTTCGTACATGATAGGTCATTTCTGAGAAGGGGTTTCTACAATATTTGCAATAGTCCAAGTTTATTATTTTTCCTCACAACTAGGTAACATAAAATGACACAATACGAAGGCTTTACATTTTTTTGAATTTTTTTTGAACTTCTTATGCTCGATTCAAAATGCGATCGAAACGGCGGGCATGAACCTTCTTAGGTAGGGGTTGAATTTTACAGAACTATTTATGAATCTGTGATAAAACTTCTACTTATGAACATGGAAATGATTTTTTAGAAAAATTATGGGCAAACTATGATGCGGCTCTAGTTCAAATTTTCTCGACTTCCAACTGAATCAAAACCCTAAATCCCTAATCTAAAAATCCTAACTAATTAAATTAATTAGTTCTAAATTTTTGAAGGTTTAGATGAATAGATCTTATTTTTCTGCAAATTTTGATATATTATTTGTATTTTTGTGAATTAGAATGATTTAGTTATGATTTTTCTAAAATTAATATGGTAAAATGGAAAATAGCTATGCCGAGGGCATTGCCATCGGCGTATAAAAAGCCGTCGGCATAGCTATCTTACGCCGACGGCAATTCTACGCCGACAGCCAGCTTCGTGGGCTGCCTAAAATATAGCCTACGCCGACGACACCGACATTTGGCCGTCGGCGTAGACGCTGACCGTCGGTGTCTTTCACCATTCCTGTAGTGATGCTAGCATATCCCTCTTGATATCTCCTGAAACACCTGGAAATATTTAAGCGGGTATCCGCTAGCTTCCTCTTTGCCCACAACCAATTAACTAATCCTACTATGCTAGCACAAGTAGTTGCATGTAGTTTTTGTAAACATTCACGGAGTACTATGCGAAGAACTGTTATATGTTGCTGTATTTTCATTAACTAGTGTCGTACTCCTGCTAGTTAATTAACCACTTTGTCTATGTCCCATCATACATTCTCTAGCTAGTTTGTTCCACTATCCAGTTACTAGATAGTATGATGATAAGATTAACAAGTCTCCATGCATTGCACAACCCCTTTTTGTAATGCTAATGCGGGTTTCCAGAATCAAACCAACGCATAAACGCGAATCGATCATACCCGTATCTCAACTTGTACGCTCAGCACGTTCGAACCCGGCTGGCCGGTTGACTAACCCACACAAACTGCGCTGCAAGCGCAAAGTTAGGGTGATCTCTGAAACTATAAATAGACATGGAATACAGCAAGTTGGCTTCATCCCATCTTCTCTCCATCGAGCAGACACAAGCTAGCTAGCTGCTCCGACAAAATGGCCAAGCTTGTCGTTTTAGTCGTTCTCGCTTCGTTGATCGGAGCCGTTTCTTGCGATTCGTTGTTCTTGTCTATATACTTCCGCTGGGGCTGGGGGCCTCCACGGGCTAATCCTCTGCCGACCCCAACCCCAACATATACCCCACCTCCACCTCCCAATAACCTCAAGGTCGGCTACTACGCCCAGAAGAATTGCTCTAACGCGGAGGAGATCGTGAGGACGGCCGTGCAGAAAGCCAATGCTGGCGTTCTGGCTGGGCTCATCCGCCTCTTCTTCCACGACTGCTTCGTACGGGTACGTATCACATGCGATATTCTTTTCTTGTACAGTATACAATATTTTCTACCCGCTAACCTGGTTTTCTTCAGGGGTGTGACGCCTCCGTCCTGCTGGAGGGCTCAGACACGGAGAGGACAGGTTTCCCGAACCTGAGCCTGCGCGGCTTCGAAGTGATTGATGAGGCAAAGGCTGCCCTTGAGGAGGCATGTCCACGCACCGTCTCATGCTCCGACATCCTCGCCTTCGCAGCGCGTGATGCCAGCTACATCCTCAGCAAATACATGATAAATTACCCCGTGCCGGCCGGCCGCTGTGACGGCAGTGTGTCATTCGCCAACGAAACCATGGGCCGGAACCTTCCCCCACCCTTCGCCGGCGTCGCGCAACTCATCGACATGTTCAAAATCAAGGGGCTCGATGAGAACGACATGGTTGTGCTCTCCGGTGCCCACACCATCGGCCGCTCCGGCTGCCTCTCCTTCTCCGACCGTGTCAACCCGCCGAGCAGCCCCTCCCCATCCATGCACCCCGCCCTCGCCGCGGACATGAACAAGACATGCGACACGCCCAACAGAGCAACGACAAATGTGACGCAGGATTCTGTGACCCCCGACGTATTGGACAACCAGTACTACAAGAATGTCTTGGCTGGCAAGGTGCTCTTCACCTCTGACGCGGCGCTCAATTCATCGTCACTGACGCGGCAGCTGGTGGAAAAATACGCTCGTGATTACATTTACGGCCAAGGGGAATGGAACACAGCCTTTGCAAAAGCCATGGTGAAGATGGGCAACATCGAAGTGAAGACCAAGGGCCAGATCAGACTCAAATGCGGACGCGTCAACTAAGGCCCTACTTTCTAGTCTATTTTCCTTTCAACTAAGGTTATGTATGTTCATTCATTTCGTTCATTTGTGCCGTCTTGTAATCCTTGGCTGGCCACTACCTTCGGTGCCGGCATTATTTATTAATGTGATTCGTGATTTATTTTGTGTGTCAATCGTTTATTGCATGTGATAGTGGAACCATATTTTACGTGCTTCACTTCCAAATACTCTACACCGAAGTCTGATGGGAATGGAATTATTTGTTGTCATCAATCGGTAGTCCAGTGCATGGCCGGCAGCAGCTGTTTCTCACGTCCTAGAAAAAAAATAGACCCGTTAACCCCGCATAATGCCCACCTGTGCCGAGAAATATAGCTCCCACAGTTATTGATCAGTTTGCTTATTCTCTTCCAAAATCATCTCTCACCAACACGAATTGAAGCTTCTTTTCCCAACGCACCACCATTTCTCTTCCAGACGTGTCGCACTACAGGAATGGGGCAAGGTGCCGACGGCCAACTCCTACGCCGACGGCCAAATGTCGGTGCCGTCGTCGTAGGGGGCTTCCAGGCCAGCCTACGAAGCAGACCGTCGGCGTATATAAACCCTCGGCGTAGCCACAGATACGCCGACGGCAGCCCTCGGCGTATGCCGGCCCTCGGCGTATAGGGTGGACACGTGGCCATGCACGGTAAGGGCGTGCCGGCGCTGTCACGGCGTCACACATACGCCGACGGCCACCATCGGCGTATCTCGGCCGTCGGCGTATGTGGATGCTACGCCGAGGGCTGCCGTCGGCTTATAGCCTCTGAAAATTTAAAATGCCCCCCGCTGTATTATATTTTTTTATTACTATCAATAATTTAAACATGATTATATTTTTTATCAATTGACAAATTCAAACCCTTCGAATAGCAGTCTCCACACGTCCGGATGAAATGACGTAGCGAATCTTGTCTCTCACACGTAGAGGTCAACAAATTGTGTAAGTGTTATCGCATGCATGTGTGTGAATTTATGTCTCACATATTTTGGAGAAGTTGTTCAAAGATGATATGCTTTTCCTACGCCGGAGTGCGGTAGTTTCGAAACCCTGCCCCGCGCGCCCGGCATCGTCTACCCCCCACTAGATATTATCCGGATGGGAGGGGGGGGTACCTCGGTGGACATTTCTCCCTATTATATTTGTGTTTGGTTAGGTCATAGCCCCATGAAAAAACAATGTGCTAGGGCCACATGCATCTTCCCTAGGGACCCCGAGGCATCGGAATCCCCCTTCCACCGAAACCCTAGCTCGTGCATCCCGCGCCGTCTACCCCCCTAGACGTGCATCGTAAGGGGGTAGCAAAGTGTAGCCTTCTCTTAGTTTGTATTTGGTTAGGTCATAGCAACATGACAAAACAAGGTTGGACCCAAGATTCATCGGCGAGGCCTCGTACGGAGAAAGCTATAGGGGTAGATCTCCGAACCCCCTCTGTCTAGGGTTTCGCCGGATAAAGACCACCGGAGCATCGTCTAACGTAGGAAACATGCATGCATGTGTCCCTAACATAAGTGTATAGGTGTGACCCAAGATTAGTACATGCAATATAGGTAGGCCCCGGGCATGGCCTTCTTCAGAGACATGGGCTGTTAACACTTGGTGAAATCCAGGATCTGTACGTGGAAACTCACGCTACGGGTCTATCGGAGCCTATTTCATGGTAAAGTGGGCCCAACCTTTGCTTTCCATGTATATATGTTCTAAACAAACCAAAATAAAGCAGAAGATCCATCGGCGAGGCCTCGTACGGAGAAAGCTATAGGGGTAGATCTCCGAACCCCCTCTGTCTAGGGTTTCAACGGATAAAGACCACCGGAGCATCGTCTAACGTAGGAAACATGCATGCATGTGTCCCTAACATAAGTGTATAGGTGTGACCCAAGATTGGTACATGCAATATAGGTAGGCCCCGGGCATGGCCTTCTTCAGAGACAGGGGCTGTTAACACTTGGTGAAATCCAGGATCTGTACGTGGAAACTCCCGCTACGGGTCTACCGGAGCCTATTTCATGGTAAAGTGGGCCCAACCTTTGCTTTCCATGTATATATGTTCTAAACAAACCAAAATAAAGCAGAAGATCCATCGGCGAGGCCTCGTACGGAGAAAGCTATAGGGGTAGATCTCCGAACCCCCTCTATCTAGGGTTTCGCCGGATAAAGACCACCGGAGGATCGTCTAACGTAGGAAACATGCATGCATGTGTCCCTAACATAAGTGTATAGGTGTGACCCAAGGTTGGTACATGCAATATAGGTAGGCCCCGGGCATGGCCTTCTTCAGAGACATGGGCTGTTAACACTTGGTGAAATCCAGGATCTGTACGTGGCAACTCCCGCTACGGGTCTACCGGAGCCTATTTCATAGTAAAGTGGGCCCAACCTTTGCTTTCCATGTATATATGTTCTAAACAAACCAAAATAAAGCAGAAGATCCATCGGCGAGGCCTCGTACGGAGAAAGCTATAGGGGTAGATCTCCGAATCCCCTCTGTCTAGGGTTTTGCCAGATAAAGACCACCGGAGCATCGTCTAACGTAGGAAACATGCATGCATGTGTCCCTAACATATGTGTATAGGTGTGACCCAAGGTCGGTACATGCAATATAGGTAGGTCCCGGGCATGGCCTTCTTCAGAGACATGGGCTGTTAACACTTGGTGATATCCAGGATCTGTACGTGGAAACTCCCGCTACGGGTCTACCGGAGCCTATTTCATGGTAAAGTGGGCCCAACCTATGGTTTCCATGTATATATGTTCTAAACAAACCAAAATAAAGCAGAAGATCCATCGGCGAGGCCTCGTACGGAGAAAGCTACAGGGGTAGATCTCCGAACCCCCTCTGTCTAGGGTTTCGCCGGATAAAGACCACCGGAGCATCGTCTAACGTAGGAAACATGCATGCATGTGTCCCTAACATAAGTGTATAGGTGTGACCCAAGGTCGGAACATGCAATATAGGTAGGCCCCGGGCATGGCCTTCTTCACATACATGGGCTGTTAACACTTGGTGAAATCCAGGATCTGTACGTGGAAACTCCCGCTACGGGTCTACCGGAGCCTATTTCATGGTAAAGTGGGCCCAACCTTTGCTTTCCATGTATATATGTTCTAAACAAACCAAAATAAAGCAGAAGATCCATCGGCGAGGCCTCGTACGGAGAAAGCTATAGGGGTAGATCTCCGAACCCCCTCTGTCCAGGGTTTCGCAAGATAAAGACCACCGGAGCATCGTCTAACGTAGGAAACATGCATGCATGTGTCCCTAACATATGTGTATAGGTGTGACCCAAGGTCGGTACATGCAATATAGGTAGGCCCCGGGCATGGCCTTCTTCAGAGACATGGGCTGTTAACACGTGGTGAAATCCAGGATCTGTACGTGGAAACTCCCGCTACGGGTCTACCGGAGCCTATTTCATGGTAAAGTGGGCCCAACCTTTGCTTTCCATGTATATATGTTCTAAACAAACCAAAATAAAGCAGAAGATCCATCGGCGAGGCCTCGTACGGAGAAAGCTATAGGGGTAGATCTCCGAACCCCCTCCGTCTAGGGTTTCGCCGGATAAAGACCACCGGAGCATCGTCTAACGTAGGAAACATGCATGCATGTGTCAATAACATAAGTGTATAGGTGTGACCCAAGGTTGGTACATGCAATATAGGTAGGCCCCGGGCATGGCCTTCTTCAGAGACATGGGCTGTTAACACTTGGTGAAATCCAGGATCTGTACGTGGAAACTCCTGCTACGGGTCTATCGGAGCCTATTTCATGGTAAAGTGGGCCCAACCTTTGCTTTCCATGTATATATGTTCTAAACAAACCAAAATAAAGTAGAAGATCCATCGGCGAGGCCTCGTACGGAGAAAGCTATAGGGGTAGATCTCCGAACCCCCTCTGTCTAGGGTTTCGCCGGATAAAGACCACCGGAGCATCGTCTAACGTAGGAAACATGCATGCATGTGTCCCTAACATAAGTGTATAGGTGTGACCCAAGGTCGGTACATGCAATATAGGTAGGCCCCGGGCATGGCCTTCTTCACATACGTGGGCTGTTAACACTTGGTGAAATCTAGGATCTGTACGTGGAAACTCCCGCTACGGGTCTACCGGAGCCTATTTCATGGTAAAGTGGGCCCAACCTTTGCTTTCCATGTATATATGTTCTAAACAAACCAAAATAAAGCAGAAGATCCATCGGCGAGGCCTCGTACGGAGAAAGCTATAGGGGTAGATCTCCGAACCCCCTTTGTCTAGGGTTTCGCCAGATAAAGACCACCGGAGCATCGTCTAACGTAGGAAACATGCATGCATGTGTCCCTAACATATGTGTATAGGTGTGACCCAAGGTCGGTACATGCAATATAGGTAGGCCCCGGGCATGGCCTTCTTCAGAGACATGGGTTGTTAACACTTGGTGAAATCCAGGATCTGTACGTGGAAACTCCCGCTACGGGTCTACCGGAGCCTATTTCATGGTAAAGTGGGCCCAACCTTTGCTTTCCATGTATATATGTTCTAAACAAACCAAAATAAAGCAGAAGATCCATCGGCGAGGCCTCGTACAGAGAAAGCTATAGGGGTAGATCTCCGAACCCCCTCTGTCTACGGTTTTGCTGGATAAAATCAAGCTACGAAGCATGAGGAAACCTTCCCCGCCCTCTTCCATCTGGTCCTAATATGGAATATCCACACTCATGGTGTATAGAGGGAAATCCAATGCACAACTAAGAACTGCCATTTGCTGAACAAGACATGAATGCCCCTTCGGAAGATTCTCTACTTACAGAGACCAAAACTCCCAATCTGAGGTCACCATCTAATTTTTTTTACCAAAGTGTCCTCCTTTTAGTTTGTTCATGGTCCTCTGACATATATAACATAAAAAACCAAAAATTCACATAGAATCATCTTTTTTGATGGAAAGCTCTTGGGGTAGACGGCCTCGGCCCGCCAGATAGGGTTTCGCTTGAAATAACATGGGGAAAACCCTCCCGCTATTCCTTGTGATACTATTATGGGTATCTAGGGATGGTTTAGTAAAACCCCTCATTAATATAGTTTTTTCTAGCAAAAAAAAAATCGCAAAAAAAAGCTATGCCGACGGCTAGGCCGTCGGCGTATAGGGGAGGGGCTATGCCGATGGCTCGGCCGTCGGCGTATAGCAACCCTAGATCTAAATCGGGCCGGCCCGTTTTTCTCTTTCTTTTCTCCTCCTTCTTCCTCCCGAGCGCCGCCCCAGCCCCTCCCGTCGATCTCGCCACCGCGCCGCCCGCAGCCCCCCCAGCCCCTCCCGTCGACTCGCCGCCCCAGCCCCTCCCGCCACCTCCACCGCCCCAGCACCCTCCCGCCCCAGCCCCTCCGGCCCCTGCCCCTCCCGCCCCTGCCCCTCCCGCCCCAGCACCCTCCCGCCCCAGCCCCTCTGGCCAGCACCCTCCCGCCACCTCCACTGCCCCAGCACCCTCCCGCCCCAGCCCCGCCCCAGCACCGCCCCAGCACCCTCCCCTCCGGCCAGCACCGCCCCAGCACCCCCTGCTGCAGAGGCCGGCCCCTGCCCCTCCCGCCCCTGCCCCCCTGCTGCAGAGGCCGGGCAGCGCGCACGGCCACCGCCCCAGCCCCTCCCGCCGTTCCCCTGCCCCGCCACCGCCTCGGCCGGTACCACTCCGGCCGCCACCGCCCCGGCCGCCACCGCACCGCCCCGGCCGCTACCGTCCCATGCCGACAGCACCGCTGTGCCGGTAGAGTCCGGCGGCCCGTGCCCCCGGCACCGCTGCGCCGGCATAGGTCGGTGGCCTGTGCCTCCGGTACCGCTGCGCCCCGCGCACCATCGCGCCGCGCCGCCCATGCACCCAGGGAGGGCCGTTGAGGGACGCCGAGGACTATCGCGGTCCGTTGAGAGCCACTGGTTGGAGGCCACTGGTCCGACTACTTCCTCTACCGCCGAGGGTGAGCTAGAACTCCGTCCCCTCTCTCGCATTTTTTTTATGTTAGTAGATTCCATTTCCACGTACAGTCGCGTAACCTAGGTGTCACTTCCTGTCCGCGAGCGTTACGCGGATAAATATGCATTAGAGGTCGGCATATTATGAAGCGTAACGCTTGCGGCATTTACGGGACAGTCGCCGGATCCATAGGTTGAGTACGTTTTCCGTGTTCTACCTCGGTCCGAGTCTGGATTTCGGTAGCGCCTCCCCGTTGTTCTCCGGATGCACATCCTCTCGGCATTTTGCCAAGACGTGTATCGGGAGAGCAGCGGGGAGGTGCTGCCGAAATTCTGCCTCGGACTGAGGTAGAACATGGAGAACGTACTCAATCTACGGATCCGGGGGCTGCTAGGAGCCCACCTAGTAGAGCTATAGGTTGATGCATGCGTTTTGTCCGGTAGAAAAATAAAAATATGATGCTTTTAATTTCATGCTATTATTTGATATGAAATGCTATGTTTCTGGTTCGGCTCGCAATAAAGCAGAGGATGGCTGACAATGGATGGATGTAAAGTGGCCGTGTTAGTGCGACTAATAAAACAGATGAGTGGATATGTAAGACTCAAATGTTAGTGAAAGAGTTAGCGCGTGCTACAAAGGGGCGGGTTAGGGCACTTTGCCCTTGTAGTCGTTGCTTGAAGCATCACCGTCAAGGAAAAGATGACATGTATAAACACCTTCTGCAATATGGGTATATGTCTCACTACGTCACGCATATCGACTTTGATGAGCGTGAGCGTGACAGAGGGGACATCATGCGGCAGTGGCTCAATGGCAATGAGTACGATGGGATCAGAGATCTTCTAGATGATCTCATCCATGGCGACATGCCAGATTCGCCAGAACCGGAGGAACCGCCAGAACTGGAGGAACCGCCAGAACCGGAGGAACCAGAGCCAACTGCGAAGGCCTTCTATGATATGTTGGCCGCGGATAAGAAGCCTCTGTACGACGATGCGTCGATTTCTCAGCTCGATGCCATCTCTCAGTGTCTAGCCGACAAGACCCAGTACTCCACCACCCGTAACGGCTTCGAAGCTGGTCTGAGAACAACTGGTAACATGTTGCCGAAAGGGCATTGTCTGCCTCAAAGCCTGCACGAGACAAGGAGACTCATGAAAGATCTCAACATGGGTTATCAAAAGATAGAGTGTTGTCCAAAAGGTTGCCTTCTATTTTGGAAACAGTTTGCGGAGGACAATTATTGTACTATTTGTAAGGCCTCCAGGTATGAAGAGGTAAAGGGAAAGGATGGTCAGGTGAGACAGTCAAGGATCCCGAAGTCGATTCTTCGGTATCTCCCATTCATAAAAAGAATCCAGCGGCTTTACATGAGCGAGGAGACCGCCAAACAGATGACGTGGCACAAGAAGGGGACGAGAATCGATAAGGGGAAGATGGGACATCCATCTGATGGTAAGGCATGGAAGAACTTCGATGAAAAATACCCCGATAAGGCAGCTGATGCTCGAAATGTCAGAATTGTGATAGCAACAGATGGCTTCAATCCATATGGAATGTCGACTGCTAATTACAGCTGCTGGCCCGTGTTTGTTATTCCGCTCAATCTCCCTCCCGGAGTCCTAATGACGAGGAAGACCATGTTTTTGTCGCTGATCATTCCAGGGCCCGACTACCCAGGTAAGAATTTGAGTGTCTACATGCAGCCGATTGTGGATGATTTGAACCACTCTTGGCACCACGGGACGTTGACATACGACCGAGCATCAAAGACAAACTTCTACATGAAAGTTTGGTTGCAGTATACCATGCATGACATGCCCGGGTACGCCTTAACATGCGGATGGTGTACAGCTGGTAAGTGGCCATGCCCAGTGTGCAGGCACCGACTTGAGTTCCTTTGGCTAAAATCAGGTGGCAAGTATGTTGCGTTTGACACGAATCGACAGTTCCTCAAAAGGAGGCATCCGTTCAGAGAAGACATAAAGAACTTTAAGAAGGGCAAAGTTGTGCATGAAGTAAAAGAGGTGCCAAAGTTCGATGGTGCAGCTGTTGATGCCGAGCTACATGCTCTCGTGCCTATGGAGCCGGGAAATGTCCATCAATTTGAGGGATATGGTGCAACGCACAACTGGACTCATGTGGCAGCCTTCACGAAGCTCGAGTATTACAAGGACCTCGAACTTCCCCATAACATCGATGTGATGCACACCGAAAAGAATGTCGGGGAGTCCCTCTTTCACACAGTCCTGAACATTCCTGGGAAGTCAAAGGATAATGTCAAGGCTAGAGTCGATGTTGAGAAGCTCTGTGATAAGAAGAGATTATACATGCAGCCTCCTACTGGCCGTTGAAAGAATTGGTTCAAGCCGCATGCCAACTTCTGCCTTGATTCCACCCAAAAGAAGGAGGCATTCAAGTGGCTCAAATACGTCGTGATGTTCCCTGATGGTTATTGTTCGAATATAAGTAAGGGAGTCAATCTTTCGACTGGAAAAGTCACCGGGCTCAAGAGTCATGACTATCATATATGGATTGAGAGGCTGATGTCGGTGATGGTTCGAGGGTATCTCCCCGAGAAAGTCTGGCGAGTGCTTGCAGAGTTGAGCCATTTCTTCCGCACGCTCTGTGCTAAGCAGATATGTCCTCTGGTTATTGAGAAGCTGCAGGTTCAAGTGCCAGAGTTGCTATGCAATTTGGAGATGATCTTTCCGCCAGGGTTTTTTACTCCAATGGCACATCTCATTGTTCACCTCGCGAACGAGGCACTCTTGGGTGGCCCGGTGCAGTTTCGTTGGCAGTTCTGTATTGAGAGAGAGTTTAAGTATATTCGGAGGAAAACTGGAAACAAAGCCAAGATTGAAGCATGCATAGGCGAGGCAACATGCCTTCGGGAGATGGCAGATGCCGCGACAACGTATTATCCTGATGAAGTTCCCACTCTGCATAACCCGGTCTCTCGTTACAATGTCGATGTACCCAAGAATGACCCCAAGCTCGAACTATTCCAATATCCCGGTGGCAAGGCCGGTAGAGGACAAAAATATAAATTGGAGAAGGAAGAGAAGGATTGCATTATGCTCTATGTGCTTATGAACATGAAGGAAGTGCTCGAGTTCATTAGGTAAAATGGTGTACAAATTACTTTGCATCTACTAACCTGGTCTCGGTCTAATGCTTATTTTCTCCTTTTAGCAAATTCATTGACGAACAGTGGTCGGGAACGACGGATCCCTCCCCCGCGGAGTTGGACACTCTACTAAAAGAGGGTGCTCCCAGAAATAAAATAAACTTTGCGTCCTGGTTCATGAAAAAAGTAATTTCTAACCTGTCTCTCTTACATTGCAAAACGTGACTTGTCCCTCTTATTCCACGTAATTAATGCACACAATAAATTCGAACTGTACTTGTAGGGAGCTGATGGCAATGTTGAGATGATAGATGAGTTGAGATGTGTTTCCCAAGGATGTAACCGGGACATCATGAAGTATGAGAAGTATGATGTGAATGGATTTCGCTTCCATACAGAGGCACACCAGAAGTGCCGGGCGAATCCAAAAACTGTAAATACTGGGGTCTTCACCGGAGGAGCCGATGGCCTTGATTACTACGAAAGGTTAGAGAATGTATACGAGCTGACATTCAATCGTACGAACATACAACTCAATCTCGTTGTGTTCAAGTGTCATTGGTTCGACCCAAGGGGTGGACAGAGAAGTACCAAGTCTATTGGGTTAATTGAAGTTAGGCCTTCAACCACCTATAGCGGAGCCGATGTCTTTGTTGTGGCTCACCAAGCTAAGCAAGTTTATTATTTGCCATACCCATGCCAGAAAGCAGAGCTCAAGGGTTGGGAAGTCGTGTTCCAGGTATCGCCACATGGTAACCTACCAATTCCCTCCGAGGACGATTACAACAACATTAACCCTGTAACATACGAGGGAATTTTCTATCAAGAGCAAGAGGACTTTGGTCACTTTGAGTTAGAACCGGTAGTGCTTGAGGACCTCGGAGACGATGCAGAAACTCGTGGTGAGTCAGTGGTGGATGTAAAGGACATAAATATGCTCGAGAAGTTACATGCGGAGAATGGCCCCATCGATGAGCCTCCACCCGTCGACGAGCTTCAAACTTACTACTCAAAAGATAGTGATAGTGATAGTGAGAAAGAGAATGAAATTGAAATTGAGAATGAGAGTGATGATGACTGGTGAGGGTCTTTTATATCTTTATGCTTAGGATTTATTTGTCAACATACTTCTTAATTGCATTATGTCTTTATGCTTACTATTTATTTGTCAACATACTTCTTAATTGCATTATGCCTTTATACTTAGTATTTGTTTGTCAACATACTTTTTATTTGCATTATGCCTTTATACTTAGTATTTATTTGTCAACATTTTATTATGTCTTTGTGCTTAATTGTTTTCTCTTTCTCAATGCAGGTGATTGAACAATATGAGCAGCGGCAAGGCAAACTCGGCGACCTTGCTTAAGGAGATGCACCAGCGCAAGAAGAATGTTAGACGGAGTGGGAGAGAGCCGACTCCCAATCCGCGTTACCCCGATCTTGCCAGTGCGGGAGGAGGACGAGGACGAGGGCGAGGACGAGGATGGGGAGGAGTGGACTTTGACCCACCACCCTCCGCTTCTGGCGACGTTGCTCCTGAGTTGTTCCTGGAGGAGCCGTCTAGAGGGGACGACTCGGACTCTAGACACGAGTCGGAGTCTAGACACGAGGTGGAGGACGAGGACAAGGACGAGGACGAGGACGAGGGGGACGCGAGGCCGAAGAAGTTGAGGACTCGTGGGGAATCGTGCGTCCCCGATGAGAGGAAGGAGCCTAAGACCCAGGAGGCGAAGACCCTCATCATTCCTGATGGCGTTAGGTAAGTGTACTAATTTGGCAATTTTGAACATGTCATTTCATTTTGGTCATAAACAATTTGGCATGTGTACTAATGTTTGATTTATGTGCAGCAATTGGACATTTGCACCGGGGAGCAAGGGCCGCCTACCTAACAGCATGGTTGGAGCTCTGATTAGGAAGTTCTGGCCGGGGAAATACACTCCCCTCGACATGGTCCCCGGTGACAAGCCGAAGCTAGCCACTACTTGGGCAGACTACCAGGCTGCTCCGGGTGTAGGCTTCAGGACAGCTGCTGAGGCTGTGATCACTAAGTTTTGGGTAAGACATATTTCTCGAGTTTCATTCATATTGATGAACCAATGTGCTAACTCATGACTCTCACAATTGTTTTATGCATGATTGAAGTGCTTTTATCGCGTGGATGAGGAGGATGCGCAGAGGGCGGACCGGACTTTGCTTGGAGCTTGTGAGAAGTTGACACCGCAGGTGTGGTACAACCATAAGGTAACGGCCGCTAGTCAGTTCTGGGCAGAAAGGGGAAAGAGGGTCAAGAAGGAGGACATTGTTGGTCGGAATCCTAATCCCGACTTCGAGATGTCGCTGGATGACTTCATGTCGGTGAGTGAAATGTTAATGAGATCCTATATTGCTGTTAACTTGCCATTGCATTATCTTGAGTTGAGTATTGCATTTTCAGGTTGTCCCTGAATGGGCTGAGGCGCATCGAGAGGCATGGGCGGAGCTGGTTAGTACGAGGTGGCTCTGGGCAGACGAGGAGTTTGCAGCCGTGTCGATGCGGAACTCGGATAACCGAGGCGATGGTGGAACACACTGTGCGGGAAACCGCAGCTTTGATCGCTTCAAGGGGAAGATGGTATGTACATACATGGAATCATGCATAACATTTATTTTCCCGTCATGTTCCTACTTTATACGCATAACATTTATTTTCTCGTCATGCAGGTGGCCGAGGCACCGCCAGGGGAGGAGATTTATGACGTCACGGTATATGACATGATGCGGAGGAAGAAGCCCGCTGCCTCGGCGCCTCCGGACGCCGCCCCCCAGTACTACGGCAACGCCGGGGAGCAGATAGAGGACTACTGCCAGATGGTGCAGTCTCGTCACCCGGAGGTGGATGACCCTAGACGCGCGGAGACCGACGAGGAGTCGTTGGTCCTGTCGGGGCACGGGTTGCAGCATGGCCGTCTCAAGGTGCTTAATACAAAGGTCAAGCATTCCCTCACCACGAGCTTCACGCGCCTCAAGGCGGTCCTCACCCCTGATAGCGCCCCTATCCCGCCTCGTGACCGGCCTCGTCGACCTAGATATGATGTAAGTTTTCCTCATTTCCATCCTCTTTGCGACTTTCGGTCCTGCATGGCTAAGTGCTGATGATATTCATTGTTTGTGAAATGGTAGGCTGCTTTCGAGGCGGCCTTCGATGCGGCTCATGAGCAATATCAGGAGGCCTTTCGGCTGCACCAGGAGGCGACTACGGCCTACATGGCATATCTACATGTAAGTCTGAACCTTTCTTTTTGAAAAAGATGACAAGTCCCACTTCCCCTAGTTTGAAAAAGATGACAAGTCCCACATCTAAACTATCTTGCAGGCGTCAATGATGGCTATGCGATCTGGAGCGAGTTTCGATGTAGGCGAGCAGCCTCCCATACCGGGGCCGGCGCCATTGATGCCATCGAGGGAGAGTTTCGCTAGGACCTACTACGCATCGACGACGGTAAGTTCTTTTGCCAAACCAATGGTTGCCGCTTTCCTTTGCCTCGCAAGTTGCTAACATCTAGGGAACATGTAGGGAACGGCATCTTCCTTTGCCTCGCGGGGTGGGCGTCAGATGACACCGGTCCATCCCGATGGTCCTTCTCCTGGCCGTTCTCGTGGTACTACTCCTACTGGTACTTCTCCTGGCGGTTCTTCTGCAGCTTCTACTGGGCATAATTTCGCAGAACATTGGCAACCTACTTTCACTAGGGGAGATCTCGGGTTCACCCCGACCCCATCTCCAGAGTAGTAGGGATTTCCGCCTTGAGATACTATGTGTGTCGCTACTTGCATGTCGATACTTGCGTGTTGCTACTTGTGTGTTGCTACCTGTCTGTCGTGTCGCTACTTGATCATCTATGTATGCCATCTATGAATTTATATACTATGTCGATACTTCCGTGTTGGTACTTGTGTGTTTCACTTGTGTGTCGCGACTTGATCATTGATGTCTACGCACTTCTATTCTTGTAGACACTTGTTGGGCCTCCAAGTGCAGAGGTTTGTAGAACAGCAGCAAGTTTCCCTTAAGTGGATCACCCAAGGTTTATCGAACTCAGGGAGGTTAGAGGTCAAAGCTATCCCTCTCAAGCAACCCTGCAATTACGATACAGAAAGTCTCTTGTGTCCCCAACACACCTAATACACTTGTCAGATGTATAGGTGCACTAGTTCGGCGAAGAGATAGTGAAATACAAGTGGTATAGATGATTATAAGTAGCAAACGTGATGTGAAATAAATATCGCTGCGAGCAAACAAGTAACAAAATAGCAAGTAAACGGTGTGCAAAGCTTGGAAACAAGGCCTAGGGATCATACTTTCACTAGTGGACACACTCCCAACAATATAACATGATTGAACAAATAACTTCTCTTTGCTAAGGTACTCTGAATTACTCTCCTATTGAACATCACTAATCATCGCGTAGTGGCTACGGAAGCACCCCTTAAAGTTCATCAAGTACTTGACAAACACCACTCATAGAGATACCCAAATCAGATCACAACTCAAGATAGATATTATTGCAACTTAGACCAAGTACTAACACGGTGCACACACTGTCAACATTACACCATGAAAGGAGGAATAGATCACTTCAATACTATCATAGCGATAATTATTCTCATAATCCATAAGAGATCACAATCGTAGCCTAGACCAAGTACCACCACGATGCACGCACTGTCACCGTTACACCATGGCAGGAGGAATAGATTACTTTAATAACATCACTAGAGTACACATAATATCTGAATAATAACATCTACTTGTTCAACATGATACAAAGCTCACGATCACATAAAGATCACATCATGGGAGAGAGAGGTGAACCACATAGCTACCGGTAGAGCCCTCAGCCCCGGGGATGAACTACTCCCTCCTCATCATAGGAGACAGCAAGGTTGATGGAGATGGCGGTGAGGTCGATGGAGACGGCGAAGACGGCGATGGAGATGGCTCCGGGGGCACTTCCCCGTCCCGGCAGGGTGCCGGAACAGAGACTTCTGTCCCCCGAAATTCGTCGGCGATGGCGGCGGAGCTGCAGAACTCTTTCTGGAAAATTGCCGAATCCCTTAGGGTTTTCCGTCCCGAGGCTTTATATAGGCGAAGGGGCGTCGTCAGGGGGCAGCCAGGGGCTCCTCACACCAGGGTGGCGCGGCCAGGGCCTGGGCCGCGCCACCTATGTGTGAGGGCGGCCTCGGGCCCCCCTCCGGCTCTCTTTCGGTCTTTGGGAAGCTTCCGGGAAAAATAAGACTTCTGGCTTTTGTTTCGTCCAATTCCGAGAATATTTCCTGTGTAGCTTTTCTGAAACACAAAAACAGCAGAAAACAGGGAACTGGCACTGTGGCATCTTGTCAATAGGTTAGTTCCGGAAATCGCATAAAAACGCCACGAAGTGTAATGAAACACAAGGCAAATGGTGTAAAAATAAGCATGGAGCATCAAAAATTATAGATACGTTTGAGACGTATCAGCATCCCCAAGCTTAACTCCTGCTCGTCCTCGAGTAGGTAAGTGATAACAAAAGAAATAATTTTTTAGGTGACATGCACCTACACAATCTTGATCATATATGTAAGCATTTGTGAGCTGGGATCATAAGAACTTAAAACATGGGCATGAAAGACATAATCTTAATAATAAGAACTTAGCAACCATGTTGTAAACATGCAAATGAACACAAACAAAAGATCATGAAAATAAAACAATGAAAGTCAAATGTGTGTTCAAATCATAAGGAAAAAACATACAAATGGTTTTCAGCTTGTCCTTCAAAGAGAGCAAAACATAAATGCATAGGACACCTTCAAGTTTAAGAGGGCGACTAGATACAAGTAATTTAAGAACAAGTGAAACCATGATTATGAATCAATCAATGAAAACTTTGGGACAATGCACATTATACTCAGAATGACAACTATGCTCTCTTAATGGTGCATAAAGGTAGAAGGTGGTGACTCAACATAAAAGTAAAAGAAAGGCCCTTCGCAGAGGGAAGCAGTGATTAAACATGTGCTAGAGCTTTTCATTTGTAAAACAGAGAGATAAAAATTGGTTTTGAGAGGTGGTTGTCTTTGTCAACGACTGGCAATGGGGTTCTTACTATCTTCCATACAAAAATGAAGCAAGTTTTTGAGAGAGAGATTGGCACTTTTGTGCTCTTTTATAAAGCTTGGCACTCCTCCCCACCTTTTTTCCTTTCTCAAACCATGGCTAACCGATTCCATCGGGTGCCCACCAATATTCACATTCCATGGAGGAGTGCCTTTTTTTCTTTCTTTTTCTCTTTTTTTTGGAATAAACAATATGGAAGATAGCAAATCCGACCACTACGTCCCCATGAGCTGAAAACAGTGTCACAAAACGAGAAGTGTTTTGAAGGTTTTTTGAAAGGTAGCACATGAAAATTTACTTGGAATGGCTTGCAAATACCATGCATAGGAATTTATAGTGGACACAATGGCAAACTTGGTTTTTAGGAGTTGGATGCACGAGTAGAGCTCATACTCAGTACAAAATGAGGGCTAGCAAAAGACTGGGAGCGACCAACTAAGAGAGCAATAACGGCCATAATCATGCAAAGCGACAAAGCAACATTAAAAGAAGCATAAGATGGCATCAAAAGTCAAAAACTAAATGATCATAGAGGCTATAGGCAACTTATTTTGTAGTCAACATGGTGTAAGCATGCGCCAAGTCAACCCAAATAAAGCATCAAAGGAGAAAACCAAATAAATGCTTCCATATAATAAAAACAACGCATGATTTTTTCAAAGGCTCATTAAGCAATCTCAGTCATTTGAGACAAGTCATGCTACAGCAAAACCACTAAGCATACTATCAAAAAGACATCAAGCACGACATGCAAAAGCCTAAGCCGCAGTCTACACAAGCTCCTTCTTGTACCACTTTTTTTTGCATGAAGCTTTTTCTCTTTTCCAACACCATTCAAACCTTTTTGAGGAAACTCTTTTGAGGAAAACCAACAAATACCAGAGGTCCAAATACACCTTGATGAATAAATATAAGAAGATCTGAATGCAAATCAAGGCGAAAACGAAAACCAAAAGCGGTAGCAGGAAAAGAAGAACACTCGGTTTTTGATAAGAGTGAAAACTAGAGTGTTCTTGGCAATGAAAACGAGTTCATCTCCTCCAAAAGAAACATGATGTGATCTAACCATTTATTGCAGCAAACTAAACTAAACTAATACTGAAAACTAAAACAACTGACGCTCCAAGAAAAATGCATAGTGCATGAAGCAATAAAAATATAGTGTTTTTAAAGGTGACCTGATTTTTGCCGATGAAGAAGGGGTGCCTCGGGGGCATCCCCAAGCTTTGATGCTTGTACTTCTTGGATATTTCTTGGGGTGATGCATGGGCATCCCCAAGCTTGAGCTTTTGTCCATTCTTCATCTCATCTCATCATTCTCCAATCCCTACACTTGAAAACTTCCTTCATACAAAACTAAACACAATTCTATTAGCAACATTAGTGTAAGCATAACATATAATCAACCTCTTTTTGCTTCAGGTTTCAACTCAAAAACACCACATATATAGCATATACTACTGTAGCAACTTCCCCAAAAGCTCCATGATAAAAAGAACTCAAAAGAAAGCGATAAAGCGGCAAACACAAATATTGGCAGAAATCTGTCAAAACTGAACAGCTGACAAAGGTCGAATTTTTGAGGGGTTTTCTGTTGCTCAAATCAAAAAGTGTTCAACTAATGAAAGTTTGGATATAACCTGGGGCATATGCACAAGAAATCGCAGGTCCAAAAGATAAACAGAGAATTTTCACGATTTTTTACGGTGCAGCACCGAAAACAGTTTCAGGACAGCAACATCCCCAAATCTTTACCTCACTCAAATTAGAGGCTTCTCTTGGCACAAAAACGAAATAAAAAGGATAAGGAGCGGTTATTACAGTAGTAATAACTTCCAAGACTCAAATAAAAGAAAAAGTACTGAAAATAAACAATGGGTTATCTCCCAAGAGTGCTTTTCTTTAACGCCTTTGAGCTAGGCGCGGAAATTTGCAAAGATGCTCATGTGGGCGCCATATAAAAGCTTGAGGCAAAGGCGCCATATAAGAACTTGAAGCAATAGAGAGCATCAAAAAGCAAGTATGGAACACATTTAAATCTAAACCACTTCCTATGAAAAATAGTCTTGTAAAGAGACAAGTCATGAAAGCGCAAAGCAAAAAGCATAGGAAGGCAAAATAAGTACAACTTCAAGAATTGCAACATAAAGAGGGGAAACTCAATATTGTTGAGATCCATCAAACCATGTTTTCCTCTCTCATAATAACTTTCAGTAGCATCATGAATGGAACTAACAATATAACCATCACATAAAACATCCCTATCATGAGCCACATGCATAAAAGGATTAATACTCCCCACATGAACAATTGTAGTAGGAGCAGATTCAGCAAAATAATTATTCTCATCACCATAATCATCAAAAACAGGAGGCATATTGTAATCATAACTAATTTTGTCCTCAAAAGTAGGTGAACTGAAAATATTATACTCACCATTGTAACCATCATAGACTAGAGGTTCAGTATCATTATAAGCAAGAGAACAGCTATTTCGCAAAGCATACTCATCAAACATATCATCATAAGAAGGAACATCACATAGGGGAGATAAAATATCATCAGAGCAAACTTTCTCCACTAAAGCTGGGGAACTAAAAATATCATGCTTAACAAAACCAGCTTCCCCAAGCTTAGACTTTTCTATAGCATTAGCAACAACGGTGTTCAAAGCATTCATACTAACAACACTATTAGCATGCAAATTAAGCTCCAAAGGTTTTTCAATTTTCTCTTCAAACACTTCATATCTAAACTCAGGAAAAAGACTACAGAACTCTTTGTTTTCCATTAAGCCTAACTAGTGAAAATAAAAACAAGAAACAAAAAGATGTAATTGCAGAATCTAAAGGAAATAACTCCGAGCACTCACCAGCAACTAAAAGACTTAGTAGCCAAAGAATGTGAGTACCTTTTACCTTACCTCCCCGGCAACGGCGCCAGAAAAGAGCTTGATGTCTACGCACTTCTATTCTTGTAGACACTTGTTGGGCCTCCAAGTGCAGAGGTTTGTAGAACAGCAGCAAGTTTCCCTTAAGTGGATCACCCAAGGTTTATCGAACTCAGGGAGGTTAGAGGTCAAAGCTATCCCTCTCAAGCAACCCTGCAATTACGATACAGAAAGTCTCTTGTGTCCCCAACACACCTAATACACTTGTCAGATGTATAGGTGCACTAGTTCGGCGAAGAGATAGTGAAATACAAGTGGTATAGATGATTATAAGTAGCAAACGTGATGTGAAATAAATATCGCTGCGAGCAAACAAGTAACAAAATAGCAAGTAAACGGTGTGCAAAGCTTGGAAACAAGGCCTAGGGATCATACTTTCACTAGTGGACACACTCCCAACAATATAACATGATTGAACAAATAACTTCTCTTTGCTAAGGTACTCTGAATTACTCTCCTATTGAACATCACTAATCATCGCGTAGTGGCTACGGAAGCACCCCTTAAAGTTCATCAAGTACTTGACAAACACCACTCATAGAGATACCCAAATCAGATCACAACTCAAGATAGATATTATTGCAACTTAGACCAAGTACTAACACGGTGCACACACTATCAACATTACACCATGAAAGGAGGAATAGATCACTTCAATACTATCATAGCGATAATTATTCTCATAATCCATAAGAGATCACAATCGTAGCCTAGACCAAGTACCACCACGATGCACGCACTGTCACCGTTACACCATGGCAGGAGGAATAGATTACTTTAATAACATCACTAGAGTACACATAATATCTGAATAATAACATCTACTTGTTCAACATGATACAAAGCTCACGATCACATAAAGATCACATCATGGGAGAGAGAGGTGAACCACATAGCTACCGGTAGAGCCCTCAGCCCCGGGGATGAACTACTCCCTCCTCATCATAGGAGACAGCAAGGTTGATGGAGATGGCGGTGAGGTCAATGGAGACGGCGAAGACGGCGATGGAGATGGCTCCGGGGGCACTTCCCCGTCCCGGCAGGGTGCCGGAATAGAGACTTCTGTCCCCCGAAATTCGTCGGCGATGGCGGCGGAGCTGCAGAACTCTTTCTGGAAAATTGCCGAATCCCTTAGGGTTTTCTGTCCCGAGGCTTTATATAGGCGAAGGGGCGTCGTCAGGGGGCAGCCAGGGGCTCCTCACACCAGGGTGGCGCGGCCAGGGCCTGGGCCGCGCCACCTATGTGTGAGGGCGGCCTCGGGCCCCCCTCCGGCTCTCTTTCGGTCTTCGGGAAGCTTCCGGGAAAAATAAGACTTCTGGCTTTTGTTTCGTCCAATTCCGAGAATATTTCCTGTGTAGCTTTTCTGAAACACAAAAACAGCAGAAAACAGGGAACTGGCACTGTGGCATCTTGTCAATAGGTTAGTTCCGGAAATCGCATAAAAACGCCACGAAGTGTAATGAAACACAAGGCAAATGGTGTAAAAATAAGCATGGAGCATCAAAAATTATAGATACGTTTGAGACGTATCAATCATCTATGAATTTATATATATATTTGTGTATGGAACTTGCAATGAATTTATGTGTATGGCATGTATGAATTTATATGTATTTCTGTGTATTTGCACTGTCAAAAACAGCAAAACTGCAAAAAATAAAATAAAATCTGTGCACCTATACGCCGAGGGCAATGCCGTCGGCGTATAGGGTGCCATATGCCCATAGCCCCTCCTACGCCGAGGGTGAGGCCGTCGGCGTATCGCCCCTCCTATGCCGAGGGTGAGGCCGTCGGCGTATGCCCTATCTGGAGGCCCCCGAGCTGATGCCACGTGCACCTATATGCCGAGGGAGAGGCCATCGGCGTATGATTGCGAGGGAAGCCCTAGGAAACTGCCACGTGCACCTATGCGCCGAGGGCATTGCCGTCGGCGTAGTGACGACGCCGTCTGCCCTTCTCCGTCTGTCGGCGGTGCTACGCCGAGGGTCTCTACGCCGAGGGCGACAGTCCAGCCATCGGCACTTCTCCTATACGCCGAGGGCTAGGCCTACGCCGATGGTCACGCGTGTTCTGCCGAGGGAGGTCTACGCCGACGAGCTACGCCGAGGGCTGCCGTCGGCGTAGCGTACGCTGAGGGCAATGCCCTATACGCCGACGGCTGGAAGCCCTCGGCATATAGCTTCATTCCTGTAGTGTCGTTGTCGTCTTGCCCCTGCTGCTAATTGACCCGATGAGGCACAGTTGTCCGTCCACTCGCCATTTGTGGCCGTTTGATTGACCGGGACTAAAACTTTAACCTTCATTCTGATTAGTGTAGCGGGCGTCCACTGGCCTGGCTCGACTCACTCGCTCGAGCCAAATGTGCTTTATTTTTTCCTTTTCGCTTGCTATGTCTTCCACGATTCCTTCGTACAACAGCTAGTTGATAGGTAGGCCGTTGTAGTGTACCTGTGCTTTATTTGTGCTAGTCCCGGATCAACTGCTAGAACACACAATTACAAGATGAAATACCAAGAATACAAAGGTCTTTATTACAATGCTTGATCCACAAATAACATAATTCTTTTACAACTCGATAAGGCACAAAGCCACAAACTTATTACAACTCTAGAAATGACTAAGTAAATGAACTAAAAGTCTTCTTTTCTTCATAGCTCCACAGGCAGACGTGTTGGACGAAGACTCGTGACCGAAGCGCAACAATCTTCAATCTTCATAGTAGCCACCTGTAACATGATACATTGCAACCACGGAGGGTCAGTACTTTGAATGTATTGGCAAGATGTCACTTTGGTGGACTCAATGGCACCTACACTTATATGCTATTTGGCCGGGTGGAGTTTGACTTTGCAAAAGCAAGCTTTTTCCTAACTTTGTAAAGACTCAAGTTTTCCTTCGCAAAATTTTGATAAGAAGCACCTTTTCTACCCAAGTTTACCCATCAAGTTTTAACATAGAGAAATTGGGGTGAGGAGATTCTTGAACAACTTTAACATCATGTCACTCAAAATTGTCCGTAATCGGGGACACGGCTAAGTACTTAGTTCTAAACACTCTGCAGAGGTGGTGCACTTTTCCCACAAGGCTTAGTTAACCCATTTTGCCATGAGACTCATTTTGCCTCAAATGGCCAAGTGAAAACTAAGACGTGGCCTTTCAGAAGCATTCCCTCAGACCAAACGAACGCGTTCCATCCTATCAACATCATACACCCTCTGTCCGCCTGGCTTGAGTTCTTGCAGCTTATTTGACCAAGACAGAGCCCATATGTCTTGTGGTTGCACTGGAAGCTTCATGACTTGAGCGTCTGCAATCTCTTTTCTCCTGGGTGGCCATCCACAAGTGAGATACACCTGGTGGTTCAGAGGTTCGATGAGATGACCCCAGGGAACCACTCAACATAACCCCAAACAAATCCACCATCCAGGTGGTTCATTAACTTAGTTGTTTTCTTAGTTTTTGCAAAACAAGGTTTTCAACACTTAGCCAAAATATGTGATAACCCTGCCCACAACAAGTATAAAACAAGTCCTATAGCAGCAACAATTCTACTAGGAGATGCAAAGCAAGGTAAGGCTAGTCAAAAGACTTAGCATAAAAACTAGCAAGCTAAGACAGGAATTCATAAAAAAACAAATCTACACATGCATCTTCTACTAGAAAAGCTACAAGTGACAAAACTTTCAGTAGGACAAGGAAACATGGTGACACTTGCCTTGGTGAGGAGACGAGTTTGTGCACTCGTCACAAAGGCACTCGTTGCACTCAGCACAATCTACACATAAAATATTGCACCATAAGCACATATCAGTCATATAACACTCATGAAAGGAAAATATGCATGCAATATGTGAGTTAAAACACCACAAAGACACTTAAGATGTTCTCTGGTTGTTAACTATATGCATGATGACATGATCAAAATTTTAGAGTTATTTATAAAGCTCAAATTATTTTCAACACACAATAGAACAATTAACAAACTAAAACTACAAAGGTAAAATAGAAAAGTACTAAAAATATTCTGGACATGCTACAGTACTGGGAGGTTTAATATAGACCAAAAACATAAGGATTTACCGAAAAATAAATTTTACAACTATTTTTAATAGCAAAAACACTTAAATAAAGCTTGCAGTAATTCACTGTATAAAACAGATGCAAAAGTAGTATTTGATGCTGGAAATAGATTCTACACATTTTTCTGATTCCAGGGACATAAAATTTGCTAAAATTGGTTCAGTAGAACTCAAGATACGAATTTTTGAAGTTTAAAACAGTTTCTGAAATTTTAAAACGAAAACAGACCGAGCTTAACCACGGGCTGCCACGCGGCGGCTCCTGATTCGACGATACCGCTTCGGGCGGATTAAGAACGAGCGCCGTTGGATTTAAAGAGGATCTGGCGGCCCAGATCGAACCGTAACGGTTCGTTAAGTCATCTAATCTAGCCCCTAGGATCTGGATCTAACGGTTGAGGGAGAAACCGAGGGGGCTCACCTGAGAAGGACGTCGATGGCGAGATCCGGCGCACTGGAGTTCAACGGCAAGGGGTCTCCGGTGGTCGTTGAGCTCCAAGAAGACAACGACGACGTTCAGTTCGAGGTGGCAAAGACGTTGGCGAAGTGGCGTCCTCGAATTCGTCCTGCAGTGGTGTCAAGATGCGACTGAAGATTAGGCCGTGGCTGTGCCGTGCAGAGCTCGAAGGAGGACAATGTGCACGAGTGGATTTTGGAAACGAGGCTCATACCAGGAGGTTCAGGAAGACGAGGCGGGCCTGGTGGCAAGGTCTGCGGGGTCAAGGTGCTGTGGAGCTCCGACAATTCCTCACCAAAGTTTTGTCTGGCGGCAGCGAGATTCAGACGCGGATGCTCTCATCGTTCTGGTGCTGAAACGAAGACGAAAATATGTCAGAGAGGTGCGCGTGACTGAGAAGGAAGAGGAGGTCCAGAAGAAGATCCAGGGGAGGGTCGAGGCTTACCAAACACCGGCGATGCTCTCTGGCAGAGGTGGCGGCGCGGCGGCTTCTGACTAGGGCAGCCTGGCGGCGATTAGCTAGGGTTTTGGGGGGAACGAGTGTGGACGGAGGGGGGGTTTATATGGGCGCGTTGGCGTGGACGAGGGGTAAGAAGATCATACAGAATCGGAATCCCTCGTGGAGATCACACTCAGGGACGTGTCAGGTTCGTTACGGTCTCTGGGGAAGGGATGACATGTGGGGCCCTCTCGTCAGCGGCAGGAGGAGAGGGAGAAGAATACCGATTCGGGAGGAAGGGGAAACGGGCCGCGGGCTGCTTCTGTTGTTGGGCTGGAAACTCCTTTTTCTTCTTTCTCTTTTCTTTTCTCTTTTCTTTTCTGGTTTTATTTGAAAACTTTTGCAAATAAACCCTATTTGATTCAAACAAATTTTGAACTTTGCAGAAGATAAATTCCCCCCTGTTGTTTGAGTACAGGGAAAGATTTTGTTTTAGAGAAAGTCAAAACCTTTGGTACACAAGTTCATATGATGATAATTATGAATGCATGTGCATGAGATGATGCTATGATTTCATGTGTGCAAATTTTTAAATTCCTTTCAAAATTTTGGGATGTTACAAGTCTAACCCCCTTAAGATAAATCTCGCCCTCGAGATTCGGGTTGGCTAGCAAATAGGTGCGGGTGGTCTTCTCAAAGTTCATCTTCTCGTTCCCAAGTTGCCTCTTCTTCGGTATGGTGACTCCATTGAACTTTGCAAAACTTGATCGTCTTGGTACGAGTAACTCTTTCTGATGTCTCCAAGATTTTGATGGGCTTCTCTTCATACGTGAGATCACTTTCCAATTGAACCTCTTCTAATGGTATTGTGTCTCTTAGTGGGGTATCTGCCATTTCTGGATGACATTTCTTTAATTGACTCACATGGAACACATTGTGCACTGCAGACAAGGATTCTGGTAGTTCTAGCTCATAAGCAACTTCTCCTTTGCGAGCCAAAACTTTGAATGGCCCTACAAAGCGAGGTGCTAGCTTTCCTTTGACTCCAAATCTTTTTACTCCACGGAGTGGCGATACTCGAAGGTATGCTCTATCGCCCACCTCATAGGTCACTTCTCTACGCTTTGAATCAGCTTAGCTCTTCTGTCTGGACTGAGCTATCTTAAGTCTATCTCTGATCAAATGAACCTTTTCTTTGGCATCCATTATTATGCCTGGCCCGAAAAGACTTCGTTCACGAACACCACTCCAAAGCAATGGTGTAGTGCACTTTCTTCCATATAGAGCTTCAAATGGTGTCATCTCAATGCTAGCTTGATGGCTATTGTTGTAGGAAAACTCTGCATAAGGCAAATTCTCATCCCAGCTGTAACATCCCAAGATTTTGTCAAATTTTGGGGAAATTTTTTTGCTTTTGTATTACTTGAGATGATTGAAATTTCACAGGGATTTAAAACTTTTTGAGTCTATTTGAAAGCTTTATTAGAAAACTATTTTAAACCTTCTATTATTTTCTTGAAGAACTTCTTTGAGGAAGATCAAGTACCAAAATACTATTTTCCTTCCTTTTTTCAAACCTATGCAAGCTACTTGCAAAGGATACCTCCTAAAATGATTTTATTGTCTCAAAGGTTTGCATTGCAAAATATGGTTTGAAGACAATTTGTAAATAATATTTTATAAAGTATTATCTCCTATTTTCAAAAGGTTTATTCTCAAACTCTATTTCTATTATTTTATGCAAGCAAAGCCAATAGGCTTATTTGAGATCTTTATTAAAAACCTTGTTTTGGTTCTGAAAATATGTTTCCAATTGGTTTAAAACCTTGCTGTGAATTTTACAAAATTTATGAAATTGGTTTGGCTTGATTTGGATTCAATATACAAATTTTAGAAAAGAAATAAGAAAACAGAAAAAGAAAAGAAGAAAGAAAATCAAAAATAGAAAAAGGGCCAGAGGGCACCGATTCGGCCCAGAGCAGAAATGAGCCCGCGGCCCAGGAAACAAATAACCGAACCGGTACCGTCTCACCTCTTTCCCCGGCTGACTGGTGGGACCCACTCGTCAGCCCGGTCATCTTCTTCCTCCAGCCGGCGATTACGCCGGAGTAACGCCCGAGCCCGCCGTTACTCCCCTCTTCATTCCTCTTTATTGCCTGAGTAATTCGGCCCCGTGCCCACGCCTATAAGTAGCCCTCGACTCCCTCTCCATCTCCCCTCTGGTTTCCCTCCTCCACGCCGCCAGGCTGCCTCAGAATAGCTCGTCGGACTTCCACCTTCCTGCGGCCCACCGAGCTCAATTCCGACGACAACAGTGAGCCAGAGACTCTCTCTCCCCTTCTAACCTCTCTGGTTTTCTACGGAGCTACTCCCTGACATTTTTCCCTTGCCTCAATCGCCACAGATCGGCGTGCTCGACGGTCACCCGAAGCCACCGCAGCGCCGCCGAGCTCCAGCCGCTCCTCGGGCACGTTCCAGGACGCAATCAACATCGCGGTTCACGCACTCGAGTTCGCCAAGCCTCGCTGGACCCCGTCCGCCCTTCCGTCCGTCTGGGAAACCTGCAGAACGTCGCCGCCGTCCACTACCTGGCCGCAGACCTCGACGCCGGCGAACACAGTAAACCCTAGGTGAGCTTCACATCTCCCCGGCCCTTCCTGGCTGTTGGATCTTGATCAAACGCTCCGGATAGTTCCACTAAACCGAAAGGGTATGAGCAGATCTGATCCGTTCAGATCCATTTAGATCCAACGCTCCACATCACTGATCCAGCCGAACCGGTATCGGCTAATGAAATCATGCCACGTGTCGCATCCAGATCTAACTCGATTCAAATTAGAAATTTCAAATCAGATTTTGATCAAATCTTTGGAAATTCATATCTTTTGATCTGTAGGTCCAAAAATAAAAAATGTTATACCGTTGGAATCCTTGAAACCAATAGGATCCAGTAGTTCAATAAAATCTTATATTTTATGGGCTCAATTTGAAACTAGTTTCAAATTGGATTCAAACCATCTGTTAGCTTGTTAAATTCATATCTTTTGAACCAAGTGTCCAAAAATTACAAATTTGTAGTCTTTGGAATCCTCTCAACTTGTAGAACACCATAGGATCAAGAAAACCCAGATTTGATACGTGCACACACTTTGTGCATTCAAATTTGTCCAAATCACTATTTTGGTGATAATTCAATTTCTAAAATTTATTTTAGAATGATTCCAACTGCAGTGACTTTGTTTTACTGCAAGCTATCCAGTAGCATCACTCCCATAATTTCTTGAACCACTCCACAATTATTCAAATTCTAATATGAGAATTTGAGTAGTTCCTATATAGATTAAATCTTATTCTATTCAGTAATGTTTCCTACTACCATAGCAAATCACATAATCATACCTAGCCTCAATGTTATCTGAATAACATCTTGATCAAGATCATATCTACCTAGACCTATCTTGTATAGCTCACACTTATTCAAATTACAATAGTGTTGTTGAGTAAAGTGTGATGCACCTCAGTCATAGGATTTTATTCTTACTATCTTAGGTGTTGATCTAATCACCGTTTTGGCACCTATCCGACACTCCTTGTACCAAATAGGAATCTAAGACCATAATCCCAAATGTTATCTACCCATACTCAATCATATGTCCATTCGATCCCGATTTCATGTGTAGAGCTATTCATTTAACAAATGATTTAGTTGAGTGACTCAATGTTTCATAAATCCTTGACCCATACCTTGTACAACTAGACATATTTTGTTTAATTCATATTATACTCAAATGGCAATTGTGCTACTTGAGTAGAATATGAATTCATCTCAAACCTAGATTTTGCTAATGTGGTGTTATTATAACCCATACCATAGTATGTGTTATACACCATATTGATCAATGAACCATTTGAGCCATGTCCTCAAATATCAATCATTTTTACCCAACCCACTGCCTAGTTAGTTATGGTTCAGATGTATTAAACTATTCAACTTGCAAATGTGCTAATTGAGTAGTTCAAGCATTCTTAAAACCAAGCCTAGTGCCTAAGTGTGATATATGCTATTTAAAGAATAAATGTTGTTACACTTATTCAAATAGTATTGTGGTTGCACCATCCCACACCTATGTGATCTATTTCACATGAGCTATTCTGAAACTCATTCATGCTTTAATAAAGCATAAAAACTTCATCAACTATATTTGCCTAGTCCAATTCTCTCTCAAATCATATTGATCTCTCCCAACTAAGCTCTCCGATCCATATCTCACAGATCATGATCCTTCACCATATCCTTCTTGTCATAACATCTCAATAAATCTAAATTGTTAAACAAACACTTTTCAATTGTTTGATTTGTTTGATTGTGTTTGTATGGTCTGTTTATGGTATGCTATTTCTGTGCTATAGTTTGTGCGAAAAGCTACGTGCTTAGTTGAGAGAAGCGGAACGTCGTGATCTTCAAAAGGCAAGTGACACACATATCCCTTACCCATTTTATTTATGCATTAGTATATTCACCTCTTGTAGTATGCATGATAGGTGTTTTACTCAACTGTTTTATCAATGCTTAGATCCTAGTAGTGTGTAGCAATCCCTCAAACCCCACTTGATAGGTTGCTAAATACTTTGTTAATATTGATGCCATGCTAAGATCACTTGAAAAGTGTTTTGTGAACAACTTAAGAACTTCAACTAAAATGAAACACCTGGGTGGATTGGTTTGATGATGGAGGCGATGTTGAGTGGCGACCTGGGGCTACACTACGTGTAGTTGCTGCCTGGGTGTACACTTGCGGTTTGCCACCCAGGAACAAAGAGATGGCTATGTCTTCCATGCTTAGTGTACTTCCAGTGCAGCCTTATGACATTATGGGCTCTGTCTTGACTGATTTGAATGTGGGAGTACAACTTGTCGGCAAGAAGTGGTGGTAGTCAAATTATAGGTTGGGAGCGGTGCTTGCCAAGTTAGTTGTCCTCTCCTTCTAAAAGGTCTCGTTTCATTTTATGTATGGGCATAAAATGAATCGTAAGGTGAAAGTGCACAACCCTTGCAAGGTGTATAAAACTAATCGATTAGCCGTGTCCTCGGTTATGGACAATTGAGTCTCTAGACATGGAATGTACGGAATAATCTCATCACCTCTTCTGAATGATTAAAATCTGTCTAGAAACCCTTAGGTAGGAACTAAGGACCATACACTCCGAGGGGTGGTGGTGCCTGAGGTTCCGACTTTGTCGAATTTCACCCAGTACTACAGGCCTAGCTAGTATGTGGTTATTGGGGGTTATCTCGACCCTTGAAAATATGAAACCTTGAAAGTAACACTTTGAGAAAGAACTATAGGATAAAACTGGCTTTATGCAAATCAGCCTGTGAGATCCACTTGCCAAATACTCATGTAGATAGACTCCTCACAACAGCCACCAAATATGTGTCATTTGCCAGTACATCATTGTACTAACCACATTGGGGCTGCATATTCAACGTGCAGGTTTCATTTCGAGTAAGGAACCAGGAGTAGGATCTCGAGCTTACATTCCAACATGACTGCCTGTGGCACGTGATGAAGATGGAGGCTCTTTGCCACCTTGTTATTCCCGCTGTGTAAATTGTAAGATTTAAATGCTTCGTATCTGGATCTGCGATGTAATCTTGATACTATGCAATGAATATTTCATTTTGTTCTGTGGTACTATCATTGATCCAGGGAATAGTACTTAACACAGATGTTCCACCTTGATCTCAAGGTTGGGGCGTTACACCAGCTAGACCCATAGTCCAAGGCACAAGCTCTCAACATGTCTTCTAGAATTTGATTCACCCTTTCTGTTTGACCATCAGTCTGAGGGTGAAATGCTATGCTGAACTCTAGTCTTGTGCCCAAGGATTCATGGAGTTGGCGCCAAAAGTGAGAGCTGAATTGAGTACCTCTATCAGACACAATACTCTTAGGCACTCCATGTAGGCACACTATTCGGTTCATGTATATCTTGGCTAGTCTGGCACTGGTATAAGTGGTTTTCACAGGAATGAAGTGAGCCACTTTGGTTAAACGGCCAACTACAACCCAGATGGAGTCATATCCAGACTTAGTCCTCGGTAAACCCGTGATAAAATCCATGCCAACATTATCCCACTTCCACTCTGGTATAGGCAATGGCTGCAATAAAC
Organism: Dactylis glomerata; assembly: GCA_007115705.1. Taxonomy (NCBI): domain Eukaryota; kingdom Viridiplantae; phylum Streptophyta; class Magnoliopsida; order Poales; family Poaceae; genus Dactylis; species Dactylis glomerata. The sequence continues at coordinate 1,336,768 of QXEO01001043.1, forward strand.
CTGCTAGTTTTTGATGCTCTGCCTTGACTCTATTACACACGTCACATAGGGCAATGTACTCAGTGACATCCCTCTTCATATTGCTCCATCAGATTCTACCTTTCAAATCCATATACATCTTGGTGTTCCCAGGATGAATAGAATATGGTGACTCATGTGCTTCTTGCAGAATCAACTTTCTGAGTTCGGGGTCCTATGGTACACAAACACGCTTCTCAAACCATACAATTCCTTGGTCATCTTCGTGAAATCCCTTCGCATTTCCTTTACTCATATTGCTCTTTATTTCTTCTATCTCCTTATCTAGCTTCTGACCTTCTTTGATCTTGTCCATCGGTGTAGGTTGAACTTCAAGAGATGCCAAAAACCCTTTTGGCACAATTTCTAATCTGAGCCTTTTGAACTGTTCACACAAATCTTCAGGCAACTCTCCTACTGTAAGCCCATTCACATAGCTTTTACGACTGAAGGCTTCAGCTACAACATTAGCCTTTCCCGGATGGTATTGCAAGCTGATATCATAATCTTTTATGAGTTCCAACCATCTTCTTTGTCTCATGTGCAGTTCCTTTTGGGTGAATATGTACTTCAAGCTCTTGTGATCGGGGAACACATCGCAATATTTTCCCATCAAATAATGTCTCCACACCTTCAGAGCATGCACAACAGAGGCTAGCTCTAAGTCATGGGTGGGGTAAGTTCTTTCGTGATGCTTGAGCTGACGCGAGGCATAACTCACCACTTTTCTATTCTGCATTAGAATGCTACCAAGTCCTTGACGAGAAGCATCACAGTAAACTTGGAAATCCTTTTGTATATCTGGCAGGCATAGAACTGGCGCACTTACTAGCCGTTTCTTCAGTTCTTGAAAACTAGCTTCACATGAGTTGGTCCATTCAAATTTCTTGTCTTTCTTCAATACTTCAGTCATTGGCTTTGCTATCTTGGAGAAATTTTCAATGAATCTCCAATAGTATCCAGCAAGGCCTAAGAAACTCCGGATGTCTCCCGCATTTTTGGGTGACTCCCATTCGGTGACGGATGCTACCTTGCTTGGATCCACCGCGACTCCTTCTGCGGAAACTATGTGACCAAGAAATCCTACCTTGTTCAGCCAGAACTCACACTTGCTGAATTTTGCATACAGCTTATGCTCCCTGAGCTTTTCCATGATTAAGGGTAAGTGTTGCTCATGTTCTTTATCATCCTTGGAGTAAATCAGGATGTCATCAATGAATACCACTACGAATTTATCCAAGTATTCCATGAACACCTTGTTCATCATGGTCATGAAGTATGCCGGGGCATTTGTTAGCCCAAAAGACATGACGGTATACTCATATAGGCCATATCTGGTGGTAAAAGCTGTCTTGGGGATGTCTTGTTCTCGGATCTTGATCTGGAAATATCCTGATCGGAGATCGATCCTGGAGAACACTTTTGCCCCTTTCAGTTGGTCGAACAAGTTGTTGATGTTGGGCAATGGGTACTTGTTCTTGATTGTCACTTCGTTCAGCGAACGGTAGTCCACAACCAATCTCTTGCTAGAGTCCTTCTTCTCTACAAACAAAACAGGGGCTCCCCATGATGATGAACTCTGTTGGATAAAACCTTTGTCCAACTGTTCCATGAGCTATTTCTTTAGTTCCTTTAATTCTTCTATGTCCATCTTGTATGGAATTTTTGCTATAGGTCCTATTCCAGGCAGCAAGTCAATGATGAACTCGACATCTCTGTCTAGTGGCATTCCTGGTAGCTCCTCCGGAAACACATCTGGATGCTCCTTCACAACTGGCACTTCATGCATACTAACCCCCTTAAGAGAATTAACCTTAGACCCTTTAAGCTCGAAGGTTGATTTGAAACGAATGCGTTTCTTTTCAGGGGTTGTGAGGGTGATGGTTTTGTTTGCACAGTCTATGACTCCCTCAAAGGCGGTCATCCAATCCATGCCTAGGATGACATCTAATCCTTGTGAGTCTAGGACAATGAGGTTAGCCGGAAACTTGTGTTTTCCAATTTCCAGGACTAGGTCTCTACAACCAGCATTTACTATCAACTCTCCCCCTAGAGAACTTACCCTTATAGGACAACCTATTATTTTAGTGGGTATTTTTTTCTTAACCATAAATGCTCTTGAAATGAATGAATCAGATGCACCAGTGTCGAAAAGAACAAGTGTTGAAAACTTATTGAGCAGAAACATACCATATACGGCGTCAGGCTCATCATAAATCTCCTCCACATTGATGAGATTGACATGCCCCTTCTGGAATGGATTGGGCTTGTTCCCTTCATCCTTCTTCTGTGGGCAATCATTTGCATAATGCCCAGTCTTGTGGCACTTATAGCATTCCACCTGACTAATATCCCTCTTCTCGGGACATTGTTGTTTCTGCCATTGTTGTTTCCATTGTTATGGCCATTTGTCCTTGTGGAGTTGTGATTGTTGTGATTCGTGTGGCCATTATGGTGGTGGCCATTTCCCTTATGGTGCTGGTGCCCATTTCCACCATTATGGTTGTGGTGGTTTTCTCCATTCTTATGAAATCCAGAGCTTCCATGGTCACTGTGATAGCTTCGCTTGTGTGCAGGTTCTTGGTACTTGCTTCATCTTGCTCTCTAGAGTTATAGCTTGATCAAGCAGAGACTGAAAAGTAGGAGTGTAGGCAACAGACAGAGGGATTGACAATTCGTCGTTAAGGCCCTCTAGGAACTTCTCCTTCCTTTTTGCATCAGTATCAATGTCATCCGGTGCATAGCGTGATAGGTTGGTGATCTCATCAATATACTTAGACACATTGCGGTACTTCTGTCTGAGGTCACGGAACTCCTTCTTTTTCAGGCCCGTCACACCAGAGGAAATGTGTGCAGCCCGAAATCCTTCCTGGAACGTGTCCCATGTCACTCCTTCGATGGGATGAGTGATCTGGTAAGTGTCCCACCAGCTTGTTGCTGGTCCTTCCAACAGATGAGCTGCAAACCTGACCTTTTCAGGGTCAGTGCAACCAGTTGTCACCAAGTCTTTGTTGATAGAACAGAGCCAATCCATGGCCTCTAGTGGTTCAGCAGCACGAGAAAACTTGGCAGGACAAAGCCTTAGAAACCTTGCAAGCATGTCAACCTGAGGGAGTGGTGGTGGTGGAGGGTTGTTGTTATTATTAGCGTTGGCCAAAAACTGAGTCTTGACTTGCATGAGTTGAGCCTGGGCTTCCATCATCTGCTGCATCTGTTCCTCAGAAGCGCGATGAGGAGGCATCTGTTGGGTTTGAAATAGGTGAGGTTAGACTTAGAGATAGAGTCTAAAGGAATAAAGTTTCCTACCCACATGCACATAAACAATCCTTAAAAGAGCACATACAAGCACACACAAGCATAGGAGAAAACTTTTAACTAAACTTGCAATAAACAACTCACAAATAGTTTGAAGGTACGCAAACGTTTAAGTCTAAAGGGATACAATGTCTAATGCCATCCCACAAGCGGTCACGGCCATAAATGTAAACTCAAAGGTAAAGTGGGGTAGTCTATCTAACTACTCTACTCTTCCATGGTGACTTCCTCCTCCTCAACCTCGAAGCCATTCTCCTTGAGTAGCCTCTTGTAGTCCTGCAGTTCTTCAGTTAGGGTGTCGACCTTCTTTTGAAGCCCGCTCTTGTCGGCGTGTAGCTTCTCGATCAGATCGTGGTCCACTTCAAGTTCAAAGTAGTTGCACTCTAACTTCTGCTTTAGCTCCCTAACTTCTTTGTTCTTGGCTTGGATCCTCTTCTCTTGGCTCTTGCGCTGCTTCTATTAAGTCTTGAACTTTGCCTCCATCTCCTTGATCCTCTATTCCTGCTCCAGGTGTTGTTTGACCTTCTCGGCAAGCTAGGCGCATAGCTCGTCGTTGTTAAACAACTCATTGTACCTCTCAACGTCGACGTCCCTGACGAGGTACTCTAACTCGGCGAGGTGAGTGCGCATGGGGTCTTGTTCGGTGTCAGATAGCACGATGGCCAGACCCTCTTCATCACGTCGGCCGTAGGGGTGGGAGTAGTGGTTCTGGAGCTCGGAGAAGTGACGTCCGCAGAGGCGTGCTATCAGTTCTTGCATGAGGAGATGGGCGCCCATTTTCTTGTTGGTGTGGAAGGTCTTGAACTTGATCTTTTCAGTCTTCGGCTCTATCTCGCATCCTGGCTGCATGATGTGGATGACCCAGATGCCCTTCTTGTGAAACTTGGTCATCTCGCTCCCATTGATGAACGGGGTAGGCAGGGACAAGGCAGTGACGATGTCGATGAGGCGCTTTCCGAAGCTGTAGTTCTTGAAACTATCGGGCTTGGTGATGCGGAAAGTTGACATCTTTAAGTTGGAACATGACAAGTTAGTAAGTCAAAAGAGAAAAACTTAACAAAAGTGCTGAACAAGAGTTAAAGAGATTTCTAACTTAGACAAGTCAAAACTATTCCTAAGTGTTAGTAGCAAAGAGAACAAAAACACTCCTAAATTTTCCTAAGGGTTTTCGTCCAATCCTAGGGTCACGAACCTAAGGGCAACACTTTGCTCTGATACCATCTGTAGCGTACATGTGTTTTATTTGTGCTAGTCCCGGATCAACTGCTAGCGCACACAGTTACAAGATGAAATACCAAGAATACAAAGGTCTTTATTACAACGCTTGATCCACAAATAACATAATTCTTTTAAAACTCGACAAGGCACAAAGCCACAAACTTATTACAACTCTAGAAATGACTAAGTAAATGAACTAAAAGTCTTCTTTTCTTCATAGCTCTGCAGGCAGACGTGTTGGACGAAGACTCGTGACCGAAGCGCAGCAATCTTTAATCTTCATAGTAGCCACCTGCAACATGATACGTTGCAGCCACGGAGGGTCAATACTTTGAATGTATTGGCAAGATGTCACTTTGGTGGACTCAATGGCAGCTACACTTATATGCTATTTGGCCGGGTGGAGTTTGACTTCGCAAAAGCAAGCTTTTTCCTAACTTTGTAAAGACTCAAGTTTTCCTTAGCAAAATTTTGATAAGAAGCACCTTTTCTACCCATATTTACCCACCAAGTTTTAACTTAGATAAATTGGGGTGAGGAGATTCTTGAACAGCTTCAACATCATGTCACTCAAAATTGTCCGTAACCGGGGACACGGCTAAGTACTTAGTTCTAAACACTCTGCAGAGGTGGTGCACTTTTCCCACAATGTGGGGACCCCGGCTTACCACCCGGGATTCCCGTTATGCATACAATTCACGATCCCAGGAAGACCGTCGTGAATCCACATAATAGAGTTGGCATTACAGAGTACATCATCCATTACATAACGAATTCATAAAGTCTTACATATGGCCACTTGGCCAAATTTAAATGCCTCGCAGGGCAAGTTCAACTAACACACTAATGCTTAGCAAACAGCAGCGGGATATATGCAGCGTAGCTGACCCAAGTCAGGCCTACTACCCTACAGGCGACTGACCGGGAAACGATCCTAATTCGCACCGGCGTTGTCGTAGTCTCCTTCGTCCTCCTCATAGTCATCATCATAGTCTGGCCAAGTTAATAGCCAGGGACAAAGCCGTGAGTACATTTTGAATTGTACTTGCAAACCATCTAAGAGAAAAGTATTCATATGCTATTTGGCTGTAGCAAAGGTTGGCTTGGTTTGAGGTGGTCAATGCTAGTAGTTTTTCTCGTGTCGATATAGCATGTCATACGACATCTCTATATCCTTATTAAAGAAGATACTTGTAAGACAAGTTTTTGTAAAAGCTCTAGGAAAGGGGGAAACTCCTTTATGCTTGCCTAAGGCAACCATGGTCAATCATACATGACAATTCTCCAACATCTCGGCAGTACCCTTCGAGTACTCCGAACCATTCCCATGCCACGGCAGTACCCTCCAAGTACTCCGTCCGGCACAAACTCCATTTTTCTGAAAACATTTTGTAAAACCAAAACTCGACACAGGTTAAGTATGCCCATTCCAACCGTCCATGACCGAGGACTCGGCTATTCGAATAGATTACACTCTGCAGAGGTTGTACACTTTACCCACACCATCCGATAAATCCGCCGGGATACCACCACGGACCGTCATACACAAGTATGCGGGGTTCAGATAATCAATCAAAGCCTTCCACCTATCCACCTTAGTACGGGTGCCTACCCTGTGGAGTTTACCTCCCTGGCACGCCCCGGCAGTACCTCCTTCAGAGTGTAACTCCGGCGCCACGGCAGGAGAACCCAAGTGTCTTCCGTGTGGGTAGCCTATTGGCGGGCCCGCTATACTATTGCCCACCACTTGCGACAACCCGGATTCCAGGGTCCTACAAACCGTTATATAGTACGAGGCTCCCCGCACTAAAGCAAATAGACTTCAAACTAGCCCCCGTCCCATGCCGGGGTAATGTGGTTGCACGGGGATAATTGGTTTGGCGAACACTTATACACAATGCCATTTTCCAGAAATCTACCAACTCCTTCATCTCCCATGTCCAACTCCATGTTTATAAAACCATTTGAAAACATCTCAATGGGGTAGAAACTACTCCAAGGTTTTCGAAATCTTCCAGAGAGTATTCCCAATCCTAGAGTTTTTGGCTCCACTACAAGTTTTCCAAAGACTTTGATGCTAATCATCAAGTCTCTAACATGAGGGGTGTTAAATAGGTCACAAGAGGTGTCATCCCCATGGATGATATCAAGTCGACTTGTGGAGCTAAGTCGCCAACTATTGCTATCTAGAGATTAATAGCAATATAGAAAATCATGCATAATAAGAAAGCAGGAGTAAGCAATGCAAAGTGTAGTAATAGGATTCAGATATGCAACAAGTAGATTGCTTGCCTTGGTTGGCTTGTCCCTGATCTCCTTCCTCTTGATACTCAAAGACCTCCCCTTCCTCCGCACACTCGTCGTTCGAATCTATCGCCGAAAAAGTGACAATAACACATAATGAGCACACATGCATACATGGTTCGCACCCAATCATGCAACACCCAACTCAAGCATTGAGTATCAGAAACAAAAATGTTCAGATATCTGAACCGATATCATTTTCTACAAGGAATCATTATCCTAATAAAAGCAATGCGAAAAGTTAATGGCAAATAAACCCTAATCTCAAGCAAACAACTTGCAGGCATCCATATGCATCAAGACAAGGCAACCATCATACATTCAGGTAACTAGCAATATTACAGAACCAACAAAATTGGAATCAAGTCAAAAGTGCAAAAGATTTAATTACTATGAATTTCCTAGTCTCACTTATCACTAGAAAAGCATTTTATTCCCATAAAACTTTCTGTAACCACTAAAATTCTACCAGAGGCATTCTTAGAAAGCTACGGTAATATAGAACACATCAGAGGTGGAATCACCTGAAAATATTTAACCTACTACACACAATAAATAAAACAAGACAATTCTCCATTATCACTAAAATAATTACTACAGGAGATATAATACTCCTAAAATAGTAAATCCAATTCCTACAGCTTCACATAGCAACAGGGCATCTCTGAAAATTAGAATCAATCATTTTCATCACACACAACTTCAGATTTTGATTTATGAAGATAAAACCCTAGATCTACAACAAATAAATCGTAGATAATTTCTAATGCCCTAAAAATCAAGCATGCAGTACATTCAGGTAGACAATAACTTCAGGAGCACATAGAAATTTGAATCACTAATTTTGGACTCACAGAAATATTTCTACACATTTTTGAATCTAGCAGGGAATTTCAAATTGAAATAACAGATTCTAAAAAAAACAGAAATGGGCCAGATCTGCGGGGCTCAGCCAGATTCGAGCTGGGCCGGCCCGGATGCGTCCGCCTGCCCGGGCCTGGCACGGCCGAAATGGTAAGCCACCGTCGGATTCAGATCTGACGGCGCGGTGGGCTTCTTCTCCGTGAGCGCATGCACGCAGGCGAGCGCTGGCGTGCGGGCTAGGGTTTCGAGGCGGCGATGCTTACCGAGGGGCTCCGGCGGCTAGCTGGCGGCTGATCGGCGGCGGCGAAGATTAGGAGGGGTTCCGGCGTGGGGTGGTGTGTGTGCAGACGTGGTCGTGGCGTGGACCGTGGCGATCTCGTCGGAAACCTCTGCGGCAAGGTCCGGCGATGACGTCGGCTCCGGCTCGATCTGTCCAAAAAGGAGGGGATGGGGATGAGTGCTGGCCCAGAGGCAGTGCAGCTAAGCAGAAGAGAGGGGAAAAGGTGTTGTGGTTCGACAGCAACCTCACCCATCTCCTCGGTCTCCAGCGGCGATGATCTCGCTCAGCAGCGAGCAGGGGAGAGAGGGGAGAGGCACAGCATGTTGGGAGAGGTGGAGAGAGATGAGCGGAGTGTGAATAGCATCTAACCGAAGGAGCTAGATGCGGTAGGGGGTTTTACATCACGGCGTGGACTCGGTGTGGCATGCTTTAGCTCGGGCGCGATTGGCCAAGGGCGGCGGTGCTCTGGTACGGCGTTGTAGGCTAAGCCCAGTAGTGTAGACACGGAGGTCGTGCGCTTGCTGCAACGGTCGGGGCAACGTGGTTTTCAGTCCGGGTGCGTTAAGTTGTGGTCGCGGTCAGGGCACGCTGGGGCTGGCGCGTGCAGGGCGGGGTGCACACAACGTTGCACTCTCGGTGCCGTGTAGGGTGATGTGTGGCGCGAGGGAAAAGGAGACGTGCGTGCTTCGGAACGCGACCGCCGTTCTCGGCGTCCAGAACGTGCACGAGCAGGGACAGAGCGCGGCTGGAGGGCGGTCTACAGGCAGTGCGGGCGGCAGTTGGGCAATGGAGACGGTGCGCAGGAGGTGTCGTGGGCGAGGCAGCAGCAGGAGGCTTGCCTCCTACGCCTCGGCCCACTCGGGCACGTGCTGGGGTATCTCGGGGTTCAGA
>QXEO01001044.1:0-148875 GCA_007115705.1 Dactylis glomerata
CCTCAAACCTCATCTATTGTTGGACCCTTGATGTCAGTGACCACTATGGCGTTAGAGCAGAGTGTAGGGTAGTTTAAGGGCGAACCCGGTTATTGGGCTTCGCGTCGCTACGATCTACGGTTCACGCCAGATTTTGTCACGTGTATCTTTATCAATGTGTCGTGCCCATCTGTTTTGATAATCGGTTTTGGAACTTTTCGATGCAACGACAACTATGGAAACTTCTATTGGATCTGGGATCAAAACAAATCCAATCAATGCCTAGGTAGTCAATTTCTGGCAAAAGCATAAAAAAAATTCTTACTTAAGGCGAAGCCAATCCATTCATTGCGATAATAATCTGTTTGAAATGTAGGACCTTGCCAGATATAGAACTTTATGTGGGTCTACTTTAGACTTCTTATCGTGATTGAAAACTATTACTATGTGGACCGAATTCAAAAAATCATGTTCGTTGAGTTGGTGGCCCATGTAGTACGATCGGGCCAGACAGCCAAGCCATATACCTAGCCACACACACCCATACAACCACGCACTTACACATCTGTCACTCCTTTGTTCCCCTCCAGACGTTGCACATGGCACGGTCATCACAGCTTCATTGGTTGCTGCTCCTCCTCCCCACCTCTCCCTCCACCGCAGCTTAGGTTCTCCTGGTCTCGCTTCTTGTAGACCGGCGAGCGTGCATATCCGAGCGTCAGCGCGACCATATCACTTGTGCAAGCCCAACCAGATGGAAGGATCTGTCTTGGAATGATTTTTTGGTGAACATAATTCAGTTCATGGAATATTTTACTACTTACAATCTATTTTTTTGTTGACTCATGTTTTTACGGGGATAGGGCAAATTGTAAATATATTTTAAAAAAAATACTTTTGTTAATTCAGTGGTGTCTAACATTGTCCATGAATCTCAGTCACCTAAAATTGCATTATAGATAGTTTCACATGCTTAATAAAATAGCGTTGCACTTTTCGTCGTTAAGTTATATATATCCACAGGGAGGTGTATGCGGCAGATGTTCACGGTTCACCCAATGATTATACAACTAACTGAAGTTGTAGCAAATTGTAGGCCATCCAGATAATAAACTGGAAACAAATGCTTTAACAGAAACTCACTTAGATGATCCATTGAACCATTATGCTTGGATATACTCATTGGCACTTGCATAATGCAGAACCAGCATCTGATCAACTCTAAATAAAGAGAGCATTTTTTCACTCGCTGCAAGGACATGCATGGATACATAATGCATTCCCAGATCCGTACATACATATCACTCTAACCATCCATATAGCAAGAAAATAACTGCCTTGGCCTACGATCGGTGGACATCTACTCCGGCACATGCAATTCAGTTGACACTCCCCGCCAGGCTACACGTGAGTTGAGTTCTGAATACACCCACACGCGACTTCTGAATCCTAAGCTCTAGCGTGCGCATGTCAGATTATTGCGGCAAAACACATATCTTTGTCCGATCCAACCCAGCCGAGGAAAAATAATTGATGGAACCAGCAACCATCCCCAACCTCGCATCACATGACCTCACTCTCTCCTCCCAATGTACACACAAAGTACTGATGCCGGTAGGCTCCATGCGACCCGCGCTGCTGATAGACTCCCGTACGCCCCCAACCTTCTCCATCGGTGCTCAACACCGCCCCCACCAGCACGAGGACCACCAACGCGAGGGAGAAAACCAAGACGCTCGCGAACAGGGCGCGCGAAGAGGCTGGGCTGCAGCCTCCGCTATCAGAACCCGCACGGTTGCGCCGCCGCCTGGGAGCTCCATCCGTGTTGTAGGTTTCGCACACGGGTGGACGGGGGAATGACTGTGGACTCGTTGTCAACTAGCATCGTGGAGGCTCCATATCAGTAGGACGTACGATCGCGCCATGGCTCGCCAAACCATCTCGTCCTTGAGCTACCCCGCTGCGCCCACGCATTGAAGATGACTGCCAGTAGAACTCCACCGCCTGGCTGGCTCAGATCCATGGCGCCATGTACTAACAGGAGGCGGCCACCGTTGAAGCACTACCATCGTGGCAGCGCGCCACCACCGGCATAAGATCGGAAGTCCACACAGCCGATATGATAGCTTGGCCTTCTCCCTAAGCATCAAAAGGCCAAATAGAGACCAGCATCTGGCACCAGTCTTGTGCTCGTACGTGCCCCGGGTGCTCTCTCCGTGGATCAGAATACTGAGCCCTCGCCGGTCTTGTCGAGGATCTCCATGGAGATGTTGGTGGTGATGTCCGATCCTCGTTGAAACGTGTGGGGGAACACTATGAAGTCCAACCGGAGATTGCGGAAGCGGATTGTGTAGTACTCGCGGATCGTCACCAGCTATGTCTCCTTTGTCGGTGATGCCCTGCTGGCCACCAAGATCGATCGAGCCTAATAATATGCAATATGGAGGGCTTGTTCGAGCAGGACACAGACCAAACATGATGCGGGGTGTGAGATGAAAACGTATTTTGAGTTGGACAAAAGCGTATTTTACGGACACGGACCAGTCCTATTGCAATATTATTAGTAGAGATAAACGGAAGTTGCTGTCTATGATAACTTGTGCCTTTGGTAAATGTGATGCTTCTTGTCCGTATTTTGTTTATCGACACTTCACTCCATAAACCTGTGGTCATATTTACCGAATTCAGTTTTTGCTTGGGGACAAGCGAGGTCTAAGCTTGGGGGGTTGATACATCCATTTTGCATCACTATGTTATATCATAATTTACTGTTATTCATTGATATATTTCATATTTAGAGATGATACTTATGTTGTTCCCTCTGTTTTCACATGTTTGATTATCATTGGAGGACTTGCTGCCGGAGTCAGGATTCTGCTGGAAAAAGGACCGTCAAGACACCATATTTCTGAAGATCAACAATTCCAGAGAAATACCCAGAAATTCATATAATATCAGAAGACGAAAGTAGCCAGAAGGACGAGGCGAGAGGAGCAGCGGGGTGGGCTCACCACCAGGGAGTGCGGGCCCACCCCTGGCCGCGCCGCCCTGTGGTGAGGCCGCCCTGGCCCACTACTGCCATCGCCCCCCTCGCGTATATCATTGTCCCCGAAAACCTAAGTGAGGGGGGCATCAGAGATAGACACCGCCGCCTCTGCGGGGCGGAAAACACCAAGAGAGAAAAGCTCTCCGGTAGGGAGAAATCTGCCGGGGAAATTCCTTCTCGGAGAGGGGAAGATCATCGCCATCGTAATCACCATCGTGCTGGACTTCATCGGGATCATCATCACCATCATCATCATCAGCACCTTCATCTCCACCATCATCACGCCATCCCGCTGTAACATCTTGGGTTGTATCTTGTCAAATTCTTAGGGGAAACTTTCCCGGTGTTGATTACCCTTGTAGTTGATGCTATTGAGTGGAACCGTTGAATTAAGGTTTATGTTCAGATTATTATTTACCATTATTTCACCTCTGGTCATGATCCATATGATGTCTTGTGAGTAGTTCATTTAGTTCTTGAGGACATCGGAGAAGTCGAGATGTTAGTAGTGAAACTATATTGAGTAATATTTAGTGGTTTGATATTTATGTTGTGGTGTTATTCTACTAGTGGTGTCATGTGAACGTCGACTATATGATACTTCACCATTTATGGGCCTAGTAGAATGCATTGTGTATTTAGCTACTAATTATAGGGTTGTCGGAGCGACAGAAACCTAAACCCCCGTTAGGAAACCATTGCACCAGGGAGCGTAGGATCTCAGAGTTTAAGGCTGTGGTTAGATTTATCTTAATTACTTTCTTGTATTTGCGGATGCTTACAGGGGGTATAATCACAAGTGTGTATTAGTCATAGTAAGGGTAGTACGCTAGCACAGGTTCACCCTCATAATACTTATCAAACCAATGAAGATTACTTAGCAGCATGTAGCGAAAGCTCTCGACAGAAACTTCCGTATGTCCTCAGGAACGTTTGGTAATCATAAGTTACACAACCGGCTTGTCCTTTGCTCTAGAAAGGATTGTGCCACTTGCAGCAATTACTATTACTGTCTTTTATTTACTCGTACTTTATTTACTTGCATTACCAAATATCCATGAAAACCCGTTTGCTAGTATTTACAGTGAATCTTTGATCAAAACCACTTGTCAACACCTTCTGCTCCTAGTTGGGTTCGACACTCTTATTTATCGAAAGTAGTACGATACACCCCCTATACTTGTGGGTCATCATCAGCGCGTATGTAGAAGGCCGGAGGAAGGCGAGAGCACAGGCAGTGATCGGAATACGAGGAGGCAACCTTGGAAACACACGTACAATAAATGTAGCTTCCGCATCAGCGATGGACCAGGAAAAAGGAAATGATTGGCACATCGTAAGTGTCGCAAAATGAAAGCACATGGCATCCCATAGCAAGCCGTGTGTGACGATAGTGAAGATCATAAATGACGATCTGCATTGTGCCCACACTAGAGCCCACCCAGGCCTCCGGCACAAAGTATGTTTTTTGGCCCGTATGCGATAATTTACATCGCACACGACACAGATCTTTCATTCGCGATGAGGGGCCTTAAAAGGCCCAATCTGTACTAGTGGGCCTTGATGCTGAACGTGCTTTTTGGCGCTGTCATCGAGGGAGAGATACAAGTTTCTCGCGCGCTACTGAGGATAGGTTTCGCTAAAGGTCTTCGTTTATGGGCTTGGCTCGTTTAATCGCGCTCGCGCTCGTATGGCTGGTTGGTTTGTTCCGTGCGTGGAACTGCTTCGTTCTGTACGTAGAAAAAGGTTCTAATAGGGTATGTCCATGCTTTTTGTTTTTTCGTTTGTGTTTTCTCCTTTTTCTTTTCGTTTTCTCTATTATTTTTCAACTTCTTTATTTCTTCTTAATAGTATATTTCTATTTCCTTTCTTTTTATTTTTGCAATTTTTGTTCCAAGATTTTCATAACTTTTTTTCTTGAATTTTTGTAATTTTTATTCTCGAATTTATGTAAATTTTTTTCTCGAATATTTGTAATTTTTGTTCTAGGATTTCAGTTCACAGATTTTTGTTATTTTTGTTCCTAGATTCTTCTAATTTTTGTTCCATAATTTTTGATCCTGGATTTTTGTTTCCATATTTTTTTTACACTTTTGTTCCTAGATTTTTGAAATTTTGGTTTTTGGAATTTTGTTCCCAGATTATCGTAACTTTTATTCCTAGATTTTTTATTTTTTTTGTTCTCAGATTTTTGTAACTTTTGTTCCCAGATTTTGTAATTTTTGTTCCCAGTTTGTTGTAATTTTTGTTCTCGGATTTTAGTTCTCGAATTTCAGTTCTCGGATTTTGTAATTTTTGTTCCCAGATTTTTGTAATTTTTGTTTCTGGATTTTTTCCCAGATTTTTTTTAACTTTTTTCCTAGAGTTTTGAAATTTTTGTTTCTGGATTTTTGTTCCCAAATTTTTGTAACTTTTGTTCCTAGATTTTTGTATTTTTGTTATCAGATTTTTGTAATTTTGTTTTCTAGATTTTTGTAACTTTTGTTCCCAGATTTTATAATTTTTGTTTCGAGATTTTAGTTCTCGGATTTTTGTAATTTTTGTTCCTTGATTTTTGAATTTTTTTTCCTTGATTTTTGTTCCTAGATTTTTTTTAACTTTTGTTCCAAGATTTTTGAAATTTTTGTTCCTAGAATTTTGTTCCTGATTTTTGTAACTTTTATTCCCAGATTTTTTCCCGCCTTATTTGGGCGGACGTTCAAATTTTGTTCCTTCCGTGTAATCATGATTTGTTCCGCACATTAAATTTTGTTTCTCATGTAGCCTTTTTTTTAATTCCGCGGACGCTAAAGTTTTGTTCCTTATGTGTAATCAAGATTTATTCTACACACTAAATTTTATTCCTCATGTAGCCTTTTTTTGTTCCGACTTGTTCCGTGGACGCTAAAATTTTGTTCATTTCGTGTAATCAAGATTTTGTTCCACAATCACTAATTCTTACTGTCCCACTTTGGCGTAAAATTTAAATTTTTCTAGGCACTATTTTTATTCAACCATTATTTTCTAAATTTTTCGCATATCTAATTTATTCCCTGACCAAAACTATGTGATGCAAAGTGCGATACAAGAAGCCGGTAGTTAGCACAACACAGCGTAACTAGTAGTATTGTAGCAATGAGCTATGTGCATGCGTACTTTTATACTACTGAAAACAAATGCTAAGATTCACCCCGCGTTACTGAAAACCATGGTTCGACTTGTCCGATTCATGCATGCATGTCGATGCGATTAAAAACAAAAGAAGTTGCAATAGTGTGCAGGCTGTTTCTTAAATTGCACGCACTGTGCAGGCTGTAGGCCACAACAATTTTTTAACTTTTTTCCTAGATTTTTGTATTTTTGTTCTTAGATTTTTGT
Organism: Dactylis glomerata; assembly: GCA_007115705.1. NCBI lineage: Eukaryota > Viridiplantae > Streptophyta > Magnoliopsida > Poales > Poaceae > Dactylis > Dactylis glomerata. The sequence goes on from QXEO01001044.1 coordinate 6,383, forward strand.
AATTTTGTTTTCCAGATTTTTGTAACTTTTGTTTCCAGATTTTATAATTTTTGTTTCGAGATTTTAGTTCTCGGATTTTTGTTCCTTGATTTTTGAATTGTTTTCCTTGGTTTTTGTTCCTAGATTTTTTTTAACTTCTGTTCCAAGATTTTTGAAATTTTTGTTCCTATAATTTTGTTCCTGATTTTTGTAACTTTTATTCCCAGATTTTTTCCCGCCTTGTTTGGGCGGACGTTAAAATTTTATTCCTTCCGTGTAATCATGATTTGTTCTGTACATTAAATTTTGTTTCTCATGTAGCCTTTTTTTGTTCTATGGACGCTAAAGTTTTGTTCCTTCTGTGTAATCAAGATTTATTCTACACACTAAATTTTGTTCCTCATGTAGCCTTTTTTTGTTTCGACTTGTTCCGTGGACGCTAAAATTTTGTTCCTTTCGTGTAATCAAGATTTTGTTCTACAATCATTAATTCTTACTGTCCCACTTTGGCGTAAAATTTAAATTTTTCTAGGCACTATTTTTATTCAACCATTATTTTCTAAATTTTTCGCATATCTAATTTATTTCCTGACCAAAACTATGTGATGCAAAGTGCGATACAAGAAGCCGGTAGTTAGCACAACACAGGGTAACTAGTAGCATTGTAGCAACGAGCTATGTGCATGCGTACTTTTATACTACTGAAAACAAATGCTAAGATTCACCCCGCGTTACTGAAAACCATGACAACAACAGCCTGCACAGTGCGTGCAATTTAAGAAACAGCCTGCACACTGTTGCAACTTCTTTTGTTTTTAATCGCATCGACATGCATGCATGAATCAGACAAGTCGAACCATGACAACAACAGTCAGCGCCTCGGCAGCAATGCTTCAGTAAAAAAACAAGAGAGCAATCATAGCACGTTATCAAAGTGTAGAATAGACTGCGGAGCACCAGCGCACGCATTTCTTTAGAGCATCTCCAGCCGTCCCCCGACTTGGCCCCCGGCGGCCGTTTTTTACATCTGGACGGCGGTATTCGGTCCAGTCGCGCCCCCGGTTCCTCGTTTTCCCCCGGATTTGGGCCTAAATCCATCCGGCGAGCCCAGGCCAACCCCGGTCCCCCGGGGCGCGCTCGGGGACTCCGGACGAGAGAAAAGCGGAAACGGGCCCGCTCTGTCGGCGAGAGAACGCGCAAACCGTACAATTTGGACGCAAATCCCTCTCTCCCTCCCGTCGTTGCTCTGTCGCCGCCGGCACCACCCCTCGCCAATCCGCCGGCCGGTTGCCTGAACTTCGCCGTCCTTCCTCCCACCTGTCCCCACCAGCCTATATTCCGCCGTCCGGCGTACCGTCTGGCCATATTCCGCCGTCGGGGAACTCCTCCCGTCGCGCCTCGTCGACACGCCCAGCAGGTGTTCGTCCATTTGCTTGGCCGAAAATGGACTCCGACGACGAGGAAGAGCAGATGTTTGCCGAGATGTTTGAAGAAGAGATGGCCGCCGCCGCCCAAGACGAGGAGCATATGCTTATTTTAGCTTGCTTGTCGGGCTTGTACGCGGAGGTGGCCACCGGTCGCCGTGGTGGGTCGGCACCAGGTCGCAAGAAGTGCAAGCCGAGGCAGCGAATGGAGGGCTACTGCATACTCTACGCCGACTACTTCGCCGACAATCCATTGCACGGTGAGGCTGTTTTTAGGCGTCGTTTCAGGATGAGCCGGAAGCTTTTCCTGAAAATTGTCTATGCCCTTCGAGACTTCGACTCCTATTTCAGATGCAAGTTAGATTGCACCGGTATGGCAGGGTTTTCCGCCCTCCAAAAATGCACGGTGGCTATGCGGATGCTGGCATACGGAGCTCCTGGTGATAGTACCGATGACTATCTTCGGATGGCGGAGTCCACCGCCTTTGATTGTTTCTACCGGTTCTGCAGGGCGGTGATTGCAGTGTTTGAGGACACCTACTTGAGATCACCCACTGTCCAAGACACTGCTCGGATCCTCGCTTTCAATGAAGCTCGAGGATTTCCGGGGATGCTTGGAAGCATTGACTGCATGCATTGGAAATGGAAGAACTGTCCGTTCTCCTGGCAGGGAATGTACAAGGGTCACAAAAAAGGCTGCACTGTGATACTTGAGGCAGTGGCTACCCATGATCTCTGGATTTGGCACTCCTTCTTTGGTATGCCGGGATCCAACAATGACATCAACGTTTTGCAGTGCTCGCCGATCTTCTCCAAGCTTGTTGAGGGTCATGCTCCCCGGTTGACTTTGTGATCAATGACCGACACTACAACAAGGGATACTATCTTGCAGACGGTATCTATCCAAAGTGGGCAACATTTGTGAAGACTATCTCGAGTCCCATCCTCCCGAAGGAGATGGAGTTTGTGAAGGCACAAGAAGGTTGTAAGGGTAAATTGCCCCTAAGTGTGTTTTTGGTAATTAATGACAATCCCTATGGACTAATGTTTTCATTGAGATTTTTATGAAGGAATTGTTCATAGGAATTGCTTGAAGTCCATGTGTTGGATTCAAGGCTTGGATGCCATGAAGATAAAGATATATCTTAAGTATTGGCATCAAGATCATTGAATAGAAGAGATGAATCCAATATGATCAAGAAGAAGAAATAAAGATGTTGTTCTTGTGTAGAACTCAAGTATTCCATGCTCTAGCTTATGTGCTAAGCCAAGGAGTCTCAAGATCTTGAGAGTTTGGTTACATGAGAAGAATTCAAGTTATGGCTCTATGTCGAGGTCACGATGGTCTCATGAGTTGAGCCATGGTTGACCAAGACTTAGAGCATGCAATCAAATGAAGAATTCCCTATGCATCTCAAGAAGATCATATGTTTGAAGCTTGTCGTCCATTTGGTTATAATGGACTTGTGAAGATGAGTGTTAACAAAGCTATCCCATAATGGTTTATGGGGGAGCAAATTAAAGTCTTCACAAAGCAACAATGATCAAGTGAAGCATTCCGGCTTGATGAGAGCATGAAGCATCTTCATCAAGATCAAGCGGGATGCTCAAGGCAAAGGTATGTCCTTGCTAGGTTTTCCTTTTACCGGTCTCAAGGTGTTTGTTGGGAGACCGGGTTATAGGATAGATAGCCGCACTATCAAGAGGGGCTTTCGGTTGGGTAACTTGATCACATCGTCATAGGGAGCTCAATCCTTTGCATACTTTGCATCTTCCTAGTTTGTTGCTTCTTGGTGTTTCTCCATGTGAGGTTCTTGTGCTTGTTGCTAGCTTTCCAACAAGTCCAAGTTCATCGAAAACGGAATCCAAATGCATCGTCTATTGCGTTTTCGAGTTGAGAGGTTTTACCGGTTCTTCACTTTGGAAGGTTTCACACCTCTCCACATTTCGTATTTTTCCTCTTGACTTTTCTTGGTGTTTCTCTGCATAAAGTTGTAGTACTTTTTCTAAGCTTTTCAAAAAGTCCAAGTTTGCTAAAAACGGAGTTCGGATGCAAAAGTTATCGCGTTTTTCGAATGAGGGTTTTTGCAGTTTTCCAAATCCGGAGCTGCTCCGGGCTCTGCTCTGGGCTGAGCAGTGCCGCTCCGGAGTGCCATCCGGAGCTGCTCCGGGCCCTGCTCCGGAGCGCCCCGAAAACTCTGTAACGGGCAGTTTTCTTGCCCTATAAAAGGGGGCTTCTTCCCCAACGGTTTTGTAGAGTTTTTAAGTGTGTTCTTGAGCTTTTCTCTCACCTCCATTGTTGAATCTCTTGAGCTTGCTCCCTCTCTCTTCCCTCCAATGATTCTTGCATATTTTTGAGGGATTTGGAAGAGGAGATCTAGATCTACAACTCCACCAATCAATTCTTCCTCTAAGTGAGGGGAACCCATTGGATCTAGATCTTGAGGTCATTGGTTGACCTCCACCCTTGTTCTTCCTCTCTAACTCCTCCATAGCATTTGTTGCTTTGGTGGGATTTGAGAGAGAAGGATTTGAGCACTTTCCCTTGTGTTCTTGCTTTGCATTCTTGCATAAGTGTTGTGCTCTCCATTACGATTAGTTCGAGTGAGAGACCGTGAGCTTGTTACTCTTGGAGGGTGACCTCCTAGTTGGCTCGGTGATTGTGCCACGGTGTCCTCTTCGTGGAAGCTTGTGAAGAGGCCCGGGCTTCCCCTTCGTGGGAGTTGTGAAGTGGTTGTGGAGCTTGCCATCTCCGGAGTGGAGGAAAAGCTAACTATAAGAAGGGGTCCCTAGCTTCGTGGGGGACTCGGAGAAGAAGGTGAGCCTTCGTGGCGTTCGGGGGCCTTCATGGTTACCCGCATCTCTCCAACGGTGATTAGCTTACTTTATGTAAGTGAACATCGGGATACATCTTCGTCTCCGCGTGCCTCGGTTATCTCTATACCCGAGTTTATTTCCTTGTGATAGCCATCGTGCTTGAAGTACTTATATCTTGCTTATCACTTGTGAATTATATCTTGTGCTATCTTGCTTATATCTAGTTGTTGTTGTTGCACTTAGTTGAGCCTAGCATTTTTAGGTCTTGTGCTTGAAGAAAATAAACGTTAGTTTAATTCCGCATTCCTTCAAGCCAATTCCGTAATTGTTTTTAAAACGCCTATTCACCCCCCCCCTCTAGGCGACATCTCGTCCTTTCAATTGGTATCAGAGCAAGGTCTCTCCTTGTTTAGGCTTCACCGCCTTGAGAGTAAAGATGTCGGCTAGTTATTTAGTGCACAATGATACAATTATTTTTGATGGCACAAATTATAACTTATGGAGAAATCGCATGCTTTGCAATCTTCGGACTTTGTGTCCAAATATAGAGCGATTTCTAGATGTAGGCTTTTCTCATCCGATGGATCCTCAAAGTCTATCTATAGAGGATGAGAAAAATTTACATCTAGAAGCTCAAGTATTTAATGAAATTTTATTGTCTGTGAGCTCCATAGTTTATGTTTGCTTGATGGGTTCAAAGTGCAAGACGTCTCATGAGATATGGACCAAGCTAGAAGAGTCATTTGGTGGGTCCATTTCTCTTGAGGTTGAAAGTGAACCCAAGGAGCTCTCTTCACCTTCACATCATGAAGAGCTCCAAGTTGCTTCCACATCCGGTCGTAATGATTGTTCAAGTTCTTCCACTTCACCAACATGTGACTTGTCACAAGGTAATGATACGGTGAGTGAATAAATCATATGTGATGTTGGTAGTCTTGTTATTAGCACCAATGATTCTATTTCTATAAATCCTAATGGTGTAGAGAGTTTGGACCTAAACACTTCTTGCAAGAAATTCTTTACTCATTCTTGTGTTAAAGGTCCTTGCATATCTCCTAAAATTTGCTTGATTAAATTTTGTGATGATATGCTTGTTTCTAGTTGTGACCATACTCAAAATGATTCTATTTCCTCTAGTTGTTGTATGACTAACCATGTAGAGGAAATTAAAGAAAAATTGGGTCACATAATTAAAGAAGAAATCAATAGAAGAACCAAGAAGGTTTCTATCAAGAGAAGGCAATGCTATGAATGCCACGAGTATGGACATCTCGCAAGAGCTTGTCCTACACTCGAAAATGAAGAATGTGCTTCTATTGAAGTTCCATCATCATCTACGCAAGTTCACATGTGCCTTATGGCAAGCGGTTCAAAGGTAACTCCTACTTTGAATCCCGACACATCTCCTTATGATGAGAGTGATGATAATGATGATAATGATGATGATAATGAAGCTTTCTTGCATGAGATGGGAATTGTGTATGCCTCTCTTCGTGGTAATAATGATGCTCGTGTTAAAGTCGAACACTTAATGGAAACCTTGTTTGACCACAAGGAGACCATTAAGGAATTGAACTCCCTTGTTAATGAGGGGAAATGGAGATTCAATCTCCTCAAGCAAGAGCTATCCGAAGAGAAGCATACTAATTCTTGCCTATCTCAATCTATTAAATCTTATGAGCTTACAAATGCTAAATCTATTAATGATGCTTGTGCTACTAACTCTATTTCTTGTGAAGCATCTATATTAAAGGAGAATGTTGAGCTAAGGGCTCAACTTGAGTTGCTAACAAGCAATTATAAGAAATTGGAGGAAAGCCATGAAAAGCTCTCGGGCTCTCATGAGGATCTCCTAATCTCTTATAATGGGCTAAAGTTAGCTCATGAGGCAAGTATCACTAAGGAAACATCTTGTGAGCCTCATTTGGACATTAGCACTACTTTGAACCAAAATGATATATTACCATGTGCTAGTCCTAGTAATTTGTCTAGGCATAATATTGCTACATCTTGTGATAAATTACTTGCTATGCCTTGTTGCTCTAACAACGAAGCTTCTATTTCCTCTAGTACTTGTATTACTACTAACCTTGTAGAGGAAATCAAAGAGCTCAAGGCCCAAGTCACTAGTTTGGAGAAAGACTTGGAGAAGCATCATGAAGGGAATTCCACACTCGATAATATTTTGAGTGTGCAAAAATCCCCTAATGACAAGAGTGGACTTGGATTCAACTCCAATAACAAGAACAAGTCCAAGAGCAACAAGAAGAAGAAGGGCCAAGACCAAGTCAAGAATTTGGCCAAGATTGTTTGCTTCAAGTGCAAGATTGAAGGGCATCATGTGAGATCTTGCCCATTGAAGAAGAAGCACTTGAGTGAGAAGCAACAAGGGAAGCGGGCACAAGGTCAAGCTCAAGTTCGACCTCAAGTTGAAGATAGGCCACTTCCCAAGAAGAAACAAGATGAAGCTTCCCAAATCAAGAAATCAATGAAGAAGAGAAAGGGAAGCACTTGTTGCTATATTTGCCGTGAGAAGGGGCACTTTGCTTCTTCATGCTTAAGTGGTACCTTATCTAATCCTATCATTGTTGATGACGATTATTCTCTTAGGAAAGATAAGGATGGCAATGTGTTTGCCAAGTTTGTTGGAACTCAAAGTGGTGTCAAGAAAAGAACCATTTGGGTTGCCAAGCCTATTGTTACTAACCTCTTAGGACCCAACTTGGTTGGGTACCAACAAGCTAAAACTTGATCAATAGGTGTTTATGGAGGGCATTGGAGACTTGGCTACCTCATGAAGAATTAAGGGATCTTCATTAATTTTATTTCATCAAGCCAATTCATTGACACTATCATCTTATATCCAATGTGCCTCTTTGCGGTAACTTGTACTTAACCTCTTTACATTGTAAGTTACTTGCCCCTTTGCATGTTTTTGGTTTTATACCAAGTATGTGTTTGTATATGTTGTTCCTTACACCTTCTTAACTTGTGTATTCAAGTAGGTGTTGGTTGTTTGGCACATCATATACTTGTGTGTTTGCTTTGAGCCTCTAATGCATCTTGTTGGTATCTTATTTGGCTCTTATTGAGTGATTAATGGAACATCCCATTTTGGGGGAGTGATTTGCCATTGGCACCTCACAATCCTATAAATGTGTGCACATGAGTAATACCACTTAGTATTGATATTGCAAGATTATCTAGTCACTATGTGGTATGCCATGCTCATGAGAAATTCAAATTCTATATCTCCATTAATTATCTCTAGTTGGATTTTGTTTGCCTTTTGTTGAAAAGAATTTAATATCACATTATGGGGGAGTAATATGCCTTATGCATATCACAAGCCTAGGAAATGTGAACATTTGAGGTATTGCCACTTAGAGTTGATATTGTTAATTATCTTATTCCTAGGTGGCATGTTTGCTCAAACAAGCTCCGTTATTTCTTAAATGATTTTATTGATCATTTCTTTGCTCTTGGTTTGAGTAAGAATTCTTGGTGCGGTTTTACTCAAATATATTTCTCTATATCATAAGTAGGAAACCGTTTGCTTCAAGATACTCTAATCATTGCTCTTGGTTTGAGTAAGAATTCTTGGTGCGGTTTTACTCAAATATATTTCTTTGCTCTTGGTTTGAGTAAGAATTCTTGGTGAAGTTGATCTTGAATATCTTTGCAATACACCACCGGGAAATAATTCCAATATGAACTTCTTGTCTTTGACAATTGGTATTCGTATATATGTGTGGTAATTCCTCTAGATCATCTTCACCTTGGAATTTGCATCTTATTGCCCATATTTCTTGCCAAGAAATTATTTTGACTCCCATTGTCTTATTGCCTTCTTGAGGATCTTTTTGCTTGACTTTGTCTCATCTCTTGATCCCCATCAAGTGTGTGTTGTTGTAAGACAAACCTTTTCTTTTCGATACTTGTGCCATTGTGAAAAGTGTAGAGGGTTTGGTTTATTTGTTGGAACCTTGCTCTTTTGGGAGTTAGTTATCTCATTCCTTCTTCTATGATTTATTTGCTCGAATGAGATAAATTGTTGAGCATGCTTTTATTTATTTATTCTTTCATGCTCAATAAGTTGTTAGGTTCATTTGTTGAATTTTACGAATAAATCATTTGTTGATTTGTTCCCTTGATGTCATTTGGTCAAATAATGTGTTTTGCCACACCTTTTATACCTCCTTGTATTCTTGGTGTTTTTGTCTAAATCGTATCTTCTTTGGATCTTGAAAGATAGGTGCGTGCATATTCTCTTTATGCTTATTTTTGTATCTTAGTTGCTTTCTTTGATCCAATATATATGTTATACTCCATCAAATCCTAAATGGCTAAGATGTGCATGAAATTCAAATTTCATCTTTAACTATGCACATATTTTTATGGAGTCTATCATATGTATTGTGGTTAGTCTAACCACTTTGGACCCAATAAGTTTGGGGACCAAGATGTACTTAAATGTTGTCTTAGGTACATTGGAGATGCAATGGATGCTTGTCTCATTTATAAGGAAGGTGTTATCACCATATGATTATTGGAGCCAAGCTAGGATGACCGGCGAACTCTTATCTACTACATCACACCATTGTCATCTCGGTAACAAGTATAACTTTCATGCATACTTTTCTAGCATCCCAACTCTTGTAGGTTGGTTCTTGGCATGATAATATTTATTTGCAAATGTTGCGGTTCTTGCAAAGGTCTTATAAAGAAATATCTTTATTTCATATGTGAGCAAGTTGAGATGAGTGCATATGTTGGGAAGTATATAAAATCATGTTTATGATTCACCAATCCCAAATATGCCATTTTAGCAATTTATTGCATATTAATTCCTCAACGCTCTCTCATGTGCAATATAGATAATGTTGCAAGTTGTACCCTTCTTTATTATGCTTGTTGCCTATCAAAGCATCCCGACTATCTTTTGATCCCTTATTGCTAGTTGTGATGGCTTTGATGATTTTGCGTGGGGAGTTTGTTAATATACCATAATGGAAAATGGAGCCTTGAGCTATATATGCTTTATAGCAAAGCTATTTGGTATATTCTATGACTCTCTCTTGGATATTATGTCTTCCTTAATTTCAACTAACCTCTTGTGTATACATGTTCCTTTGTGGATTGTTCATCATGATTTTTTGTCCACTTAGAAATGTATATGCATAAGAGTGTTAATTTCTTCCCTTGATATCCTCGTTCTTTGCCGACCATCTTTCTTATCCATTTTGTTCTTGATGGTGTTGGTAAGAACTTGATTTATGAGTGCTTGTTTATTCTTTATTGCTTCTTCTCGCACTCATATCTCGTGAATCTTTTTGGACTAAATTTAACTTTGATAAGCGTATTGATCCTTTTGTATTCTTTCGTGCTCATATTTTGTTTTAAATGATATAGAGGGAGTGAGGATTCCATGTTTGTGCATATTGTATTCAAATGCAACAAAAATTCAAATTTATGCATGGACCTTGGGGAGCTTCCTTATTTCATTTAAAGCACCTAGTAGCTCTTATCATCACTTCTTCTTATGTCCAATTGGTTCTTTGGGTCTCTTGATTGCTTGCTTGCTTCATTCGTTGAAGCTTCCTTCACTATGTCATCTTTTTGCAATCTTTGATCCTCAATATGGTTTGACTTCCTCCAAATATTGTTAATTTGATAAGTGCATATGATTTCACTCATTTTTATGAGAAATGCACATCTTGGGGAGGAACTCATACTATATTGGCCTTCTAAATTCCTTCATCCATTTTGGCAATCGTTGCCAATGGGGGAGAAGTTTAGAGGGTTTAAGGGAAATGGTTTTTATACTTAAGTTTGGTTGTGCTTAAGTGTTTGCCTTTCATGCATCTCTTCTTTGTTAGATGTTTTGCAAGGTTGAATATATAGTGTAAACTCCATCAATGGTTTATCTTGACAATGTATGCAATGAAATTCAAGTTCATCACACGTGCATATATTGTGGGGGAGTTTGCTCTATATATTTTGGTTGCACTCACATCAACCATATTTGTTGTAGTTTATGTGAGTACAATTGATTTTGATATGCGGTAGTAGCTTCATGTTACTTGACCATATCAAATACAACCTCTTGTATGCAATTTATTCTCGGATAAGTTGCATATTAGTTTCTATCATTCATTATATAAACCCTCTTGTTGAGATTGTCATCAATTACCAAAATGGGGGAGATTGTAAGGGTAAATTGCCCCTAAGTGTGTTTTTGGTAATTAATGACAATCCCTATGGACTAATGTTTTCATTGAGATTTTTATGAAGGAATTGTTCATAGGAATTGCTTGAAGTCCATGTGTTGGATTCAAGGCTTGGATGCCATGAAGATAAAGATATATCTTAAGTATTGGCATCAAGATCATTGAATAGAAGAGATGAATCCAATATGATCAAGAAGAAGAAATAAAGATGTTGTTCTTGTGTAGAACTCAAGTATTCCATGCTCTAGCTTATGTGCTAAGCCAAGGAGTCTCAAGATCTTGAGAGTTTGGTTACATGAGAAGAATTCAAGTTATGGCTCTATGTCGAGGTCACGATGGTCTCATGAGTTGAGCCATGGTTGCCAAGACTTAGAGCATGCAATCAAATGAAGAATTCCCTATGCATCTCAAGAAGATCATATGTTTGAAGCTTGTCGTCCATTTGGTTATAATGGACTTGTGAAGATGAGTGTTAACAAAGCTATCCCATAATGGTTTATGGGGGAGCAAATTAAAGTCTTCACAAAGCAACAATGATCAAGTGAAGCATTCCGGCTTGATGAGAGCATGAAGCATCTTCATCAAGATCAAGCGGGATGCTCAAGGCAAAGGTATGTCATTGCTAGGTTTTCCTTTTACCGGTCTCAAGGTGTTTGTTGGGAGACCGGGTTATAGGATAGATAGCCGCACTATCAAGAGGGGCTTTCGGTTGGGTAACTTGATCACATCGTCATAGGGAGCTCAATCCTTTGCATACTTTGCATCTTCCTAGTTTGTTGCTTCTTGGTGTTTCTCCATGTGAGGTTCTTGTGCTTGTTGCTAGCTTTCCAACAAGTCCAAGTTCATCGAAAACGGAATCCAAATGCATCGTCTATTGCGTTTTCGAGTTGAGAGGTTTTACCGGTTCTTCACTTTGGAAGGTTTCACACCTCTCCACATTTCGTATTTTTCCTCTTGACTTTTCTTGGTGTTTCTCTGCATAAAGTTGTAGTACTTTTTCTAAGCTTTTCAAAAAGTCCAAGTTTGCTAAAAACGGAGTTCGGATGCAAAAGTTATCGCGTTTTTCGAATGAGGGTTTTTGCAGTTTTCCAAATCCGGAGCTGCTCCGGGCTCTGCTCCGGGCTGAGCAGTGCCGCTCCGGAGTGCCATCCGGAGCTGCTCCGGGCCCTGCTCCGAAGCGCCCCGAAAACTCTGTAACGGGCAGTTTTCTTGCCCTATAAAAGGGGGCTTCTTCCCCAACGGTTTTGTAGAGTTTTTAAGTGTGTTCTTGAGCTTTTCTCTCACCTCCATTGTTGAATCTCTTGAGCTTGCTCCCTCTCTCTTCCCTCCAATGATTCTTGCATATTTTTGAGGGATTTGGAAGAGGAGATCTAGATCTACAACTCCACCAATCAATTCCTCCTCTAAGTGAGGGGAACCCATTGGATCTAGATCTTGAGGTCATTGGTTGACCTCCACCCTTGTTCTTCCTCTCTAACTCCTCCATAGCATTTGTTGCTTTGGTGGGATTTGAGAGAGAAGGATTTGAGCACTTTCCCTTGTGTTCTTGCTTTGCATTCTTGCATAAGTGTTGTGCTCTCCATTACGATTAGTTCGAGTGAGAGACCATGAGCTTGTTACTCTTGGAGGGTGACCTCCTAGTTGGCTCGGTGATTGTGCCATGGTGTCCTCTTCGTGGAAGCTTGTGAAGAGGCCCGGGCTTCCCCTTCGTGGGAGTTGTGAAGTGGTTGTGGAGCTTGCCATCTCCGGAGTGGAGGAAAAGCTAACTATAAGAAGGGGTCCCTAGCTTCGTGGGGGACTCGGAGAAGAAGGTGAGCCTTCGTGGCGTTCGGGGGCCTTCGTGGTTACCCGCATCTCTCCAACGGTGATTAGCTTACTTTATGTAAGTGAACATCGGGATACATCTTCGTCTCCGCGTGCCTCGGTTATCTCTATACCCAAGTTTATTTCCTTGTGATAGCCATCGTGCTTGAAGTACTTATATCTTGCTTATCACTTGTGAATTATATCTTGTGCTATCTTGCTTATATCTAGTTGTTGTTGTTGCACTTAGTTGAGCCTAGCATTTTTAGGTCTTGTGCTTGAAGAAAATAAACGTTAGTTTAATTCCGCATTCCTTCAAGCCAATTCCGTAATTGTTTTTAAAACGCCTATTCACCCCCCCCCCCCCCTCTAGGCGACATCTCGTCCTTTCAAAGGTTGTCGAAAGGATGTCGAGCGTGCGTTTGGTGTCCTCCAGCAGAGATTTACTGTAGTCCGGTTCCCCGCAATGAGTTGGTCCAAAGATCAGATATGGGAGGTGATGAACTGTTGTGTGTGCTTACACAACATGATTGTTGAGGATGTGCGGAAGCATCCGATCCCGGGGAGCGAACAAGCTCTACCATATGAGAGAGAGGGTCCTCTTGCACAGCCTAATCACCAGGTGCCGGCATCGTGGGCTGCGTTCATCGCTATGCGTCAGGAAATTCGAGACTCCACTATGCATCAACTACTGCAGGATGATCTGGTGGAGCACATATGGAGGTTTCGAGGCAACACCCACTAGTTTCCATTTGATTTGTTTGAAAACTTGTCAATTTATTTGCTTGTTTTGTTTAACTGTATGAGATTCGCCGAACTGATGTTTATTTGAGCCGAATGTTGGCAAACTGTATGAAATTCGCCAAACTGGAACGTCTATTTGTAAAAATAAAGTCAAAAACGCCGATTTTCGGGCGTATAGCTGGGGGTCCGGCTGGAAGTTCGGCGCTCCCCACGCCTGATTTTCGTCCAATCCGGCGATAGTTACCGCCGGATTCGGCCGTGGGGGGCGCAAACGGCTGGAGATGCTCTTAGTCCCACCTTGCCGGTGTGGCGTACCTGTGCTTTATTTTGTGCTAGTCCAGGATCACTTACCAGCACACACAGTACTAGATGAAATATCAAGAAACAAGAGTCATTTTATTACATCGCATGATCCTTCAACTACAAATGAGAACTTTACAATGCTCATAACATAGAGCTTTCAGAAATTACAGCGGAAAACGAATCTAGCATGGAGTCCTTCTTCTTCATGTGTCACAGGCGAACATGTTGCAGATAGACTCGTAACCCTGTCAAAACCTGCAACATGAAACGTTGCAGCCACAAAGGGTCAATACACTTGAATTGTATTGGCAAGTTGTCATTATTTGGTGGACACCAATGGAAACCTAACACTTACATGAATATTTGGCTAGGTGGATCTGCAAACCTATTGCACTAAGCAAAACTTATCCTATCACTCCTTGAGCAAAACCTTTAACTGACTAACCAGACTTGGGTGATCTATCCCTGTGATAACATGCCGTAGTTATCGTACGGGACACTCTGGTCGACAGACACCTAACGACTTGACTTGGGTGAGCTATCCTTGTGGTAACAGGCCGTAGTTATCGTACGGGACACTCTGGTCGATAGACACTTACATCAAGGTCAAAACTTTAAGTACTACATATGGACACCCATCCATATTCCCAGTTCAAACCACAAGTTTTAGTTTTAAGAAATTGGCATGATGAGATCCTTGAACGGTTTCGAGGTCATGTCGCTCAAAATTGTCCGTAACCGGGGACACGGCTAAGTACTTAGTTCTAACACTCTGCAGAGGTTGTGCACTTTTCCCACAGGACTTAGTTAACCTATTTTGCCGTGAGACTCATTTTGCCTCTAACGGCCAAGTGAAAACTAAGACGAGGCTTTTCAGAAACATTTCCTCAGACCAAACGGACGCGTTCCCGTAGTCCACCCACTGTCCGCCTGGCTTGAGTTCCTGCAGCTTACTTAACCAAGACAGAGCCCATATTGTCTTGTGGTTGCACTGGAAGCTTCACGACATTGAACGTCTCAAATCTCTTTGTTCCTGGGTGGCCGTCCACAAGTGCGATACACACGGTAATGCCCCGGTGTAACCACTCAACATATCCCTCTCCAGCCATTTCCACCCAGGTGATTCGTTAGAGCTTAGTTGTTTTCTTAGTTTTTGGAAAAACAAGGTTTTTCAACACTTAGACAAAACATGAGATATCCCCTTCATCCAAAACAAGTGTAAAGCAACCTATAGCAGCAGCAGTTCTAGTAGACAATGCAACAGCTAGACAAAAGTCTTAACACAAAAGCAAGGCTGCTAAGACATAAGCTATGGTAACACCTACACATGCATCTTCTACTACAATGCTACAAGTGACAAAATACTTTTGTAGGACAGGAAGATGATGACACTTGCCTTAGTAAGTTTTCTGAAGTTTGAACTTCTCTTAGTCAACACACGTAGCTCTCCGTGTAACTATAAGGTAGAAGATAACACAAAATAAACACACCATCCAAGGCAACATAATCAAATAAGACAACAAAAGTGTTTATTTGTTTTAGCTTAGTCTTGTTTTATCTTAGTGATATTTGGACAAAGGATTGGGTATGATGTTGGCTTGATATGGATGGGTAAAATGGCTAAGTCAAGGACTTATAGGAAGTGATGGGAATTTTCTAAGTTGCTAAGGATTGTCTAGTACTTAACAAAATAGTTCAAAGGAAATCTTAGGCTTGGTGGGGAAGTTGGATGAACAAATTCTAAGTCATGAGGTCTATCACTTTTATCTTCTTGACTTGGGGCTCTCTTCTCTTGATCTTCTTCTTTTGACTTCAACTCCTTGTCTTCTCTTCAACTTCTTGTTTTGCCTTCAACTCCTTGTCTTCTCTTCAACTTCTTCTCCATGGTCTTGATATGGGAAAAACTTCTATGCCATAGTGTTTGGATGGGGTGGTCAAAACACTTAGAAGAATTTAGATGAGATGGGGTTGATAGTTTGCACTAGGGTAAGGATAGAGAGTAGATTTTCACTAACTCATGGTGGAGTGGAAGGTCACTAGGACTTAGGATATTTCACACCATTGGTAGAGTAGGACAATAGTCAAATAGCACAAAGTGCACAATAAGAATTTGGGGACTTGATATTTTGCAAGGTGCTCAAAAACACACTATAGCTTGCAAATAGGATGAACTAGTGGATTTGATTTTCTAAAAGTGCGAAAAAGTGTGGAAAAGCTTTTGGTGGGTTGGCATGATCACAAGAACCTATTTTGAAATAGGAAAATTTTCTCATACTAATTATAGAATATGAACTATTTCAATTATACTCAAATTTACACTTTAAATTTGAATAATTAAAAAAAATTCGAAATTTGATTTTCTCAATTCTGAAGTGTTCCTCTCATTTTTCTGATTCCGGTGATATAAAATTTGCTAATTTTGGATGGATAAAATTGAAGATATGAAATTTTGAAGTTTGCCTTCAGCTAGTACAAATGAATCGATCGATGGATCCTTGCTCAGCCGTGTGTGGGAAAAAGGAGGTCACGTGGGAATCTAAAGCTTGAGATAACAACTGATCTAATTATGGGCCAACTCAACGAATCATCTGAAACAGATTTATAAATCTAAAGATTTGAATTTTTCAAAGATTAAATGAGCTAGCACAAAACTGATCGATTGATATGTGTGCGTGCACGAACAACCTACAAATCTTCCATTTGCTAGACATAACGGACGAGGACAACAGCCACTTACAGTTACGGCGTGATCAACGGCAGGGAATAATGAGACGGAAGCGCGGGTTCGGCCATGGACGGCGACGGCGTTCAACTGCTTCCCCGCTTGGCGAAGTGGACGACGGTGTTCCAATAATCTCCAGGATCCAGCCAAGCGTTGACGTCTGGGCGGCGAGAACAACGTCTCCGAAATGATGCACAACCATGTCCCGGAGTTAGGCGACGGTGAGAGGAGTCCACAGGTAAAGGAAAAATAAGCTAGAAGTTTACTTACACGGCGTATCGGTCCGATGAACTCCGATGAGGTCGCGGCCACCGGAGAGAATATGATGCCCGACCATGTCCTTATGGTAGCTCTTGGAGAGAGGAGTTTTCTGGTGCAAGGAATCGTCGAAATGATCACTGAGAGCAACGGCGTCTAGCGATGAACTCTAGTTTGTGGCTCAGATTGACATGGCTATGGCAGACTTTACAGGGAATATATGGGGAAAATTTTATAACGAAAGTAAGAGAGAAGAACAAGGGACACACGGTGCTTCTCTCGGTTCGTCTTATAATGGACTGAGGAGAGAGATCGGGAGGTGTATGTCGACCGGCGACATTCGGTGCACCTAGATGATTTTCGAAATTAAGGAAATTAAATGAGATTTTAATTACCTGAATAGGACCGTAATTTGTGGAAGATTAATTCTCGTGTTTAAGTCGACAATAAACGATGGCTAGAATTAGAAGGAATCAAAGGGGAAGGTTGACTCCATGTTTCTGTAAGCCTGTAGAACGCGTACGTGCTTGTGCACGAAGGAAGAAGACGACCGGTTCAGCTAATGGGCCTGGGAAAATATTAGGCCCATAAAAAGGAGGGGAAAAAAAAATAGAGATAGGCAAGGGGAGGCCACTGATGGGCTGACTAGATTGGACCGGACATGGCTGTTTTATTTGATCCGTTTTCTTGTTTTTTTTTTCATTCTTCTTTCTTTTATTCTTTTCTATTTCTTATTTCTTTTATAACTTCTTCATTTGAGCTTCAAATGAGTTTAAACTAATTTCTAAATTTTTCTAAAATTCAAGGTAGCATTTCAGATCAATAAGAAACTTGTTTTCAAGATATAACAAACTTTTATAATAAACTTTATAAATTTGGCCAAAAGGGTTTACTTGCATAATAGAGATATGGTTTGAAAATAATCGTTTTAAATTCGGAGATTAAACTTTATAAAAAAATTATTTTCAAACACTTTGTTCGAAAAGCTTACTTTATTTAATATAAATTGTTTTGTAAATATTCCCTTTGCAAGATTTCTTGCATAGGTTTGAATAAATGCAAGAAAATAGTATTTTGAAATTCTAATTCCTCAACGAGTTGTTCAAGGAATAATAGAAGGTTTGAAATGGTTTTTCTAATATATCTTTTATATAAACCCAAAAAGTTTTAATTCCCTGTGAAATTTAAATCAAGACAACAAGCAAGGTTCCTAGTTTATTTATTTTCACATTCCAAATTTTTGGGATGTGACAGCCGGCCGACTGCAATTTCGATCACCATATATATCTGCGTACGCACCTGTCATTCAACCGTTTGTAGGGTTGCTCGATTTCTCCCGGCAACTGATGTATTTAATGGGCTTGCATACTCGTGGCCTATCTGTCTCTCCAATCATGGCAGAGCTACAGCCTATTCTTTCTGTTGCGATAGAGTTTCGACATGTTTTCCTTGTCGCAGGTAGACCTTCTTTCCGCTTCTCCTATTGTGACAGTTGTCATGCAGGGGAAAGCCACGAATATTCCTCTCCACGTGTGTTGAGATCACCGTGGATCCTGTGAGGGGGTCTAGGTTCGAGTGTAGAACATCCTCATACACCGTCACGAGGATATGGTTTCTTTCAGTGGCATTCTAGAAGCTAAATCTTTCGTTCTGTCGAGCAAGCTTATTCGCATGCAGCCGAACAATGATGATACTCAAATGTATTGTGCCAAGTTTTTTAACCGAAGTAAAGAACATAGGTTCTTTTCCAGGTACTAATGCATACTCAAAGTTTTTCTGAATTATTTTTCCAATAATGTTATCTTGATCGGTCATCCAAACTAGGCATCTCTCTAGGTGATTTGTCTAGTTAATTTCTGAATATTATTGATACAATCAAAATGCTGCAAGATAACAAAGAACTTTAATAATGCTTACCAAGATTTAGATGAAAAAATGGAGGATTAAATGTACTTCATATGCTACCAATATGTCTCATGATCTTGGGGAAGAAGAAAGGAATGCTCAGATGATATTTTAAACCTTGCTTTATCCAAGATTAGAAAAATAGGGTTCAAGAGGAAAGTGAAAACTAAAACAACAATAGTGTGTTGTAGTTCGAGACTTAATAAATAGTACATTTCTTTGGTTAAAATGAAGGGATTGTTTTGGAATAGCGATGATTTTGGTGACTTGGATAAACACCATTTTGTTAAAAAAAATACTATTTAGAAACACTAATTGGATTTTTTTTGCTATTTTTAAAATGGGAAGATCCAGTTTCTCCATGTATTTCTTAAACATTTAGCAAGAGGGCTTGAATTTCAATGGTTTTGTCTACCGCCTATTGGCCGATCAGGGATATCCTTGTAGGTATTAATGCAGTCATCTTATCCATACAAGATGTAGTCACTAGTGATAGTTGCGCAAAATCTACACTATTAAAGCGAAAGTGGTGTCCGGTGTTGTCACATTTTTAGTTCCGATTTTGCTCTCAAACAAAACACCAAATTACCCATCACTACTATTAATATATATCTATATCTATACCTAATAATAAAGGGCGTAAGGGTTCCATGGTTTGGTTTGGTCCAACAATATTTAGACCAATTTGCCCTCGATCAAACCATGCCCACTAGAAAATCATGTCAGTACATGAATTGAGGAGCGCAATTACCTAATAATAAACGTAAGGGTTCCATGGTTTGGTTTGGTCCAACAATATTTAAACCAATTTGCCCTTTTACAAG
The DNA here is from genome assembly GCA_007115705.1 of Dactylis glomerata. Lineage (NCBI taxonomy): Eukaryota > Viridiplantae > Streptophyta > Magnoliopsida > Poales > Poaceae > Dactylis > Dactylis glomerata. Next base: position 25,392 of record QXEO01001044.1, read on the forward strand.
TATAAAATTACCAGCCCCTCGATCGAATAGTGCCCACTAGAAAATTGTGTCAATACGTGAATCAAGGTGCGCGATACCGGCCGTATGTCGAGCAAAGTCCGATACAAATCAAACAACCAAGATAGGTAAGGATTAGCCTGCAGTATATATGTGCTTGGCTGTTCCTAAATTGTCTCGTCGGATCTTATCAGGAGAGCCAAGATTAAGATCGAAATTGCGAGTTGGGGATATTCGATGAACCACGGTAGCAACCTCGGAGGAATAGAAGAGTCGACGAGATGAGGTGCTCCCATGGCCTGCACTTTGAGATCACCAAGAGGCGGCGCTTACACTCCTCCTCCCCATCGGGAATCACGTGCCCCAAGCTCGAGGACAAATGATCATATATAAGACCGTTGCTAGCAGGGAGGCCGACTGCACTGCGGGCATGACACATTCAGTCTGCGTCTAGGTGACCTCACAGTAGAGATTTTCCCCCGAACTTCTACAATTTTCAGTATGCAGATCTAAGTTAACGATCAAAATCGCGTGAGGAAATCTCTCTACATATGTCCTCCAGTCCGTTCAACCGTGTAGTCTGAATCGGGGAGATCGCGATCGTGCTGGATAAGATGATGTTGGCTAGCGTGATATGGGCACGAAGGAGGAGGTGAAGCCCAATTTCAGGACTCCACCAAGATGAGGGAAGCTCGTTGCTGATTGGCACGCCAGGACGACCTACGATATGAAATAATTTAGTCTAAGGTTGTGTCAGCAATTTACATATCTGCTTATATTATTCTGTGTGCTAGGTCATGTTATGGGCCACTTAGTTTTATTTGTGTTTTGGGTTTGGGTCTGTCCAAGCCCAATAGTTTTCTGGCCGTCTATATAAGGAGGCCAGTAGTCTAGGGTTTAGGGAGTTGAGAATTTAGAGTTAAACTATCGCGTGGTGTTCCACCGTGTATCATCCCTCCGGGGAAACGGCGCTGCCGTGTTTATCAAATATATTGCTGTGAAGGTTCTTGTGTTCATCAAGAATTATCAGGCTCAGGTTTGAGACGTGGTGTTCATCATCACGTTGCTTGCTGGATTTGTTCCTCTTCTTCAGGTGACGTTCTTCGCGTTATTGGAAGATTTCTATCTGGTTTGACTCGCTGTGAAAGATCGGGACAAAATTCATAGGATCACCAGCGTGATCCTTATCACGCTGATCATAGTTCGATCATGCCCTGCTAGAGTCAAACAACATTGTTGGTTGCAAAGGAGATCAGCGATTCCCGGTCGAGCGATCTCGCCCGATTTTTTTTTCCTCCAAGATCCGATCGTGGCCAGTTGGTGGGGCATTGTTTCGTTTGTTTGTTGGAAGATCTGATCGCTCTGATCGCTAGACCTGGCCAGATCCCATCGGTATAGGTCGCTGGGGGATGGAGACCGTCTGCCCCTGGGCGAGGCGTCGCCCGCGTCCTGGGATCGAGGCGCCCGCACCCGAGATCGAGGATCAGATCGCTTCACTTCGAGTACCAGATCGCTGCGGGTTATAAAAAAAAACCGCCCCCGCGCGCCTCACGACAGAGAGGATCTGTGGCTGCGCGTGGCTGGCGATTGTTATCAAATAAAGATTGCTGCGAGGGTTCTTGTGTTCATCAAGAATTATCAGGCTCAGGTTTGAGGCGTGGTGATCTTCATCACGTTGCTTGCTGGATTCGTTCCTCTTCTTCAGGTGACGTTTTTCACGTTATTGGAAGATTTCTATCCGGGTAGACTCGCTGTGAAAGATTGGGACAAAACTCATAGGATCCCGGTGTGATCCTTATCATAGCGGTTTCAGTAACAGCAATGTATTTGATAAACCTGGCTCTGATACCACATGATAAGGATCACGCCGGTGATCCTTGGGTTTTGTCCCGATCTTTCATAGCGAGTCTACCGGATAGAAATCTTCCAACAACGTGAAGAACGTCACCTGAAGAAGAGGAACGAATCCAGCAAGCAATGTGATGAAGATCAACACGCCTCAAACCTGAGCCTGATAATCCTTGATGAACACAAGAACCTTCACAGCAATGTATTTGATAAACACGGCAGCGCCGTTTCCCCGGAGGGATGATACATGGTGGAGCACACGATGATTTTTAACTAAACAACTGAACTCCCCTAAACCCTAGACTGCTGACCTCCTTATATAGATGGTCAGATAACTGTTGCGCTTGGACAGGCCCAAACCCAAAACACAAATAAAACTAAGTGGCCCATAACATGACCTAGCACATAGAATAACATAAGCAGATATGTAAATTGCTGACACAACCTTAGACTAAATTATTTCATATCGTAGGTCGTCCTGGCGTGCCAATCAGCAACGAGCTTCCCTCATCTTGGTGGAGTCCTGAAATTGGGCTTCACCTCCTCCTTCGTGCCCATATCACAGCGTTTCGATCCAAATCAGGTTGTTGCCGTTGTCATTGTGGCTGCCCAGCCTAGAGCTGAAGGCTGAAGAGCTCATCATGAACGACACCAGGGCACTTCCGCTGCTGCCCGTAGAACAGCCGGTAGCGGTGCAAGAAGAGCACAATTTCCTACAATGTTGCATGCAGATCACCACCGATGCGGTCGACCTGAAAGGCGTGACTCCTTAAACTTGAAAGCGGGCGTTGTTCAACCTTTGACGACAACCCAGCTAGATCGTGGTATGCATGCGACCTGTTCGACATCTCCTCGTCAGCGGACTGGGGAGCGACATGTCAACGTCGGCGCTGGGAACTAGCGTGCCGTGCTGGGGGAAGTTCAAGATGACGGTGCTCGACAAACGTCCATATTTTCTGACCGAGCAAGCTGTGTTGCTCTCCGGCCACCAGAGGCATCCATGCTCCCACTGCCAACGCCTCCGGGTATTGGCCTATACGTGATGTTGATACCCGTGAAGATAAATGAGTACCGAGCGCCCTTGCATATTACTTAAGATTGCTGAATCGTTGTTGTGGGTTCACGCCATCCAAAATGATGAGCATATGTTGGCCGCGTTAATAAAGCCCCAACAATTTTTCCATCGTACAGTGCATGCTATTATTTTTATCATCGATGTGGTTGCGATGTGAAACAACCAGGACGGAGAACAGGTGCTGGAGGATTTGCACAATTGGCGGCCAGCTCTGCGCGCCATTGATGGTGATGCGGTTGTGGCTCGGATGGCATTCACATGCTCTACCTTTTCTTCAGTTTAGTACAACTTTAATATAGACCAATACCAACATACATTTCTTATCTATAGAGCCATTTTACTTTATGTACCTCTCGAGTTTTGGCTAGAAAAATAAAATTATTCTAGCTACTCATTGGTGAAAGTTTGGGTTAAGGTGTCTTATCTCGTTGGAGGCACACCGTGCATGTTGATATAGGGGGTTTAACCAACAACCCCAAAAGGATTTACATTGAGTTTGTTACATCAAGGACTCTAGAAGAATCTAGCTAACCACGTCAACCCTTATCACATCGGGCCGGTGGAGATTACAACGTGATCAACACGCACAAAACAACCGTGTACTCTGCCACGTTAACACATCCCCTCAATCACAACTTATCTAAGTTGAGATTATTTCTAAAAGCTTCTTGTTGTCTCACTGTAAGGGGTTTGGTAAACCCATCTTCAACTTGATCTCCTGTTGGAATAAATTTAATATCCAATAATTTCTGAGCTACTCTTTCTCTAACAAAATGATAATCAACTTCTATGTGCTTAGTTCTTGCATGAAAAACTGGATTAGCTGAAAGATAAGTTGCACCCATGTTATCACACCATAGTTGCGCTGCAGAAGGATGTTGTATCCTCAATTCATCAAGCAAAGTTTGTACCCACATAACTTCTGTTGTGGCATTTGCAATAGAATTGTACTCTGCTTCAGTACTGGATCTTGACACAGTGGCTTGTTTTCTGGCACTCCAAGATATTAAGTTGGGATCAAGAAACATAACAAAGCCACTTGTAGATGTTCTATCATCTGTACATCCTGCCCAGTCTGCATCAGAAAAGGCACTCACAAGCATAGATGGAAACTTACTGAATTTTAGTCCAAGACTAGATGTATCTTTCAAGTATCTCAAAATTCTCTTCACAGCAGTCCAATGCAAAGTGGTTGGTGCATGCAAATATTGACACACTTTGTTGACAGAAAAAGAGATATCTGGTCGGGTAAGTGTTAAGTATTATAATGCACCAACAATGCTTTTGTACCTTGTAGCATCCTCTATCTCAAGAGTATCTCCTTCATGCGCAAATAACTTCTCACTAGTTGACATGGGTGTATTAGTAGGCTTACACTGTAGCATACCTACTCTCTTGAGTACATCTGTCGTGTACAGTGTACTTCTCTTATGTTAGGAGTAATCCATCTTTCAGCTTCTTCACCTCTATAGCAAGGAAATAGTGGACATCACCAAGATCTTTTAGAGCAAACTCCTTTTGAAGATCTTGAAGAAGAGCTGAAGTTGCATTTTGACAAGAACTAGCAACAATTATATCATCAATATATATGAGCGCAAAAATAGAAATATTATTTTTGAAATAAAAGAATAGTGATGTGTCTTCCTTGGAAAATGACAAAAACCGAGAGCTTGCAACTTTGTGCTCAGCCTCGAGAACCATGCTCTTGGAGCCTGTTTCAAGCCATACAAGGCCTTGTCAAGCTTGCAGATATATTGGATTTTACCTTTTTCTTCATAACCAGGTGGTTGCCTCATGTAGACACTCTCCTCCAGAACACCATGGAGAAACGTGTTCTTCACATCCAGCTGTCAAAGACTCCACCCTCTGGAAATTGCAATAAATAGCACAAGATGAATAGTGGCTGCCTTGACTACGGGACTAAAAGTGTCCTCATAGTCAATGCCATATCTCTGCTTAAAACCTTTAGCAACTAAACGTGCCTTATATCTATCTATGCTACCATCAGCTTTGCGCTTAATTTTATGAACCCACTTGCACTCTATTACATTTTTACTTGCATGTTGTGGTGAAACTAAGTGCCATGTATTATTTTACATTAGTGCTTTATATTCTTCATCCATAGCCATCTTCCAATTTTTATTTTTAAAAGCATCATCTAAATTCTTGGGCTCTCCCGATGTAGTAAGGTTTGCATACCTGATCATGCTCTTGTATTGCTTGGGCTGTATTTTTCCTGTTTGTAGCCGCGTACTCATGCGCAACACAGGTGAAGCAGCAGCCTCATCAGCCGTAGATGATCCCGCATCACCTAGGGCAGATCCCGAAGTGGATCGTGTCAGCGCAGAGGAATTAACATCGGATTCCCGCATCATATCGTCCTTGGGATCGAAAGTCTCCGCAGCCGATCCGGGCGCGCTTGTGTGGTGTGACGTAGGCGTGGTGGTGGATGTAGAAGATCCCGCGGTCGGCTCCGTGGCACGTGGGCGGGTCCTGCCTGCGGTGGACGTGAGTGCGCGCACGGGTGGTCGACCCGACGTGGCGCACATGGATTGGAGGCGCGGCTGGTGAGAAGATCCTGGCGATGCGGTTTTCGTGATCCGAGATGCGCTGTCGCCGGTTGGGCGGGTCCCGCATGACCCTGGGCTTCTATATCGAGCATACGATCATGCTCCGGTGCCATTTCCAAAAGGATTTGGGCACTGTTTGAAGCACTGTTTTCTTTCTTGTCTTTTGCACAAACTTCTGCATCTTCAAGATCATTATTAGCAGCACCATTAGTACGAATATTAGACACAATTGAATCAGTTCTATTTTTCGCACCCACGATCAAATTGGTGTGGATTCAAAAGATGAGGTGGTAGAAGAAGGATTTCAGATTGAAGACGCATCCCTACATTTGCATGAAGTTTGGCAAATGGGAAAAGAGATTCATTAAAAATGACATCACGGGATATGTATATACGACCGGAATTTATATCAGGGCACTTAAAACCTTTGTGAATATTGCTATACACTAAAAAGGTACATTGGATGGAACGATATTCTAGTTTTCTAGCATTGAAGGGTCTAAGATTAGGATAACATGCACATCCAAAAAATCGCATAGAGTTATAATCTGGTTGAACTTGCTCAAGAACTTCTAAAGGTGTGGAAAAATCAAGAAGTTTTGTAGGGAGTTGATTTATGAGATATACCGCAACAAGGAAAACTTCATCCCAGTATTTTAGAGGCATGGATGCTTGATCAAGTAGAGATAGACCCACTTCAACGATGTGTTAATGTTTTCTCTCGGCGACGCTATTTTGTTGATGGGCATGAGGACAAGAAACATGGTGAGTGATGCCAATTTGCTTAAAAAGGAATTTAATCATTCATATTCGCCTCCCCAGTCGGATTGGATAGTAGTGAATTTCCTATCAAAACGTCTCTCAACAAGAGCTTGAAATTGGTGAGAAACATTAAACACTTCAGAACGGTGTTTGATCAAATAGATCTATGTAAATTTGCTGAAATCATCAATGAAGCTAATATAGTAATTCTTGCAACCAAAAGAATTAGGAACAGGGCCCCATACATCGGAATAAATCAACTCTAAGGGATGGTGTGAGACACTAGTGGATCTCGAGTAAGGCAATTGGTGACTCTTTGCCTTTTGACATGCTTCACACACCGACTCATTATTTTCACTCGAACAAGAAAGTTTATTTCTACTAATGACTCTTTGAACTATGGGTAAGGCCGGATGGCCTAGACGACTATGCCATCTATGATGGGATGGCTTGGAGACTCCATAGGCTTGCTTGGGCGATGATGATGAAGGTGAAGACTCAGGAAAGGGGTAGAGACCGTCTTGCACAATCCATCAAGCAGAACCTTCCTCGTGAACTGATCCTTGACACAAAAGAATTCAGGATGAATTTCAATAAAGGTATTATTATCACTAGTGAGCCGATGTGCAGAGATAAGATTTTTCTTAGCATTAGGTACAAGGATAACATCTTTTAGATGTAGATTTTGATCATGAGTTGGAATAATAGATTCACCAATATGAGTAATATTCATACCTGCGCCATTTGCAGCGTGCACTTGGTCATTGCCATGGTAGCGATCATGAGCATGGAGCCTTTCGAGCTCGCTCGTGATGTGGTCGGTGGCACCGGTGTCCACGACCCAGCCGCTACCACCGTTGTTATTGTAGTTGACGTTGGCCGCTGTCCTCTCCCTGGGGACGAAATCTTGATCGAAGCGGTACCAGCAGTTCATGACCGTATGGCCAGTGACGTTGCAAAGATGGCACCGTGGCCGATCGCCGCCGTCGTGGTTGTTGTTGCCACGGCCGCGACCATTGTTGTTGTAGTTGCCGCGACCACGACCATTGTGGTAGCCTCCATTGCCGCTGTTGGGGTAGCCTCCTTAGTAGCCACCTTGGCCACCATTTCTGCCTCCTCCTTGAGGGTTGCCGCATCCCTGATCGCCGCAGCCACCACCTCCTCGACCGCCGAAGTGACCGCGGCCACCGCGCGTAGTAGCGTTGCCAATGGATTGGGAGACGCCACAAAGCATATGTTGGCGACTCTCATAAGACAGTAATTGCGAATAAAGTTCACTCGCCATGATTGGTGATGACCCACAAGTATAGAGAGTGTATCGTAGTACTTTCGATAAATAAGAGTATCAAACTCAACGAGGAGCAGAAGGTGTTGACAAGCAGTTTTGATCAAGAAATCACTGTAAATACTAGCAAACAGGTTTTCAGGAGTTTTTGATATTGCAAATAAATAATATACAAGTAAATAAAAGATAGTAATAATAATTACATCGAGTGGCCCAATCCTTTCTAGAGCAAATTACAAGCCGATTGTGTTACTTATGATGACTAAACGTTCCTAAGGACACATGGGAATTTTGTCAAGTGCTTTCGCTTCATACAGTTGATTAATCTTCATTGATTTGATAAGTGTTATGGGGGAGGAGTTAGCCATGGTTTGTGAAAGCAAAGGTGGGGAGGAGTGCCATACTTTATAAAAGTGCATGTAAATGCCTATTTTCAATAACTCAGAACCGCTCTCAACTTGTTTAGTATGGAAGATAACAAGAACTTTATTGCCATTCGTTGACAGGAATAACCACCTCCCAAAACAATTTTTATTTCTATTTTACAAATGAAAAGCTCTAGCACATGATAATCCCTACTTCCCTCTGCGAAGGGCCTTTCTTTTACTTTTATGTTGAGTCACCATCTTCTCTTTGAGCACCTTCTTGAGAGCGTAGCTATCATTCTTAGCGTAATGTGCTTGTCCCAGAACACAGTTAATTGTGGTATAACTTTGATGCTTGTATCTTTCATATTTCTACTTCTAGTCTTCTCGTGAACTTCAGAGGTGCCTTGGCATTTATGTTTTGCTCCACAAATAGAGGCAAGCGAGATACCACCTTATCATATCTTATTATGAGCATTACAATCCTGTAAATACTTATGTTTCATGTTGCTTATTATTGGTGTGTTGGTATTTCTTCATAGCTTGCATGACTATTAGGTAACCTTAGTTGCATACTTCTTATTATGAATTGACTAAGTACTTGATCATATAGTGAGAATATATACATCATATAAAGCAAATGTGTTTGTGAAAGTTTCTTTTATCGCACTCAGTTGTTAACTGAATTGCTTGAGGACAAGCAATAAGCTAAGCTTGGGGGGGAGTTGATACGTCCAAAACGTATCTACTTTTCCGAACCCCTTTGCTATTGTTTTTCCTCTAATTTGTGTGTTTTGAATACAACTAAACATGTACTAACATTGTTTTCAGCAGAATTGCTCTGGTGTCTCGTTTTTGTGCAGAAATCCAACTTTTAGGAAAATTCCCAGAAAAATATCGCAAAACTCCTATTTTACCAGAAGACTCACGGAGCTAGAAGATGAGACGGAGAAGAGCCACGAGGGGCCCACCTGGCCGCGCGGGCCAGGTCAGGCCGTGCCTGGGGGTGGTGTGGCCGCCTCGGCCACCGCCTCGCGCCCTCCTTTCGCCTACATAAAGTCCCTGACCCTAAAAACCGAGGGGGGTTCGACGTTTTCCAGATAGAGTTCCGCTGCGCCGCCACCACTAGAAACCTCGATTCGGAATCAGAAACTCCGTTCTGGCACCCTGTCGGGACGGGGAATTGGAGGAGATCATCGCCATCATCATCACCGACACCTCTCCATCAACTATCCATGATTCCCCCATCCATGTGTGAGTAATTCCCGCTGTAGGCTGAAGGGGATGGTAGGGATTGGATGAGATCATTCATGTAATTGCTATAAGATTGTTAGGGCATGGTGCCTAGTATCCGTTATTATGCTTTTGACATTGTTGCAACTTGTTGTGCTTAATACTTGTCACTTTGGGCTCGAGTGCCATGATCTCAGATCTGAACATGTTATTGATTCATGAGGATAATTATTGTTTGTGATCTTACCTGCAAGTTGTATACACATATCGTTGTCCAGAACCCGAGGCCCCAAAGTGACAACAATTGGGATAACCGGAGGGGGTGGCTATGATGTGAGGATCACGTGTGTTCACAGAGTGTTAATGCTTTGCTCCGGTGCTCTATTAAAAGGAGCACCTTAATTACCAGTAGTTTTCCTTGAGGCCCCACTGCAAACGGGTTGGTAGGATAAAAGATGTTGTGCAAGTTTCTCCTTGCGAGCACGTACGACTAAATACGGAATACATGCCTATGGTTACTTAGTACTAGGATGATTTATCATTATTTACCTGCAATTGCCCATGTCTTGATTATTATATGAATTATCTTGTCCATGCAACGCCCGTTTATCCATCCATATGCCTACAGTATTTTAATCCTGCTGTTTACTATAATTACCGCTGCTGTCTTTATTTTATTACTGCTGCTATTATTTTGCTACTGCCACTACTATATAACTATTGCTACTGATAAACTGTTGCGAGCAAGTCTATTTCCAGGTGCAGCTGAATTGACAATTCATCTGTTAAGACTTATAAATATTCTTTGGCTCCCCTTGTGTCAAATTAATAAATTTGGGTTTTACTTCCCTTAAAGACTGTTACGATCCCCTATACTTGTGGGTCATCACTGGCCAAGAAAATGGATCAATAGCAAGACCCAAGGAGGAGAAGGTGGTGGAGCAGATGCTTGTAAAAAACATGCATGCACTGGTACATGTTGTCAACAAGGTGGAGCTTCTACTGATGATCACTGTTGCATTACATGTTGTGCTATGTGTCCAGCTGTTTGTGATTATCAGCAAAAGTAGCTAGATGGTAGCATGCAAGGCAATATAGTGATGCAAGTTATCAATGTAATCTCAAGTGCTCTTAGTAATGAACCAGTGCTCGAAGTAATAAACCAGTTATATGGTTTATCCAGTTATATGTATGCAAGAAGCTAGAAGTATGTGATATTTGTCCTTTTACAGCAGTTAGCTTTATTCTAATTCTGGATATGAGTGTGATAGATGCTTGAAGTGAAAGATTACTGCCATTGCACTGTCATTATTCTGATTTGGCTCATTCTTGTACTGTTAAACATGTGTGTGCCTATGTTCTTATCCACATGTGGTCTATCTGCCTATAAATAGAGGGAAAAGGCTACGCCTTGGGGCCGCGGTCGCCCCAAATTGAGCTGACTCCCCGGGATCGAGAGAGCAGGGGGTCGGGTCGGGTCAGTGAGAGAAAAAAGAGAGGTGAGAGGAATCAGTTTTTTCAACTACGATGGCATTGGAAGTATTATGGGATTTTGTGGAAGAGAAAATTAGTAAAAATCAGGTCGGACGAAAACATATTTTTATTTTTAATGGGTGAAAAGTATATTTGTTAGAGGAAAGCTTGTAATCGGGCGACCGATCGTGCCCCGTGATCGGTCCCTTCGCACTCGCTCGCAAACATCCTTCTTCTCCCGTCTTTTTCCCCATATGACCCCAATTCCACCTACCTGGCCATAACCGCCCGCCTCCGGTCGGGCTACCCGGGTGCCGCCAGCTGGGCTACCTGTGCGTCGCTGGTCTCCGCCCGGCGAGCCGACGCTGGCCTCCTCCGGCGCACCGGTCACCACCTCATCCATGTGATCGTCACCGCGGGAACCGTCCCCACCCTACCCACGTGCCTTGATGACCCACAAGTATAGGGGGTGTATCGTAGTACTTTCGATAAATAAGAGTGTCGAACCCAACGAGGAGCAGAAGGTGTTGATGAGCAGTTTTGATCAAGGAATCACTGTAAATGCTAGCAAACAGGTTTTCAGGGGTATTTGGTAATACGAGTAAATAAAGTGCGAGTAAATAAAAGACAGTAGTAACAATTGCAGCAAGTGGCCCAATCCTTTCTTCAGCAAAGGACAAGCCGGTTGTGTTCTTATAATAACCAAACGTTCTCGAGGACACACGGGAGGTTTCTGTCAAGAGCTTTCGCTTCATAGAGCCAATAGTATTTATTGGTTTGGTAAGTGTTATGGGGGTGAACCTGTGCTAGCGCACTACCCTTACTAGGATAAATACACACTTGTGATTATACCCCTTGCAAGCATCCGCAAATACAAGAAAGTAATTAAGATAAATCTAACCACAGCCTTAAACTCTATGATCCTACGCTCCCTGGTGCAATGGTTTCCCAACGGAGGTTTAGGTTTCTGTCACTCCAGCAACCCCACAATCGGTAGCCAAATACACAATGCATCTCACTAGGCCCATAAATGGTGAAGTATCATGTAGTCGACGTTCACATGACACCACTAGTGAAATAGCACCACAACAATATCAAACCATTAAATATTTCTTAACAATAATTCACTACTAGCATCTTGACTTCTCCCATGTCCTCAAGAACTAAACGAACTACTCACAAGACATCATATGGATCATGATCAGAGGTGAAATAATGGTAAATAACAATCTGAACATAAACCTTAATTCAACGGTTCCACTCAATAGCATCAACTACAAGAGTAATCAACACCGGGAAAGTTTCCCCTATGAATATAACAAGATCCAACTCAAGATGTTACAGCGGGATGGCGAGGTGATGGTGGAGATGAAGGTGCTGGTGATGGAGATGATGATGATGATGATCCCGATGAAGTCCAGTGCGATGGTGATGACGATGGTGACGATCTCCCCTCTCCGGGAAGGAATTTTCCCGGCAGATTTATCCCTGCCGGAGAGCTTTTCTCTCTCTCTGTTCTCCGCCCCGCAGAGGCGGCTGTGTCTAACTCTGAGCCCCCCTTGACTTAGGTTTTCGGGGACGATGATGTACGCCAAAGGGAGAGACCAGAGGTGGGCCAGGATGGCCTCACGTGGGGCCCGCGCGACCAGGGGGCTGGCCGCGCCGCCCTGGCATGTGGGGCCCCCCTGGCTCCTCTCGACTCCTCCTTCTGGCTTCGTAGGTCTTCTGGGAAAATATAATTTCTGGGTAATTTTCTGGAATTTTCCTGATCTTCAAAATATGGTCTCTTGATGGTCCCTTTTCCAGCAGAATCCTGACTCCGGCAGCAACTCCTCCGATGATCTTCAAACATGTGAAAACAAAGGAAATAACATAAGTATCAACTCTAAATATGAAATATATCAATGAATAACAGTAAATTATGATATAAAATAGTGATGCAAATTGGACGTATCATGCCTCCCGTGCTCCCACCGGTAAAAATGGGTTCTTGGCCATCTTCTCCAGCGCCGATGGACTCCGGCGAGTTGGATTCTGCGGTCAACATCGACGAATCAGTGAGATCTAGTCCGCCATGGGCAAAGTTTTTCAGTATGAATATATGCAATGTTGTATACATTAGTTATTTTTGTAACAAATATACGTTTTGTGTTGAATGCACATGTGAGATGTTGCGATGTTTTACCTGGGTATTGCCACGAAGGTCAATATTTGTTGTAATTGCTTGTGTCTATTGTTGAAACAGTTGATGATTTTTATTTCCAATCAATTTGGTAGGAAACAATATTGTTAATCACTTTTTGATTGCTAAAAACACATGGCTTTTGTTGTAACGGGTTCCCTTTTTTGTTGAAGTAGTTGGTTTTTTGTTGTTGTAAATCAATCTGCAGCCAAAAAATAATATTATTTCAACTAATATTTGTAACATTTACTTTTCTAAAATGTTCGGACACATTTTATTGTAATAGCATGTTTTTGTTGTACGCGAGGGTTACAATTTGTGATGTAATATTGATATGACACAAATCTGCCGAGGAGTGGATAGGGTTAGGACCGCGGGTTGATGTTTACAAAAAGAAAGGGGCTAAAATATAAGTTTTGACACAAATCTGCCTCTATAATAGAATCGTAGGTTGTTTTCACGAAATTCGAGGGGCTAAAATGCAAAATTGCGTTGCGACTTGTTCCGATCGCCAAATCACGATCGGATAGCGTGGGATACGACCGATCTTTGGCCAAACTCGGTCGACCGACGCCTAGCGTTGTCCTATTTGTTACCGCCACTGACCCGTCATATTGCAATATATTAGTAGAGATATGCAGTTAGAACATCTCCAATAGTCGTGGCAAATGGTGCGGGCGCTAAAATTACCCATCATTTACCACAAGGAAACCCTCCCGCGCTCCTCTAGCGGAGATGCCAAAATGGCGCGGGAACGAAAAACTTTGCCACGAGCACGATATTGCGCTTCCCATGCAGCAAAGGTTGTGCGTCGGTTTGTGCGTGGACTATAAATCGCCCACGTGCACGCCGCTCAACCGCCACAGAAACTTCACGCGTCACTCCACCGTTGCTTCTTCTCCCCCACGCCGCTCCTCCTCCCACACACCTCGTTGGGATGCCGCCGCGCCACCGTGGGTCGTCCGGCTTCCGCGGGGTTCGCGTACGCCCCAATGACACCTTCTACGCCAAAATCCGCGTCGGCGGCTTCCGCCTCACCCTTGGCACCTTCGACATGCCGAAGCTGGTGGCGCGCGCGTACAACGCGGTCGCGTGACGATTCCGGCGCCCGCGGCGCGACCTCAACTTCCCAGAGGTGGAGTCCCTCGAGAAGGCGAAGTTCCTCGTGCCACCTCCGTGCCTCATCGACAACGAGGATCGTCACCGCCACCGCCAGGCGCATCGCCATGCGGTGGTGGAGGGACTAGTTCCCGAGCGACGTCTGCGACGAGGAGGAGTTCTACGCCACACAGAGGGCACAGAGGAGGAGGGACCGCCGCCGCCATCGGGAGTTCACCGAGCGGGAGGTCGGCAACCCCAACACGACGCTCAACGATGATGACCGGGGTGGGATGACGTTTGGACCGCGACCACCTCCGACGACAAGTAGATTTTAGAAGTTTATGTCGCTATCTATATGTTTCTGTCGCTCGAACTAGCAGCTATCTATATTTTCTATCTATTTTTAGTTTAATATTTTGATTTCTACAATCAATCTTTGAATTAAAAACGTATTTTTGACACTGCACGATAGCACGTCTGCTGGAGCGATTTTTAGACGTATCGCAAAATAGCGTCTCTGATGGATAATGTTTGGACATCGCGCGCGAAATTAGTATATAGTGCGCTCTTTAGAGCGCCAAAATATTGTTGGAGATGCTATTAGCCGGTGTCTATCTGATTCCAGATTTTAAAAACGTGGAAATAATAAAACAGGAAAAGAAAAACGTGAGCAAAAAAAAAAAAAATTCTGGACCAAGCTCCATCTCGCCCTTCATTTCCCCAATCCCCCCGTCCGTTCGTGTGACTCCGGCCGCTCCGAACATGGCAACCAAAACCCCCAACCCCTCGGCGGCGGCGAGTTCTCGCCGGAGTATGCCGCCGCCGCCGCCAACGCCAGCCGCCGCTCTGAGCCCTCCCTTCTCCGCTGCCCCGTTGTGCGCCCGCCATGGCGCCGCGACGTTCGTCACCGCCGGCGGCGGCGGCGGCGCCTCCTCCTCCCCCGTCGAGCAACCATGCGTACGGCTCCTTCCCCTGCTGATTTCCCGAATTTCGCACCGACGTCTATTTTTCCTAGCCGTCTGAGTGTCTTGATTCGATTTGCTGCTCGGATTTTTGGTTCTCGCGGTTAGGTCACGCTGTTGGAGTGGTGGCTGGCGAGGGTGGAAGGGGAAGACCGGAAGCTCGCAGTCTCCGGGTTCACTGAAAAGTAAGTTTTTTTTTTTTGAAGTACACTGAAAAGTAAGTTTTATTATACCCGAATAGTAGTAGCATTTCTCCTGAAGCGCGAACGCCAATTTCTGATACTTACGGTGAAGCTGTTGCTTCTTCTGACAGGAACTACGCATTCAATTCTGCACCCATAGCAAAGCGTTACGAGCCTCTCACAGTTGAAGATGAAGATGGTGTTGTGGTGCTCCTTATTGGTTCAATGAGTTTACCACGAATGCGTGAAAATGGATTTTCGTCGGAGGTATGCACATTCTTTTTCTTGTGTTTCTTGTTCTATACTTTCTGTTCATGAACGCCGATATAAATAAATTCATCAGAGAAGTCAAGCATTATTAACCTCTGGTTTTGTTGGCCTTATAGTTTCAAAGCTTATTCATAGCCAGAAAAATTGTTTCATCGTGCTCCTAATCTCCTGCTCTGATAAATGACTTTGTCTATTACTGCAATCTGTGCATGCAGATCTGTGAGAAGTTCATGATTGGATTTCCATACTGGTGGGAGACCTGGGATACACACATGGAAACTTACCCGGAATATTTTGTCGATCCACGAGAGGGTTCAGCTCAATTTTACTTGCAGAAATTCCAGCTAGGCAATTTTCTTGAAACATTAGGACCTTCATTCATCCAGAACCTTCTTAAGGATGCTAAAAACGGCATGTTCGATGAGGCTGATAGCTTCACAGAGTGTTCAAGATTTGAGGAATACCCTTGTGGCAATGATATCTCAACAAAGGAAAAATCTGCGGAATCAGATGATGCCAGAGCGGCACCTGTAGCTAATGAGGTGGATAATGTGGAGACAGACTTGATTGCGAGCAGCCTCTCACAGCAAAATGATAATGTGGACATTCATTGTAATTTGATTTTTGGTTCCAAAGAAACATGTACTAGCGATGAGACTTGCGAAGTGACAGGAAATCAGAATGATACCGTGCATCCAGATGCAAGGGAACCGGAGACTGGTAGCCATCTTGTCAACTCCAATTTGATACTCACTAGGTCCCCAGACTGTATTCCTAGTGACTTGGAAGATGGAAGTATCAGTGCTGGAAACTCAGAGGATCTGGTGTCTAAATGTCTTTTAGCTGCAGTACCACCTGAAAAAGCTAATTTCTGCTCAGATATTGTTTGTACTCCGCAAAGTGTTGAACCTTTAAGTACGTGTAGGAGCAAAGTGTTAAGTGACTGGTTGAGTTTTCTCCTGCATATATTTCATTTGATCTTAATGTTTCTAAGAGACTGGCTATTTTTTATTTAGGTTATCAAAGTACTCCAGTGGCTTCATTGAAGAATCAAGTCTGCTTGGAAAGAATTGAGCTCATCACATTGAGTCAGAAGGCAGTACCAGATGAAGATACATCAACTCCAGTTCATTCAGATGCGCAATCTCTAAAAAAGGTGAGTTTCAAACCACACAGCTCAAAAAATATAGTATGAAGTAATCGGTGTCGGAATCTATTTTGCTACTATAGTATTTGTACCAATTTGTTTGCTAATGCAGTTAATATGCAAATAGTGCCTCTGCTAGTTTTCCTTTTCCTGTTATAATCTTCCATCAATTAGGACATTTTGATTTCGGCTTTATCAAGTAGTGCTGGGGGTTTGATTAGACGTTCTTGTACTCTCGAGTCACAAGTGAAGTTTATGGCACGAAGTCATGTTACAGCATAGTAAACGTAATTAGCACAAGGGTAACAGTGGCAATGACCCAATTCTACATGCCTCTACATTAAGCTGAAAATGTTAAGATACTCAGATACATAATCAATCTAATAGCATGTTTATTCAAATTCGTCTTCAATAATATAATTGTATTCCACAAAAAATGTATCAGTACGTTTTCAATGTGGTGTGCTGATATTTCTTGATGAATAATTTGTAATGACACAGTTTATGTAGCATTACCTCATTACTAGGATGGAGAAGATTCTAGTTAATATCTTTTGGTTCAAGTTGATGACTTCCAAGTTTGTTGCGTGAACCTACTTTCTGCAGTGACATTTTAATCTATAGATTAAGTTATGATTAACAACCCTTACTAATAAATTCCGTAGATTGATGTGTACCTCACGTATAAGATGAGTAGTGGTCCATTAAATTCCTTGGTGTGCAGAGTAAGGTGCATGATACAGTATTTATATTCTTATGACGCCAAGTTCACATTTAGCACATTTCAGCTAGTAATCTTAGTCGCGTTTCTCATGTTGCATGGTGAACTTGCTGTCCTTATACATGGAAAAGCAGATTGTAGGCCCAGCAGAGAAGCAAAGATCTGCACTGAAACTGCTGAGTACTCCTACTAGGTCGCCAATGATCAGAAGTCCAATTTTATATGTAAGTATGAAATAGCTCCATACCCTTTTCAGTTGTTTAAAATTTAAAACATTGCAAGTGCTTTTTTTTAAATTTAAACATTCGTTGTTGATGGTTAGAGGGTTCTGTTGTGCAATTGTCATGTGGTAAGACTGTTATGGAAGGATGTGCCATTATGTTGGACATACTTTAACATCTATATAGTGTAGAAATTATTGATGTAAAGTTGTCATAAATTTGAAGCTAATTATTGTATAGGCATAGGAAGTATTACATCGTTTTGCTATGCTGCTCTTGGACAGAGTGGTAATGATTTCAGTGCATTTTTTTGCAACGGAGAACCAGTCTTACACCAGTTACCTGGTCATTATTTGTGATCGTTTTATTTGAAATAGATGCCACTTTCTGTGATGTCTTCTGTCTCAGGTTGTAAGTTTTACTCATTACATATAGCCTGTCTGATTTGTTTAATTATATTCTGTATAATTTGACTCCGTTGGCTGCAATTCTGCGAGCCATTATTTTGACTCATCTGTATCTGTATTTATTCCGTTGTTCCTTGAAATGCTTTAGGCACATGATCTTCCGCTTACCCGTGCGAGGGCCCACTCATTATCTATCTCAACACCTGAATCTCTCAAAATGAAGAGAACCAAATCAGGTATAAAAGGTATAATATCTTTGGTTGGTCTCTGTTACTTAATCATTTACTTGTTATCCTTAAATATTAGGATTTTTTTTTTCAGGTCGTGTGGTAGTTCCCCCGTTGGATCCAGGAAGCGAAAAAATTGTCTATAACAAGGTTAGTACAGAAATTACTTTTTGACGCTCTATGATTGTGGTGTCTCCATGATGCCTAGTTTAATCTTGTTCATTTCACCAAGTCTAAAACAAAAAGTGAATAGTGCAAGAAGAGGTTCCTGCAAAAGGTTCCATGTAAGGGAATAGGTGGCGGTGGTCTGTCAACATTCTCTTCTCACCTCCTTAAATGTAGGACCAACCTTCTCCTTCTTCGATTACATCCCTGTTGGCCCGTGAAGACCGGGCGGTCTCACGAGTCCGGTAAGCGTGGGCCGTGACCTTTTTTCCCCGTGAAGGACAGGAAGAGCGCTCCTGCTGGAACACCTTGAAGTTGCAGATCTTGTACAAGATCGTAACTGAGATGCACGAGGTCTGCATCTTCGAGGTGCTTGACATCGGCATCTCCTCCAAGGCCATGCCCATCCTGAACTCCTTCATCAGCGGCATCGTGAAGCAGCGCCAGGTCAATCCCGGCAATGCGCGGGTCTACCCCGAGAAGCAGGTGACCCCCGGGAACCCCCTTGGCCCCAGGGACGAGACGTCATCAGTGACGCACGTCGTCGACCCTGGGGACAGGGTGTCATATCCGTGGCGCCATCTGGCCGTCATCTCCTGACAGGCAACACCTTTTTTCCGTGGACGGCGCCGGCATGAGGAGACGGGGCATGGGTGTCTTGTCCATGCAAGTAGGCAAGCCAACTCGTTGACAGCTCAGGTGCCACCTGCCGCATAGCCAGTGCAACTGCTGCAGTTTGTGCCACACACTGTACCACACGTCATGGCATGTGCCACGTGTTGAGTAGCCACTGTGGTGACCCCTTGTCAGTATAAAAGGAGGTCCATGGCAACAGAGAGGAGGGTTCCTGGTCAAGGAGAGGACCAGGAGGCTGCAGTTTGTGCCACACACTGTACCACACGTCATGGCATGTGCCACGTGTTGAGTAGCCACTGTGGTGACCCCTTGTCAGTATAAAAGGAGGTCCATGGCAACAGAGAGGAGGGTTCCGCACCCAGTAGGTTCATATCCCTAGCATTTAGAGCATACGGAGACCAGGCACCAGCCTCCTGGTCCTCTCCTTGACCAGGAACCCGGCAAGGAGATTTCGCCTCTGAAATCGCTGAATACATCCACATAGTGTCCAATCTAGCAGGAGGTAGGGCATTTAGCTTCGAGTGGCCTGAACCTGGGTAAAAAACTGCCGTGTCTCTGTGTTTGAGGATTTCTTGGATCGCTCTTGCGCCCCACACTGGACCAAAAAAGGGGGTGCCTGCACTCCTGGTGTCCGCATTCCCACACGCGACAATCCCACTACTATGGCCCAAGAGGCAATACACTATAGTTATCTTTATCGGGTCCTCATCCACTGACCCCCTTACACAATTCGAATCCAGTTCAGTACACCGTGCTGCTTCTCCATCCCTGTTCTGTTTTTTCTTCCTTGTACAGAGCACAAAGACAAAAAAAACTGCATTACACACGGTGCAAGTAATTTCATTACTACATAGGAAAGTTTGTGTCAACTGCTTACTCTTATAAAGGTTCTGTAGCCACGCACGGGCCCTGTTCTAGTAAATTGTATTGTTGTTCCACAATAAAAATCATATTGCTAGGACTCGGAAAAACGATCAATGCAGTAGGTAATGAAGTGAGTCACAAGCACATATAAAACCTGAATATTTCCTATACTCTTGTAGCCTTCTGCACTGTAAATTTTTTTGGGCGAAAATCTGCAACTGCAAGTTGTTCTGGACTGTGAGTACAGAGGTGGCGGCTGATACCTTTTAGGGGTGGACTAGATGGACCTAGCGCGCTTTGCCGGGCCTGTTCTTTGCTATTGGCATTTAGGTTTTTGGCGCGATCCAATGCTTCTGGGTTTATATGGGCTTTGCAACAGAAAGACGCCTCCGTAAGTGTGCACCCGGGTACCACAACATTTGAGCAGACACACCGAAGCAAAGCGAAAAAAAACCATAGTAAGAATAAGGGCACACACAAGCAATCAGAAACACACCCTGTTTGATGTCTGAACCTAATAGCCCTACATGATCCATCAGTTACGCAACATAAAAATAATCCTACTTGTCCCACTTACAAAACTCCGGTACAACAGAAACACCTCATAATAATGCATAATCTTCATGTAAAACTGTGTCAATATATAGTTAAGAGTGCCATGAGTAGTGGGTTAATTTATACAACTAAAACCACATTTAGCGATCATATAAAATCCTTGAATGAAAATTTGGCGCCTCTGGCGCTTATCTAAAAAGAGGGTAGCCCGATGCATAAAGCTCCTGTTTTGCGCAGGGTTTAAATATATAGGCAACAGTAAAAACTAAAACATGCTGTTGTCAGCACTAACCATTCATTGCAACATTTAAATGGATCTTTAAAAAATAATGAAATGCTTATATCATCAAGAAACTTTTGATATTACCCTTGTAGAAGATATCTCTTTTTGTTCTGCTTATTCCACTTCTAGGAGACACAATGCAAGTACATTAGAACATAATGTAACTTAGAACCAATGACATGGTAACTCACTAAAGCCCAACAGATCGATGATACAGAATACAATTTTTCAAGAATAAGTCATTAATGTGACAAGAGAAATAACCAAAGAGTTAGTCTAATGAGAAAAATCAATCTCGTGATGTAGTTGTCTATGGTTAATGAATAAGCTGAAGCAAGACGGTTCCATGATCTATTCTTGGTTCTGTGAATGGATGAATGTACCTATTATGTTTTCAACGAATTTGAGCTATAAACCGAGCTTGTGGAAGTTATCACATGCTTGAATTTATGAGAAACCTCAAGCAGCACTAAGCATAAAGTCTGAGAGGAGGCAGAACTCCTAGAAATTTATATTATGTTGAAAGCCTCTTTTCAACAAAACTGAATCAGTTCCAGTGTTGCCTGTTCAGGTGCATCAATAGCCTATGGTATGTGGCTTGTGTAGTTTCCCTGAAAAATGTGGTGCCTATCATACTTGGCGAGCAAAGATATATAAAACTCTGTTGAAGCCCCTTTAAAGCAAAAACAGAATCAAAATTGGAGTTCCCTCTTTAAGGGCGTTAGTAGACTGCCATACTTCCCCAACAACTTAGCAAACAGAGATAGGTAATGCAATCTTAGAAAAGACACATCACTATTTTCAGTAGCTTAAGGAGGTGCACAAAGTTTTAATCAAACAATTGTCATATTAGTAGGCTATCAAGGATGATGAACAAGTCAAGTCTCTAGTTAGCTTTTCATCTTCACAAACACCAAAACGGTACTAATAAAATTTGTGCTTGGCCTCGGCATCTAAATACAATCGCTAGGCAAGAAATTGCGGAAAACCAAATCCACATACATATTGGCGTCCTGGTCTTATCACACACCTCTATTCCGCTCAGCTGCTTCAAGATTGGTGATGGTATTTTATAAAAAAATTCCAGGAACTTAATCCAGTTCGCATCAAGAGTCCCTCAAATTTTGCAGAACAAGCCACTTACTTTTCTTATTCTCCACTGAATATTACGTAGAGCATTCCTGGTCAAACCATTTTTTTACCTACAAACTTGAGATCTAGGAAACCATATATTCTAACCAGAATTTCTTATAGGAAACCAATTATTTTGGTCTAGAGCATTTGTCATTGAGATTCTTGAACAGGCAAAGGGATCTGAAGCATTTTTATTCAGAGACTCCTTAACAAAAGGTTCATTGTAACATCCATAAATTTGTTCTCAGATTCATACACAATGCATCAGGGCCATGAAGAAATACAAAAATATTCACAAGCAAATTCCATGTGAAAATCATTAGCACATTCAATCTTGCATATAGTACGGATCTGAACTGTTAACGTGGATCTGCCATGAGGTAAGCACATGCCCAGCGTTGTGGATCTAGGTTCGCATCACATACATAATGAGCGAATCCAGCTCCATGAAGAAAGGAATCAAAGAAAATCAAAATTGAAAAGCAAAACGAATCAAATAGGATTATTTCTAGGAAAAGGGGGCGACCTGAAAGACGCTGGTGTGGCCTCTTTTCCCTCCCGCATGTAGCCATGACCTGGTTGCCGGTCCAGGATCAAGCAGAGTTGGCCGCGCTGGAGTATGGTTCTCCGGCTAGAAGATCATCGAGCAGCCGTCGGATATGGTTGGCTTGAGCTCAGGGACGGCCCCGGTGGAGGTGGACAAAGGCAGAAGATTGAAGACGACCAGAGCATATCTGTGTTGTCGCTTCCCCTCCACCTGCGTCTCTCCGCAGAAACCACACCCACTGGACTGGACACACGCTCACCACCCCCACAAGACCAGATGCGCCCTCACCACCATTTCCATCGAAGTCATCGGCCCTAGGCTCCTATCCTCGCGCCGCGGCAGCCCACATGCTCACAACGACCTGAGAGACTGTAGGAATGAAATTAGGAAGGGGTTGCCTTCATTGGAGTACCAACTACGAACCGCCTAACTGTGCGTGGCATGGTCAAAGGAAGCACCGCCTTCCAAATTCATTGGCAGCCAAGCGTTAACTCACTTTCAAGTAGGCCCAAGTGATAGCGATATGTGGATTCACTGGAGGTGCTCATAGCCTAGGGAGCTTAGAGCTCTTTAAGGATATCACGTTCTGTTGTGTCTAGGGTTATAGAAGGGTGTCATGTATATATATCCCTACTCCTGGGATGGTAGATGGGCCACATGGGCCAGACCATAAAGCCCACTAACATTTCAGTCTACTAACAACTCAACACTCCCCTTCAAGATGGGTGGTAGATATCTATCATTCTCATTTTCACAAGCCAAATTGCATTCTTGTGCTCCCACCTCCTTTTGTTAAACAATCTGTTGTCCAGTGTTCACATAATCAATCTTGATAATTCCAGCATCTAATTTCTCCTTGATAAAGAATCTATCAATCTCCACAAGTTTGGTTGTCATGTTGGGCTGGATTATTTGCTATGCATATGGCTGACTCGTTATCGCACCAAACATTCAGATGTCCATCTCTTAGCACCTTTAACTCACTTAAGAGATTTCTTACACACGAGATATCACTCAATCCTTGAGACATGGCCCGGTATTCAGCTTCAGCGGTTGACTTTGATACAACTGGTTGCTTTTTACTCCTTCATGACACTAGATTACCTCCAACAAACACACAGTATTCTGAAGTTGTCATCAAGGCAACTTGCCCAGTCAACATCACTGTAGCTATCTATCACTAGATGTCCATTAACCATAGCCCCTTTCCTGGAGTCCCCTTTAGGTACCTCATAATTCTATGTACAATGCTCACTGCAGGCCTTGTATGACATAGGTATACCTTGTATGACATAGGTATAGAAGCCTTTCTACAAGTTTATGATAATTTTCCTTTTCCACCAATTCCCCACACCCAGCCGTTATCTTACAATTCTAATCTATGGGGGTTGCTGCTGCTCGGCACTAAATCATTCTTGTTTCATTCAGGAGATCCAAAACATATATACGTTGCGTTAATACTATACCCCTTGCAGATCGTGCTACTTCTATACCAAGGAAATACTTGAGTTGGCCAAGATCCTTCACCTCAAATGCTTTACTTAGAGACCCCTTCAATCTGACTATTTCAGTTTCATCATCACCAGTTATAATAATATCATCCACATAAACCGCCAGAGTAGTGATCTTTTGGTTTGTGTGTTTGTAGAACACCGTGTGATTGCTGTACACGGTCTATATCCTGTGTCACACACAACCCTTTTGAACCGATCAAACCAGGCTCTTGGAGATTGTTTTAGGCCGTAAAGAGCCCTATTTAGTTTGCACACTTTGCCTCCATTTCCAGTTGCAACCATTCCTAGTGGCACCTCCATATACACCTCCTCCTGAAGATTACCATGTAAGAAGGCATTTTTTACATCAAGTTGATGCAGCGGCCATCCGAAATTCGCTGCACATGATATTAAGATCCTCATAGTGTTCACTTTCGCCACATGAGCGAAGGTTTCATCATAATCAATCCCATATGTTTGACTATATCCCCTTGCAACCAGCCTTGCCTTATACCTTTCTATCTTCCCTTCTGGACTGTAAACACCCACTTGCATCCAATTGCTTTCTTTTCTTCTGGTAAGCTACTCAACTCCCAAGTTTGGTTCTTCCTCAACGTTTCCAATTATTCTCTCATAGTTGCACACCATTTAGGGTCTTGTTGTGCAACTCTCCAATCAATAGGAATATGCACCGACTATGCACAGGAGGGATGCAACAAATGCCCGATAGGTAGGTTACAAGGCTTCATATGAAACATAGTTGCCAATATCATGATCATTAAAACCATACCTTTGCACGGATCTGCTTGTAGCTGCTCTAGTCCTCTTTCTTAATGTAATTGGTAAGTCTACCGACTCTCATGTATCATATGAGTTCTCATCCAGTGGTGTACCAGATGAACTGCCTTCGGAAGATTGTTCTTCCTCTTACATTTGTGGCTCCTCTTGTACCAGATTATTATCTTCCCCTGCTCAACATTCTCTCCCTGTTCAACATTCTCACGACGCCTCCTCGAGTACACTCGAAGTTGCTGTTCTTGGCCATGTTGTGCAGTTATGCGGGCACCATCAACTTCAGAAGCTGAAATAGAGATCAGAAAAGATCCAATCATCAACGGAGGATTTTGGTCCTTGTTGCATCTGTGCTCTCCCCCTTTTGACTATGAGTCAATTGAGACAGATGATCAAGACCATCAAACAACATGCTCAAATCTGTTTGCACACCATAAAAGTGTTCAGATTCACGAAAGGAAATATCGATACTCACAAAAGTTTCGCGCTCAGTTGGATTCCAACATTTATATCCTTGCGCTCAGTTGGATTTCAACATTTATATCCTTGTTGCCCAAGAGGTAAGCCAATAGAGATGCATTTCATAGCCTTGGGATCAAGCTTACTCATTGAGGGTCTGTGCAGCCAAAAACTTGGGAACAATAGGGAACTTGTCACCTCATCTTTGTGACATAAAAGATAAACCCAAGTCATGCGTGTATAGCAATCATTGAAGGTTACAAAATATTTCATCCCACTGATAGACATAGTGGGGCATATACATACATGAGAGTGCACAAGAGTGAAGGGAGCTATACTTCTAAGCCCCTTACTCACATAAGATGTTCTAGTATGTTTAGCATACTCGCATGCATCACATCTCAGTTTGCTCACGTCTACTCCACTCAGGACATACTTTGTTCATCTTATCAAAGGAAATGTGACCCATTCGGCAGTGATGAATCATGGCCTTTCTCTCCTTGTCACCTTGGACATTGTATTACTCCAACACCCTTTACAGGTTGGGCGGTACCATCTGCAGTTTGAATGGTTTCGTGATATGTTGATGGATATTGAGTGTACAACTCAAACTCTCTAATATTACCGGTAACATGCTTGGAGGCTTCAGAATCCAATACCCATTCAGAATCTAGCGTACACGCAGCTAGAGAGACATTTTCAGTGTTACGTTTGGTGTATACAAAGTGAGCAAATTGCCAGAAGCTTGTTTCTCCTTGTTGTTCACCTTTCTTCACTTCCCCTTCAGTTACACTTCCTTGATTCTGAGTTACTATTGGTTGACCTCCCTCTGTCATGTTTGCTCTCGCCCCTCATCTGAGTTGTGATACTAATTTCCTCAATTTCTGCCTCTGCCACCTCTATACTATCCCCTGCTGTACCTGCTGCTCTAAAACCTCCTCTGGCCTGACGAGGTGGAGTTGTACATTGATGACTTAGGTGACCATTTACTCCACAATTGTAGCAATCCCTGGTCTCCTTCCTGACACAAGATAGGCTGGCCTTTGTGTAAATTCTCCATTTTCATTGTACTTCAGTCTTATCTCCTCTTGCGCAATAGCAGCTCCAAGTGAAGGCAATTGAGTTTCATGCAACAAATTTGCCCTTCTATTCTCAAAGTTTGGATTCAATCCCTTCAAAAACTTCAGCACTCGCTTGCCTTCAACCCATTTCTTTGATGCCACAAGGGATCAAGATGATCTAAATCTGCCCACAGTTGCTTCAGCACCCCTACATAGGTCTTCACCTTGAGTCAGATCATCCAGTTTGTCCTCGAGTTGAGAAACCAACATCACATTGCCCTTACCAGAATACATCTAAGACACAGCTTCCCACACCTCTTTTGCAGTAGGAAGTGCCTCAACTGATGCAGCAACTGATGGAGTTAAAGAGCTGAGCAACCACGCAAGTATACATTACTCCATTTCCTCCACTCAACACCCTTCTTTTCTTCTGGCTCATTAACTTCTTCTGGCTCATTAACTTCTCCCAGCACATATCCTTCCAAAGCCTTCATCTTAAGCAACAACAGTCCTCTTCTGGACCAACTCAAGTAATTGCTTACCCCTCCAGTTTGACCTCATTTGGGGTCAATTCCAGCTTCTGCATTCCCTCTGCCTCCCTCTGCCTGGGAAGAGAGGCAGCACTCAGAGAAGCTCCATCCGTTGCCTTGGCAGCTGCAACAGCTTCTGCAGTCTTGGCAGTGAGAAACTCCGCCAGCCTGTCTAGCGCCTTGGTCAAATCCTGTGCCATGGCTCAGCCTTCCCACAACAACCCCTTCGCACTCTCCTGATGCTGAACCACCAGATCTGCTGCAGCCTGCAACAGATCCAGTCACGCCATCTTCTCTGCACCTTCATTGCGTCAGTCACCAACACCACCGCCTTTGTCCTCTAGAGCTTTGATACCATGTTGAGTGTAGAGGTGGCGGCTGATACCTTTTGGGGGTGGATATCACGTTCCGTTGTGTCTAGGGTTATAAAAGGGTGTAAGTATATATATCCCTACTCCTGGAATGGTAGATGGGCCACCATAAAGCCCACTAACACTTCAGCCTACTAACAACTCAACATGGACGAAGGAATGCAAAACTTATCACATACTAGTGCAATGAAGATGCTTATCCTATGGTGTGATTTTCATGTCTTTAGTAGGACATAGATGCATTCGCTGGCAGAATATTGCGGATTCTATTTTTGAGAGCTTTAAATAATTATTTTTAACGAAGTATAGATACGATGTAGTTTCTAAATTTGTACAAACTTACGCAAGTTGAAATAATTGCCCGGTCTTGCAACATGAGTCAAGCTACATCTGATCTGTTTGTGATTCTGAGGAATACATTTCCTTTTGTGTCCTATGTATTTTTTTCTAGTTTATAACAGGATAATCTGGGTAGGATAAGGTCCGAAGACCTAGAGACGCTCTGTGACTTGAGGAATGTCATTTCACTGCTCGACTAGAAATGTTTCATGCTAGTCCTTTATATAGGACGAATCAGCTTTGACCCACAAGAATCAGACTCTAGCCCTAATATTCTTCTAATAGCCATTTCGTTATTTATATTCCTTTCCTGGTAACACATTGCCTCCTAAATGCAGTTTTGTTACTTTTGTAGGATGGTATGATTTCAGGCATATCTCCTGTGTTACAATCACCTCTCAAAGGTTCGTTTAGATTGTTTACTGACACATCAATATTGTTTGGGGGAGTACTCATCCTGTTTTTTGGGGAACAACTTTTTGAAGGAAGCTCCCTTGTGGATTGTCATGCAATGTAGCTTATAATTTTGTGTGTCCTTTGCTGCCAGGGAGTCCTGCAAGGAAGAGAAAGAGAAAGGCTCTCTGAGCGACTTCTGGGGACACACTTGTTGCTATTTGTTTAGAAGAGGCTAATATTTTTGGACCACGACATTTCAAGAAGGGCTTTCTGAGTGACTCAGGGCTCGCACTTGCTGATGTTCGTTCACAAGATGCTAAAACTTCGGGACCATGACATTTGTTTGATGTACTTGGAGTTCATAAAAATCTGGAGTTCTCTGATGTATATATGTAGCCAGGAGTTGGCAACCAGACAGCTTTTGGTATCTTTGGCATGGGTTGTGTATCGAAGTTTAAACATGGTCACTGGTCACCAACTTGCTGCTCCTGTTTTTAACAAGTATGTTGTGATGCGTCTCTAATGGTACTTGTGTTGTCCAGTAAAGGCTGTTTTCAGCTATCGTTTATGTGCTTTAAAGTAGTCGCAGATAGCGGGAATGGTGTGGGACCTTTGGGTCCATTATCTAGAAAGAAGCTAAATCTGTTATGGGGTAAATTGATACTAGGACCTTGCGCGTGCTGCTGCGCCGCTTTATATCCACGCAATGTATGTATACTTAATCTATTTCAATGAACATTATACATCAGGCAAAAAAGCAAAGTAATCAGATCCAATTTAATGATTTTTTCCCTATCTTAGGCTTATATTTTTTCTGGCAAGTAGAAAGTGTGAAGCAGAATTATATGGAGCAACGTGGGCAGTCAGCTACAATGATCTAAGCTGATCATATATAAGAAACTTACAAAAAAAACTAAAAGGCTAAAGATGACTACATTTACGCTAATTTTCTTTGTCGACCCTTCTTTCAGACCTGCAGCAGGTCGAGTAGCCAGTTTGAATGTGTCAATGAGATGCTCATTTGCCAAGTACATGGCACATTCAGCTTCAATAGCTTCAGTCTGTACATCGTCAAAAGCTAGCCGTGTCTACCTTGAAGCAGTATCTATAATGCATTCCCTATCATCTCTAATGGTCACACCCCAGCCTATAGATTTGCCACCTCTTTAAATTTGCTTTGACCTGGATATTGTTCAAAGAAAGCTCACAAGACTTACTCCCTCTGTCCCTAAAATGATGTCTTAATTGTATCTACATGTATTTAAGTGTTAGATACATGCGAATCTAGACAACGTTGAGACATGTTTTGACATGTTTCTTAGGACAGAGGTTGTACCATATTTTTGTTTAAGCACTTGCTCTTGGCCTTAGTAGAAGCAATAGGATATAATTAAACTAATGCAAAATTGAATAAATCAAATATGACAATAGAACATCACATGATACACATGGAATCAGCGGCAAGTTCACTTCATAAGATTTAAGCACCTCATAGAGTATTGTAGTCCGTATTATATTATAGGCAACTATAAATGTTTTGGCACAAGATAGTGCGAGGACACCGGTAATGTTCAGCTTCTTTTGTATCTTACCATAACAAAACTTTATGCTAAGAAATAACTGAAACTAAAACATGACTACCAACTTATCTTAATGTGATATACCCTTTGAAGTAATACGGCTAGACTACCTACATCAAACCATCGAAGAAATTCCATTGCCCCGAATCCCCACTTATCGTGGACATGCATGGATAATCAGATAATCAGGTAGAATAAGACGGAGTAGATGTTGAGATGGTAATAGAGAAGATAGCGATTGCAAAAATGGAAGAAACTGATTACTACGATAATTTAGAGATTATATGTGTGATGCATCATTTCACATGGACATGGTATCGTTGAAGGCACTGGACATGTTGTTTAGTCAAACTTTTCGTATATCCATGGAGTGCGGATTTTGTACTATAACCGAGAGGTATAACAACAATTGGATAAAGAGTGAAAAAATACCTAAAAATATATGTAAGGAGTCATGTGAAGAAAATTAGAGAACTATGCTATCATATTATGATATCATATTATGGGCACAGAGTAAGTAAAACATGTACATAGTTGTACTTAGACGCTATGCTATCATATTATGGGCACTATGATAACGCTTTATCCAATGATAAGCTCAACTATTTACAGATAAGCAGTACATGAAGAAATGGGTGAAAAAGGCAGTAGTATAAACCAATAGCAAGTTATGATACACATGTGGACACAAACTTCAGCACCAATCGGTGCAAAAGCTTTAGATTGGCCAACTCTATCCTTTCACCAGTTGCTTTTTACCGGATCTATTCACATGGCTAACACAAAGGTTAGGCAGAGAAGTACGTCTGTACAAAGGAAAGAAAATTAACTGAATATATGCAAGTTGCACGTAACAAAAAGTTAAATAACACGTCGACCCAAATAGGCACAAATTGCTTGGAGTGATACACCAATAAGATTTAATTCACTTACTATTCTGAATCTGGAACCATGTGTCACCCAGTCGGCAGTCAACACGTCAATGCAGAATCAAAGCTAAAGCTATCTTAGACATGAACTGATTCTTTTAGGTAAAACTTCTAATCTCTAGCCAATATGTTTTTTCACTCTCAAATTACCTAGTTTCGTCATATGAACCATGTATCATCCTATCAATGCAGAA
Source organism: Dactylis glomerata (assembly GCA_007115705.1). Lineage (NCBI taxonomy): Eukaryota > Viridiplantae > Streptophyta > Magnoliopsida > Poales > Poaceae > Dactylis > Dactylis glomerata. The sequence continues at coordinate 55,748 of QXEO01001044.1, forward strand.
CCGAAGCTAAAGCAATCTTAGCAGAGCTAAATTGATGCTTCTAGGTCCATCTTCCATTTCTGATAAACATTTCCAAATTTACTAGATAAAAATTGCGGGTTACCTTGCCAATTGATTAGGAATTGAAATTCTCGAGATTTCGTGGGGAGCCAAAGGCTGCTACCCTCCTTGCATATGATATATCCATCAAACATTGAGTTATTGATGTTTCACGAATCACTAAGGTACTAGTAAGTATGCACGTGCAACGCACGTCTTCAAAACATAACAATCTCTTTCTTTTTTATATATAGTTTTTATTTATGCATATCTTAGTTAAAATTTAAAATGCTAAAATTGGAAATATTATAACTTATGCAACACGGATAAAGCATATTTTTCCATGACCTTTATGCTGCAGAGATTATGATCTGTTAATCAAAATATTGCAATGTGACCAAATGTAAATCTTGACATTAAGTTCCTAAACATTTCCTTGTGCAGCAAAACAGAATTTGGAGATGAATTTTTACTTAAAAAGGTTTGGGCAAAAATTTGGTAGCAGAATAAATGGAAGAACATACTTATTTTCAAAGTATTTAACATGGAGGTTTTTTAGCTCAAACCTAACAGGTTCAACTTCCATACAGGCATAATATTTGACACTTTTTTTTAAAAAAAAAGGCAGGTAACACACAAGGTTATAAGTAGTTCTACAGAAGTACAAGATATTAATCCTGGGGCACAATGGAAGCATTTTCTCGTGTCGTTGATCTTTCTTTTCCTTCCTGATATATTTGCAATTTCTGAACATGTAGCTAGAGCGTTTGTTTCTGATTGTTGGTTGTGCGTTGAGAATCTCTGGTTGCAGGTCCTGGTCACACTCACGGTAACTGAAAAGTTGGTCAGTGACACTACTACTGGTTAGAACCTATACACAAAATCAAAATATGCATAAGAACAAATACTGACTTGATGACTTAAAAACATAAGAGTTTACATTTCCTGACGAATTGCCTACGTCTGCTGGTGAATGTGAATTCTTACGTGTGAATTGCAAAGAAAAATCCACTCATAAAAGATAACATACTTTTCATTAATTCTTAGCTATATGCTTATATTTTACATAGCCATATAGAATCAGGTCTACTATTTTCCTTCTCGGCAGCAACATACCCTTAAATATCTGATGGCCTAGGATAATGCCACAACGTCTCTTTGAATCTTACTTGGTCTGTCTGAGCACCAGTACTATAGCAGGGACCTAAACCATAGTGCTGAGAGTATTACTCATGGCTACGATGATCACAACTAAACGAAGCATCAACCCGGTGTCCTTTTAGTTTCCAAAAAAAACTCACAAAACCAAACAATCCCCCGCAAGTACAGTTAGCCAATTTTTCGCTCAGTGTTGTCATTAGTCTTTGATTGATGTTACTAAGCTCAAACAAAATCCATGAATATTTGCAATACCAGAATCTAAATCCTAGGAAGGCATGGCAGGCTGGCAGATAGGGGCATATCCAGGTGATGCTTGCCGGGGTCACATGACATCAGGTAAAAGTTGATTTCTTTGGCACATTTTCTCCATTATAATGCGTGAGACCCCCCAACTTTAGATGAAAATTTTGTGTGATGTATAAAAAGACACTGGGCTGTTTTTGTTCTGGGTCCGCCCCGGGCGGCAACGCCGACCTGCTGGCCTGGTAGTGTCGATCTAGGATACGTGGTCGTGAGTGGGTCGTTGGTGCAGTGGCAGAGCATGGTGTTATTTTCATGTGCAACTTTGTTGGCTACGTAATTAAACATGTATGCTCCCCTGACAGAGCTACGGATGAATTCGCTAGAAAAACAAATGAACTTCATTGTAGTAACACTTAATATAAAAGGAAAAGGGCTTGCTGGTTGCAATCCAAAGTACTACAAAGTGTGTCTCTAGCAGCTAAGGAATATCATGATGAATAACCTACATCTCTAATCCATCTACAGACTCAAACATCTCTAGGATATGTTTTTCTTTCGAACATTAAATATGGAGAATTTCTGAAAATATTCTATATCGATTTTACAATGCATTGAAGCATCTTACAGTAGAAGGCTTACTCTAAATTCCACAAGAGTGAAGATAATTGGTTCCAATAAAACCAAAGTACCTAGAAACTAAAGAAGTAGGCATAACAATGAAATAAGGTGTGCACATACGTGGGTAAATTACATTACCTTTGGGCCCCACGACACCTTCATCTGATGAACCAAATCCTGAAGCAGGCTAATCTGGACATCATAAGTGAGTTGTCAGAAGCTTTGCACTAAACAAATCTATATGAGTGGATTTTTCTTTGCAATTCACACGGTTGTACCTGCACAATGCACACCCAAACAGATGAATCCTAGAGATAAATCTCGAAAGCTAACCGGACAATCAGTACAAACACTTGTCAGCGGCACACATAGCAAAAAGCTCGTATTGACATTTCAACAAACAATTGCTGGCTGCCGCTGAGATGCCACAACAACCACCTCTGGATCTTCCCAAAACCTGCCTTCCATAGTCGCGTGTCGAGCAGGCTCCCGCAGCCCGTCGCGGGGCATTGTCCGCGGCACCATGGCCTTTGTCTACTCGCCTGACTGACTTTTCTAACGCAGCTCTCGCTCCGGCCGTCGCGGAGGTGCCCGTCTGTAGGCTGTAGCCCACGGGTAGAGCGAGACGATGAGCCGCGTAGAGGAGGCGATCGAGGTAGATGACCCGTCTTCCGGGTCGTCGTGCGTCTCTGCTCCTGCCCCTCCCAAAACACAGTGAGGAGGCCTTGGAGCTGACACCCTGTACAGTCTACGTCTCACCGGGATCTAGATGGCTCCGCATCGGTCGTCGAGGAGGAGCCCGAGGCAACAGGATGGCAAGGCCGCAAGTCAGGCGCCGTCGCGTCGCGTGGGGAGCCGGCGGGGCAGGGAGGCAGGGAGCCAGGGGCGCAGGCGCAGCATGGAAGATGATGGCGTGATCTTGTCCAGATCGTGCGAGGTTGTTTCTCTGTGCGGACGGGTGCGCGGTTGTGGGCTGCGGGAGGGGATAAGGGCTGCCGTAATTTTGGGTGGAGAGGTGGGGAGAACGAACGAATATGGACCGTTTGATATACGCGAATAGACGGTGGAGATCTTATTTTCCTGTCAAGTTTGTGCATTTATAAGTAATAGAGATGAGGGGCACTCGCAAATCCCTCGAGACCCATCCTGAATAAAGGAGGCTTTCAGGTGTTTCAACTTGTTGCTGAATGCTTTAGAATAATATGTTCGCTAGAACAATAAGGAAGTCGCTATTTACTAATAAATAAATAAATACACCCCTTTAGCACGGGAGTTTCCATAAACACCAAGTAATCTATAAAAAGTTGACATGTACCGTGCACTAAGAAGATGCTCTATATTAAGTAATGCAACAAATAATTGTAATCAGTAAGTAAATGTCGATCAAGAGATAAAATGTGCATACTTGTCTAGAGGCAGGAGCTTGTTTGCGTGGAAGCAAAAGATTAATATTGTGGTGATGTCATCTAGCAAGAGGGTGCAAGGCGCAGATAGACCCAAGAAAATAAATATACAACGAATTAACTCTCTGGAAATATTTTCCACTACTTAAAAACGATGAGACATCGTGATGGGTCCTCAACTCCTCATAACCTTTTAAATGTGCCAAGCTATACACAGCCCATCAACATCTAAGTATTAACTGGTTTTCATACAGTATTTATAACCCTGCAATTCCTCCCATAAGTTGCAAAGAGTAGCAATCACATTGACAAACAAAATTAGTTCCTAATATGCACATAAGGAATCGTGGAGTAGCAACTGCAGCCCAAAAAAGTTAGATTGGATGCCACTAATTGGCTACCAGCGCTAACCGATAAACCAATTATTATTTAACGGAACAAATTCTGTGTGAGATAAAGAAAAAAATGTGATAAGAATAGATGGCACATACTACCTAGTAGCTCTATAAACAAACGGACAACGAAGCTCTTCCGTGTCCTTGTCGTCGGTCGACTTTGCAAAAATAAAAGCACATGCATGAAGGCATTGGCTCCGAGACCTCCAGGTAGATAAGCATGCCACTGTTGGTTGGCCTTGTGAATCGACCGGCGCAGATGCGGCAAAGCAGCGGGCAGGGAGGCAATGGGGATTGGGGAGAGGATGGTCGGGGTAGTGATGAAAAAGAATCGGTGGTGAGATCAAGACACCGGCGAGCAGGCGATGGGCAGACTAAGGTCGACAACATTCAAAAATCAACCCCAAATCACCTCTCCAAAATCTAGCCCTAAACGAAATCACATATGTACCGACAGAAATCCCTTCCGCCCCAGACACCTATCACCCAGCAGCACAAACGGCCCAGCTCCATACCCGCAGCACAAGGACAACCCAGAAGACGAATCAGACACAGCAAGCCGCCAAATCGCCGAAGCCCTAAATCCTCTCGGTACCTACGCACGACAGGCCATGGCAGTAACGACGACCATAGGAAACCACCCCTCACGCGAATCGAACAGAATGCCATCAGAATCCGCCCCTAGACATCCCGGATTAACATCAAAGCGCACAATGCAGGCACACAACGAGCACACCCCGACGCAGACATAAATCCCCTTCAGCAGAACACAATTCATACCGGAACGAAACAACCACGGCCGGCGGCCCGCCCCACCGGTAAACATCTTCCACAGCCACATTGAAATAAAATGGAGAAGACAGAGCCACGAACCAAAGGGAAGAACATGCAGAAGCCGAACAGGTAGCGGAGGCGCACACGACATCCGCAGGTCGCACCACCGGCGGCAGCAGCAACACAGAAGAGCACCGCCAAATAAATGGACACCGCCACCACAGACACGAGCCAAGAAGAGGACCAATTTTTCTAGGAGAGAAACGGGCCTGATGGTCAAAGCCAGGAGCAAACCGACCTTGCGATAGCACGACACACAAGCACAAGTAGACCAGCCAAGCCCCGCCACGCTGCACCAAAAGGCTTTCTGTCGACAGGTAGGCCTAAAACACGGACGATAGCCACAAGCCACCAAAACTAGGGAGCTTAGAGCTCCTTAGGTATAAACTGAAGGAACAAAATAAGTAAAATCCGTTTAGTAAGATGGGCCTTGCAGATTGGAACAGGAAGCCCGTTGAAACAGTTCCACTATAGCTTAGTGTCTTCGGAAGCAAAAGGCCCTGAGAGGTGTATTTTTCACTGAAATAAACCAGCAAGCAAGATCTTGGCATTGTGGCTCAATATTTGATATATCTATGTCATTTTTCTAGGGCTGTCTTAGAAAAGTACAAGACTGTATCCTGAAAAAGGAAAGAGTATAAAGACCTTTTAGAATTTATTTTGCCTTTTGGGCGAAGGGTCAGGAAAAGCAAGGGAAACTATCAAACAGAAAGTAAAGCCCTTTTGGACGTACTTTGGAGTACTGAGGATCTATCAAATTCAGAGTCGTTCACTTTGTTTATCAGAGAAAGACAACCTGAAGCAACATGCATCTTCTCAAAATCAGCATTACCATCAAAGTCAGTTCGCTGCTACTAGCTATTTTTCCTGACTTTCAAAACCAGCTTGTTCTTATTGGCCAAACGTCGCAGTATCTTGGCATTGTGGCTCAATATTTGATATATCTACGTCGCAGTATGGTGGGAATATGACCGTTGGTGCAGGCCCCTCCCCGCTCCCTGGCGATTCCAAGGTGACGAAGGAAGCCCTCGCCGCGACCGCCGGTGCGCCGTCCTCCCCGCGCTCCCCGCTACCTGAGAGCCAGGTGTGTTGGGGATCTCGGTTCTGGGTGCTCGCCGGCGAGAGCTCAGATGAGGAGGAAGAGTGCCCCCCGTCCCCGGAGTCGCCGCAGCGGCCTTCTTCTCCCAGATCTGGCCCGTCCCTTGTCACTCTCGGCGATTTCTTGGCTCCAGTGTGGAACCAGGTAGCGTCGGGGGTGGGCGGCGAGGGGCGAGTGCGCAGTGGTCGCAAGTTTGCGCCGGGCGGTCACCGTTCGCGCTTCGGTGCCAGGCCGGATCTTGGATCTAGATCCAAATCGGTCCAAGGTTTTCGGCAAGCTTCAGTGGTGGTGGAGGGCTCGGGCCTCGGGGTGAGGCCGTCCTCTCCAACCAGTAGCAGAGATCAGGTCCAGGCCGAGGTGCGCGCGTCGGCTCGGCGGCGGGAGCCCAGGGGCTCGCCGGCGGCTGGGGATCGTGATGCGGCGCTGGCTCCGGAGGTTGGGGGTGGGCCCGTTCGGTCAGCTTCCCCGGTGGTGGACCCCGCTAGACAGTCCCCGTGTCCTCCTTTGCCCAGCAGGCCTCTTGTGTCTTTGGCCCAGGTGGTGTTTGGGCCGCCCCCGCCCAGCCCACAGGCCTACTCTTTCCGCTCCCAGAGTGGGGAGGTATTTAAGTGGATGTGGGTGCGTCGGGGAACCCTAGATTCCATTTCCGCCTCGCCCGCTCCGCTCTCTGACATTTTGAGGTGGCGGCACATATCTAGATCCATTCACTCTCTCCCTCGTCTCATCCGCAAAAGCTCATCGCCGCCGATGGACCGTGGCCGCGGCGATCCCAGGGCTGGCTCCAAGTGCTCCTTCGACGACTTCGACTCTGATGATGGGCATCGGCTGGAGCGAGTGCTTCGCGAGCGTGCAAAGGAGGAGCATCGCCGGAGGGAGCGGGATTCCGGTCGTGACTGGAACCGCTATTGTGCGCCAGAGCGGCGCTACGATGAGAATCGCCATCGAGAGGATGACGTGCGGTTCAATGTTGGCCCCTCCAACCAGCAAGAACAGATCAAGAGGAAGAAGGTGGGGGTTTGGAAGTACTCCTCCAAATCTCGGGCGGCGGCGACATCCAATACCCCAACTCCGCAACCGCCGCCGGGGCCAGGTACCGCCGCAGTCCAGTCTCCTCTCCCCCAGCCCGTGGAACCGGTGCAGATCCCGAAGAAGACCGGCATCAAGTGCTACAACTGCACGAAAGAAGGTCACTACCAATCCGCTTGCCACTTCCCTGCTCACTGTGGCGTTTGCAATCAAGATGGACATACGAATGGTATGTGACGAGGGTTAACTCGACAAATGTCCTAGATGAAGGACTTAGGATCGGGGAGATAGGGTGTCGGATGAACTCGAAGGTAAGGTTAGTCGAAATAAGTGTATACCAAAAGTAAACTTGGGTGTTGAACCTGGCTTGCTTTCAATCTGGCCTACACCGTCCCCTCCTGACCCCTATATATAGGTGGCCAGGTCTCGAGGATCGGGTAGGGTCCGATACAGATTACAATGTCGACATACGGTAAGAACTCATATCTCGACTATCATTACAATTGGGCCTAGCTTAACGGGCCTCAGGGGTACTCAACTAACGGGCTCTATTAGCTATACCCTTGTCAGTAGCCCCTGAGATTCTACCAGAATTGCAGATTCAGGTTGAATCTCTAATCTCTAAATCTTCACCTTGATCAACTCTTCGACTTCTTCATATCTTTAAATCTTCGACTTGGTCTTTTGACTTATTTTCATGATAATATTCGCAAGGGGTTTTGATGAACAAGCCTGACAACTCTGACGGATCAAGAGGTCGGTTAACTGCCGGAACAGATACTTGTCACCTACTTCAAATTCAATCCCCTTGGATTTGAATTCGGGATACCAGTCAAACCCACTCTTTTGCCACATTTAGGACTTACAAAGAATGAATCCCAGTGATTCTCAGGGTACCCAGTGCGTCCATCAGGATTTTCTTCGCGTCGTAGACACGGATACATACTTGCACAGCGCATCCATGTGCGTATACCAGGCCACACAGGACGAATCCCGGGGTCTTACCTTCGTGATAAATCACGGCATTCGAGTTTCGTTGCGATAACGCAACTCGAGAATCTCATGTCGCAGTCAAATTTTGACTGAAAATATTTGGGTTATACAACCATAAAAACTCGCTCCCGATGGGAGTAACAATGTTCCACCGCGTACTCCTTCAGTTCCCATGCTATAGTGCTTGTCAATAAACATCGTCGGGTGCGTGCTCGGCGCTCCCGATGGGAGTCGCCCCCGAGGCTATAGTCGAACAATTCTTTTTTCGAGTATAGGCTCAAATATAGTGTAGTCCATCATCATACTTCAGCTCGAAAAAATTTATCGATAACTTTCGCCAGGTGCGCGTTCAGCGCTTCCGATGGTAGTAGCCCCCGAGGCTATAGTCGAATATTTTTCGGGTATAGTCTCATCAATTGATTTTTGCATTGTCGGCGCCAACCTTGTTTGCTCTTGTCTATCATCTTCATATTTGATAGTCGCCATATTTGATACTCGCCAATTATATGCATCTGTTGAATTGATCTCTAACCTCTTCGTGACGTCAGCGACCGAATTTACCTATACGTCATCTTTACTGAGCGCGTACCGTTTCATGGGTAGCGCGATAATTTTTATTTCTCTGCCCGTTAGTGGGCTGCCGTTTCCGCTCCTTGCGCCACGTCTCAGCCCACGTTCCTTCTTTGAGAAGGTATATAAGGGGATAGTGGGGGATTTTTACTGTTTACCAGCTCTTTCTCTCCGCTGCCGTCATTGTCGATCTCTGCTCCCTTCTCCTCTCGTGCATAGCCTCCAAGCGCGGATTGATAGATGCGCGTAAAGCACCTGGCGACCAAGAACACCATGACCAAGGGAAAGGCGAACTCTGCGACCAGCTGGGTGACCTCTGCCATCACGAAGAAGGAGGTGGAGAAGGCCAGGACGGACGGCCTGATCTCTGGCAGCGACTCCATCAAATTCCCTAGCACCGAGCGGATCCCGCAGCCCCCGAGCGGTTATCGGGTAATGTTCCTTGCCTTCCTCCTCCGCGGCCTTTCTCTTCCTGCCCACGAGTTTCTTCGTGGGCTTCTCTTTGTTTACGGTGTGCAGCTTCACCAGCTCACACCAAACTCCATTCTCCACATTGCTTGCTTTGTGACTCTTTGCGAGTCATTCCTGGGCATTGAGCCCCATTTTCTTCTCTGGAGGTCGATCTTCCGGCTCCGCCCCAATGTTGCTTTGGCCAGAAAACCCGAACTGGGCGGAGCCATTGTTTCTATGCGTCCTGAGGCACAATATCTTGAATTTTCCATGGCCGCATCTGTCCAAGGGTGGAGGACAAAATGGTTCTATATCAAAGACCGCAAGGCCTCTCCTGAAGACGAATATGGTCTAGCCCCCTTCGATGCCTCCAAGGAAGTGAAGAAATTGGCATCATGGGATTCGCTTCCCTCAGATGCAGAAATAGAATAGATTACTCCTCTGCTTTCTTGCATTCAAGCTCTTAAAGGAGGCAAAGGAGGCGCATTGTCGGGTATTCAACTCATGGCATTCTTCGTGCAACGTCGAGTTCAACCCTTGCAACATCGCCTTACCAAGCTTTGGAGCTACTCTGGCTTGGAGGATCCTGCTTGCATCTCTGAAGATCTGATACAGAAGCAAGATGTCGACAAGCGAGTCAGGAGCCTCACCAAGCTCACCAAGGACCATGCGGTTGCTGAATTGGCCGCTGGTTACTTTGACTCTGTGCACCCCCTACCCGAGGTATACGTTTGTTTGCTTTTGTTAACCTATTGTCGAATTCATTAGTTTCGAGTTGTGTTTCTTTTTGCGTCTGCTACTTTGCTGACTTGTTTGTGTGCAGGACCACCAATTCCTCGTTTCACTTCCTCCTCTTCCCGAAGAAGGGCCTCTTGCGGCTGATCTGGCCTCCACTGTATCTGAAGCCCCCGAGGCTGAAGAGAATCAGGACGGAGATGAAGCCGAAGAATCAGAGGAAGATACTAGCTCAACGACATCGCCTCCTCCTGCACTTTCCGAATACACTAGTATAGACAAGAAGAGGAAGCGCGTCGATGAGCTTGCTTCTTCGAGTACCTCTGCACAGAGAACTGCGGCTGACAAAGCCCCTGTTCTCGAAAAGGATGTCGAGTTCTTTGACCTCATGGCATCGTAAGTTTTCCTCGAGTTCTGCGATTGCATCATACTCGCCTTCTTTCTTTCGCGTTGTACATAACTTGTTTCTTCTTGTAGTGATGACGAGGAGCAGCCAAAAGATACTACAGCTGTTCCTTCGACTTCACCTGTGATTGCTGATGAGCCTTCTGCCCAAGAGGCTGCGCCGAGGGTTACCAGGGCTTCAGTCAAGAAGGTTCCTGTGACCCGAAGCCTCCAGCGCTCGAAAAAATCCCAGGAAACGGACGTTGCTCTTGAAGCTCATGGATCTGCTGCCTCTTCTGATGATGTTAGTAGATACCCTTGACTTACTTTCTTTGTATAGTCTGTATGCTTACTCGTGCCTCTTTTTCCAGGCTTTGATGAAGAAATTCATCGCCTTGGGCACAGAATATGCTGAGTACCTAAAGGTAGCGAAAGCTTCCGAAGGTAAATTCTGTTGCCTTGTCTTTGTTTGTCTTCTTTGATTCCTTCTTGCTGTTTTGTTTGACTTCTTTCCTTTCTCTGCTGGAATGTAGGTGCTCTAGCAGCGGCCAACGCCCGCATTGCATCGTTGGAAGCCGAACTTAGCGCTTCGCGAAAAGCCTATGACGCTGCGACTGCTGCCAAAGCAGCAGCTGATAAGTCGCAAAAATCGGCACTGGCTAAGGCGAAGAAAGCGGAGAAGGCCTTGGCCGATGCTGAGAAAGAACATCGTCTGCGAGAGCAAGCCGTGGCTGAGCGACTTCAGACGATGTCTCATGTTGCTGAGGGTACACATTTTGCCATCCCCTTCTTTGACTACTGTTTGTTTCCTTGTACTTTGCTAAAACTTTCCTTTCCTGCTTTTCCTGTCCCTTTTGTTATACATGATTCACCGGGGTATCTTTATCGACTCTGCAGCCCGGCGATGATCCTCTGATGACCGCGGTGAACTTGCTGGAAGCAAACTGGATATCTATCCAGGAAATCTTCGAGTTGGTGAGCCGCGTGCTGACGCGGATGTTCGTCGGGTTGTGGCCGAAGCAGAAGGTGGATGTCCCAAAAGATGATGTGAAGAAGCTTGCAAAGGCCTTCGACACTACCGAAGACCCCATCCTCCAGCTAAAGGGGCTTTCTCTGAAGCGAGGTGCTGAGGGTGCTATCGCACTTTCATATGCCCATGGCGGAGACTTCGACTGGGAGAAGGTTAGCTCTCCTCATGGCCGCACCCGCTCGGAGCTAAAAGCTTTCTTCGAGAAGGCGAAGAAGTTAGCGCCCGCCCTGGTGTCCATTATTTCTCCTTCGGCGGCCTCCACGACATCTGCTGCACCGACTCCAGCGACGGAAGAACCCGCGCCTCCTTCGACTGCTGGCGATGAATTTGCCATGCCCTCTTCTGCCATGGAGCAAAATGCTGAGGTGGCGTAGACTCGGCTTTTCTGTAGTTTTTAATTGCTGCTTTTGATGTAAAAACCTGTAGTCGTATGCAACCCGAGAACCTTAGTCAAAGGGTTTGCATCTATGTAAATATATGCTTATTTTCTATAATATGGTGTGCTGGCTTCTGAAATGTTTCCCCTTTCTTTGACTTCCAGTCTATGCATATCAATGATCCTTCGAATCGCGATCATGCTCCTTCTTCTGCTCGCGAGTTCGGCTCTAGTGTTCCGTCGCCTCCTCGCCGCTGCTATCAATGCGCAGAATATTCTTCAAGGATTTCTGATCTTGAGGCTCGCTTAACTTTGGCCAAATGCCAAGCACAGATGACTGTGGGCAAAGCTAGAAAAGCTTGTGGTTTGACAAAGCAGATATCCATTCTTGATGATAAGGTGTCTAGCTTGACGGCGAAGATTTTGCATCATGAGGAATGCAACTCTTTTATCCTTGGCATTATTGAGTCTGCCTGCGAGATGTTGCGATGTAAGTTTTGTTTCGACTTATCTCTTTCCTTTTTGCTTCACTGCTGTTCTTGTGATATCCTTTGCCATCATAGGCACTTGTTTGAATTTCGCTGCTGAAGATCGTCGGGTTACCGAATGAAATGTGGCTCTAGAAAAAATGTCAGCAGGTATTGAGACTTTGTGGTCTGATCCTCGATGCTGGAGTGCTATTGTACTGCTTTAGGACCATGCCCAGCATATTGGCGAGTCAGTTGATGGTTGCCGAAGGGCTCTCACAACTATGCATTCTGTTATGCTTCCTCGCAATCCTTTGCCTGCAACTTTTCCACTGTCGATACTTTTAGATCCAGTCAGCGCATTCATCGATTGATCGAACTGAACTTAGTGGCAGGTGCCAATTTTGCTCTTGGGTGGATACGCAAGTGGCACCCGAGACTCAATTATAGCTCTATGTCCCTGAGTTTGGCTCCAGGTGGAGCTAGTCTGCGAGTACATATGGAGAATACGCTGCAACCTGCTCGAAGGCTTGTAGCTAGGCTGCTGGAAGCGGATGCCGCATTTTTCCGCGAGTATCACTATTTAGATCCTTTAGGTGTAGATGATTCTGATAACCCACTATTGTAATACTTGTGTATATGTGGAACGCGAGAGTTTCTTATTTCGCGACTTTATGTCTGAAATTTGTTCTCAGAGCATTTTTGTATGATTCGTGCGTTTGCCGCATTTCCCTTTTGAAAGACTCGTAAACTCGAATATGAGGAACATTTTGTCTTTATTATACTTGTAATGTAAGATACATGGGGTGACCCAAGAGATCTGGCCTATGACCTGTGTTCTGGATCTAGAGGGCATTGCCCCTTGGTATAACTCGTGGCTTTTACAGCCTTATTCTTCTACTCTACTTTGCTGTTCTTATGCCTTCGTGGCCTTCTCTTGTTCTTCTGTAACTTTGTCTTCTCCTGATGCTTCTACTCGTGGTTTCTTCATCTCTGGCTCCGTGGCGCGTCCTTCGAGTAGCTTGACACCTTCCATAGTCGTGCCTTTCACCTTTTCTGCATAGTTGGCTATCATGCCAAATTTTTGCGCCATCTTGTGGAACTCCTTGTCACAGAGATCTGAGACTTCGAAGCTTCCCTTGACTATGATTATTCCCTTTGGTCCTGGCATTTTGAGTACTAGATATGTATAGTGAGGCACTGCCATGAACCACGAAAACGCGGGTCGCCCGAGGATCGCATGATACTGAGATGGCCAGTCCATGACCTTGAAGTCTAGCTTTTCTCTTCTGTAGTTTTGTCTGTTGCCGAAGCAAACGTTGAGTGCTATCCGCCCTAGTGGATAATTGGCACTTCCTGGTACGATTCCATGGAAGGAACAGTCTGTTGGCTTCAAGAACTCTAGTGATATATGCATTGCTCTGAGTGTTTTCGCGTATATCAAATTAATTCCGCTTCCTGCGTCCATGAATATTCTGTCGACATCGTATGCGCCGATTTGAGCTTTGAGTACCAAGGGCGTGTTTCCCGGCCGAGGTACTGTTATAGGGTGATCTTCCCTGTTGAACTCGATTGGTTGTTCTGACCAGTGTAGGTATTCTGTTGTAGCTGGAGGTGAAGTGACTGCTAGATTGACTTGTCGAGTAATACTCTTTTCCTCTTTGTTCGACTTGGGCACCGGTTGTATCATTGCTGTGATGTGTCCCCTAGATGGAACGTACCCTTCGTCGTCATTGTGTCCCTGGTTTGGCTGGTCTTGTCCTTGAGGGGCTCCATTGTTCCCTTGCTGATTTGTGGGGGATTTGTTGCTTCCTTCGTATCCTTATCGCCTTGCTTCAGTTTGTTTGTTTGCTGCTGCCTCTTGTAGCTTTAAGAATGTTGTGCAATCTTTCATTGCATGCCTGGATACTCGCTTTCCATCGACGAACGCTGAGTGTATGTGACAAGGTCCATTTAGCATGTCTTCTGGCGACGGGTTATACTCTCTGGATTCTCTTGTGGGAAACTTTTTATAGTCCTCTTTTCCGTAGCTTCGATATCCCGAGCTTCTGCGATCACTTCCTTGATAGCTGTTGTCCTTATACCCCACGGCTACTTGGCTATGGGAGCCGTAGTTATCATAATTGCGAGAACGTCTTCTTTGACTTCCATATCTATTTCTTCTATCGTCCTCTGGGGATCGCGTCCGCTTGTTGTTGCATGCGTCTTCTCCATCTGCAAATCTGTTTGCTACGTCCATGAGGTCTGACACTGTTTTTGGCTTAATTCTGCCCATCTCTTCGACTAGGTCTCTTCGCCTTAATCCAATTATGAACACGTCTATTGCTCTTTCGTCTGAGACTTCAACTGCTGAGTTTTTGATAAGACTCCATCTTTGGATGTATGCCCGTAATGTTTCGTCGCGTTGTTGCACACACGCTTTGACTTCTTCTATTGATGTCGGCCGCTTGTATGTCGTCCTGAAGTTGCTTGTGAATTGTTTCGTGAGGTCTTCCCAGCTTCCGATAGTCTCTTTCTCTAATTTGCTCAACCATGACCTTGCTGTGCTGGTGAGGTGTAGTTGCAAACTTTGCATTGCTGTTTCTTTGGTTCATCCCAATATTTGTACTGCTTGTAGATAGTCTGAGAGCCATGATTGTGGTTCCTGTGATCCGTCGTACTTTTGTTGATCATGAGGTAATTTGAACCCCTTGGGTACTGGTGTAGTGCGAACCCTGCGGGTAAAGCACGATGCTCCCATCTCCTTTTCGTCGTCTTCATAGTCGCGCTTTCCATTTGGAGATCGAGATCTTCGGGTTCCTCCATGTTGTCTTGGTGATGGCGATCGAGATCGTTGATTACTACTTCTGTGCCGAGGACTGTTGTGACGGCGAGGTGACCTTGGCTTGTGCGCTTCCTTGTGGTGATATGCTTCCTCTCCTTTTGCTGATAGCTTGTGGCCCACCATGTTGAGTCCGTTCAATGCTGCTCTATGCATATGTTCCCTAGGATCCCCTGGGCTTGGTCGAGTTGTAAGCAGATATGCTTGTGCTGCTACTAGTGCTGCTTCGGGGGGTTTTGGTACGATGTTCCCCTGCTCGTCGACCGATAGGAAGGACGAGTCAAGGTTTTTGGAGATGCTTTGCCTTTCTGAGTACTCGAGGTTTTCATACCTTGAACCGTGTCGGTGATTTCTCCTTGCGTTAGTATGTGACGCGTCGCTTCGTGCTCTGCGAGCGGCGTTGCTAGCTGCAATGGCTGATTCTTTTCTTTGTTGTATCTTTATTTTCTCCTTTGCTAGTTGTTTTGCCTGCTGCCTTAGGGCATAGTGATACCCCAACAACATGTCCTTGCTGGAATTTGATGGTATTGGCGTGCTGTGTTCTATGGCTTCCCTTATTATTCTCCATTCGTCGACTGATAGTCGAATTTTTTCCCTGGCTGTGAGGGATTCTGCTATTTGCCCTTCTACTAGATGATTTGCTCCTCTGTCGATATTTGCTGGGTTTAGCACTGGATTGTTGTTTTCGTCAAATTCTTCTGAATTGTCTCCTACGATGGCGAGCACCTGGCATTGTTTGCCGATGTTACTATTAAAGCTTGAGAAGATCGAGTCACCTTCTTCAGAAAGCTCTAACCCTGTCTTCCATGTATCTGTTGACTTGTCTGAGATATTGTCGAGGCAGATCATGAGATCTTCGAGTTGGACTTCTATGTCAAAATTTTCCATTGCTTCGTCGTCTTCTGCGATTTTTCCTTTTTGCACTTCTCCTGAGCTGACCGGCGAGTTTACCTCGCTGGAAGAGCCTTCAGAGTATTCCATCATTGCTGTTGTTTCGGGCTCACTTGCCGACGGATCTTGTTTCGTCGGATCTAAAAGGCGAGATGAACCTGATGGCCCGATGAAGATACTTAAACTTCTGATTGTCAACTCCATCTCTTGATTTTCGTCGACTTCTGCACTGCTGTTGGCTAAAAGCGAAAAAGCCGTCGAATTCATGATTCCAACGCCCAGTTCCCCACGGTCGGCGCCAATTGACGAGGGTCAACTCAACAAATGTCCTAGATGAAGGACTTAGGATCGGGGAGATAGGGCGTCGGATGAACTCGAAGGTAAGGTTAGTCGAAATAAGTGTATATCGAAAGTAAACTTGGGTGTTGAACCTAGCTTGCTTTTAATCTGGCCTACACCGTCCCCTCCTGGCCCCTATATATAGGTGGCCAGGTCTCGAGGATCGGGTAGGGTCCGATAGAGATTACAATGTCGACATACGGTAAGAACTCGTATCTCGACTATCATTACAATTGGGCCTAGCTTAACGGGCCCCAGGGGTACTCAACTAACTGGCTCTATTAGCTATACCCTTGTCAGTATGTGTCCCCAAGCTCCCATGCCCCCCTCGCTCCAGTGGTATGGTTATGCGGTGGATGGCAGGGGCTTCCACTGTCTGGAAATGGACGAGGCATTGCTGGCAGAAGATCTTCCCTCCCGTGAGCTGGAGGCCACGGTGATTGTTGTGGAGAATAGGTTGGACCGTGATGCCCTGTCCAGAGATCTCAAGGCATTGATAGAGGACAACTGGGATTGGCAAGTTCGCCGTGTCAGTAATACGAACTTTGCAGTGGTGTTTCCAACTCAGGCTAGCTTGAATCTCTGCAAGAACTTCTGTAGAAATGCCGGGGGAATTACACTGCCGATCAGCAAGCTCTCAGTGTTGTTTGTGGATCCCGTGCCTCGCTCGGTGGCATCCATGTTTCTGGCTAAGATCTGGGTTAGGCTCTCTAACGTCCCACAATGTCTGCGCAAAGTTGAGCTCCTGATGGAAGGGACCAAGATGCTTGGTCGCCCTCGTCTGGTCGATCAGGAGACGTTGCCCTTGCTGGATTTGCCTGTCAAGATGCTGTTTCACTCTCACGACCCTGATCACCTGCCTAAGACTATGATGTTGTTCGCCAACTTGAAGGGCTTCAGGATCGGCGTGGAGGTGGAGCTAACCAAAGGCTTGGGCGGTCCCTCTCTTGGCCCAGATGACAATGGCAATGATGATAAGGGTAATGAAGACGATGATCATGCCCAGACAGAAGACCAGAGACGGTCCGACCGTCACTGGAAGAGGCAGCCAAGCTCTAACAAGGACAAAGGCAAGGTGGGGGCTGACTCTGAGCAGGTGGTGCAGCGTGGGGGGGGGGTTAACCAGGCATGCCCTTCTCCAATAATGAAAACACCCCCTCCACAGCCCCAGCAGCCCATGGTTGATGAGGTGATTCCTCAAGTGCTGGTCTATGGCAAGAACCCTAGGAAGAGGTCGGGATCCAAATCTTCAGTGGGAAGCAGCAGTGTTCCTCTCCCCTCAGCCAAGGACTTCTCTGCGTCAAAGCCGGCCTCGGCTCCTGCTAAAGCTCAACTGTCGCCAATCCCATTTGACCAGTATGGGTCCAATCTCGATGCGGATCTGCTCGGGGCTCAGACCATCCTGGAACCCAAGGCCCTGTCAATGACAATCATCCTGGATGAAGACTCGCCCCCATCTGATCAAGACATGGATCCCTATGTGCTCAAGCGTTCTAAGCTCTCTGAGGCGGACCGCATGGACATTGGCTGGGAGAGCCCGGAAAATTGGGAATTTTACAATGAAACTCTAGCCTCCAAGATAGCTAAACTCAAGAAGAAGCAGGACGGCGAAGTGCACAACCCTCCGAAGGTTGCCCCTAAGGTGGACCTGGCCAAGGAGGTGGCGGTGGCGTCTGGGGTGCCCAAGGCCAGACGTTCTGAAGCGATCCCATCGCCGTCCCAGTCCCCTATTTCCATGGCTAGGAGAAGTGCCAGGACCAAGGATGGGGCTGCGGAATCAATGCTCCAGAAGGCAACGAAGCGTGCGGCGGCGAAAGCAGGTACTCAACCCCTTCCTCCACCATGTTGCTCTGATGATTTCCTTGCCTTTCCTTCCACGCCAGACTCTGTGTTCTTGGGAATTGCTGCTAACTCTGGCATTGCTCAGTGCCCCGATTCTTCTGGAGAAACATCTTTTGTTTCCTTGATCAGGGCTAAAGAACTGGCACAGGCCGCGATTGCTGAAGCGTCTGGCGTTAGCAAAGGCCAGGAAGATTGAGGAGGAGGCAGAAGCTCATGCCCAAGGGCAATTGCTGGGGGGTTCTAGTGCTGGCCACCTAGCAGATGGCACTACAACGGCAGAGTGCCCATGTAGTGCCGCAGGCGCCCCTGGGGTTGGGGTGGTGTCTGCTGTGAGCAAGAAGACAAAGAAACGTGTGCTTACAAGTTCCTTGCCCCCAAGAGAAAACCTGAGAATGACCCCTGCTCGCCAAGCACGAGCTGCTAAGAGGTTGTCCCAATGAAGATTGTTGGCTGGAATATTTGTGGGTTTGGGCACAGTGGGCGCAAAACTCAGATCAAGGAGTTAGCTCATAAGGAAGCTGCTGATGTCCTCTTTCTGCAAGAAATGATTCGTCGGGACTTTACTGATCAGGAGCTCAGATCGTTGGTGAATGGAGAGGTGTTCCACTGGCAGTGGCGATCGGCGGTTGGGCACTCTGGAGGGATGTTGTTAGGGTTGAGAGATGATATGTTTGAGGTGGGCAGCGTCGACCAAGGTCGTTTCTTTCTTAGTGCGGCAGTTCTCCACAGAAATGCTCGTTTCAAGTTTGAGCTTATTGGGGTGTACGGGCATGCGGATCATGCCTTGTCTGCGCTGTTCCTAACTGAACTACAGAATAAGGTGCAAAGCTCTCAATTTCCAGTGGTGATTATTGGAGACTTTAATCTGATTCGATGTCCGCAAGACAAGAACAACAACAACATAAATTGGACGCTAGTGAATGCTTTCAATGAGTGTATTGCGAATTTGGCCCTGAAGGAAATCACAAGGACTAGAGCGAGATTCACTTGGTCTAACAGGCAAAGCAACCCTGTTCGCAGTGTGCTGGACAGGGTCCTGGTGTCTGCTGAATGGGAACAGAAATTCCCTCTCTCCTTGTTGCGGGCTTTACCAAGCATTGGCTCTGACCATGCTCCTTTGGTCCTCGATTCTGGGGAGAATGTGGTCTGTAGCTCTCAAAGATTCTTTTTCCAAACCCAGTGGTTCGAGTTACATGGGTTTGGAGAGATGCTGCACCGGTGGTGGGTGGATCATGCGGCACAAATAACAAGAAGTAGAGGGCCAATTGACTGGTGGCACTCTCAATCTGCTGCGCTCCGCCAATTCTTGAGAGGTTGGGGAGCTAATCAGGGCAAACAGATGAGGATGATAAAATCTGACATCCTTGCTCGCATTCAGGTGCTAGATGACAAGGCTGATGGACAGGGCCTGGATGAGGAAGGCTGGGGTCTCAGATACTTTCTTGAGGACTAGCTGCTGGAAATCCTCAGTGCGGAGGAGGAGTATTGGCGTCAGCGTGGACGCTTGCAGTGGACGCTACAAGGAGATGCTAACACCAAGTTCTTTCATGCCTATGCTAATGGCAGGAAGAGGCGTTGTGCAATTATGTCATTGGTCACGGACAATGGAACTGTCGTTGATAAGGACGAAATTAAGGAGCTTATTTACTCCTTCTACATTAACCTTATGGGTTCTGAGGAACCTAGGGTTTTGCAGCTCCAGGAAGGGACCTGGACGCAAGAGCAAAAGGTCTCAGCTGAGGAGAACGAGAATCTCCTGAGATCCTTCTCCCAGGAAGAATTGGACGAGGTGCTGAAAGAGACTAAAGTGGACACGGCCCCGGGCCCTGATGGCTTCCCAGTAATGTTCTACAAGCGTTGCTGGCCATGGATTAAGACCCAGGTGCTTCAAATCCTCAATGGGTTCGCCTTAGGAACTGTGGATATAGCCAGACTAAACTTTGGTATCTTATCTCTCATCCCGAAGGTCCCTGGTGCGGACAATATCAAACAATATCGCCCAATTGCCCTAATCAATGTCATTTTCAAGATTGTTGCAAAGGCTTATGCTATGAGGCTCTCACCAGTGGAACATAGAGTTATCTCTCTCTCCCAGACTGCTTTCATTAAAGGTCGGTTGATTCATGATGGTCCGTTAGCTTTGCATGAAATCATCCACGAGCTCAAGGTCAAAAAGATGGAAGCTGTGCTGCTTAAGTTGGATTTCGAAAAAGCCTATGATAGGGTGAATTGGCAGTTTCTCAGAGAAGTCTTAATCAAGAAAGGTTTTGATGTAGCCTATGTGCATAGAATGATGCAGCTGGTGTCTGGTGGTCAAACTGCAATTGCAATCAATGGGGAAGTTGGTCCCTATTTCCGCAACAAGAGAGGGGTTAGACAAGGTGACCCCATTTCTCCTCTGTTGTTTGATTTTGTGGGTGATGCACTGGATGCTATTCTGTCAAGGGCCAGAGCGGCCGGACACATCCAGGGTGTTGTCCCGCATCTTATTTCAGGGGGGGTGTCACATCTGCAGTATGCGGATGACACTATGATCCTGATTCAGAACCTGTCTGACTGTATCAGGAATTTGAAGTTCCTGCTTATTTGCTTCGAACTGATGTCTGGGATGAAGATGAACTTTCACAAGAGTGAAGTCATTGTGATGGGAGTTAGCGCGCAGGAGCAGGCTAGGGTAGCCAGGCTCTTGAACTGTAACCAAGGAAAATTCCCCTTCACTTACTTGGGTTTCACAATCAGTGACCACAAACTTTCTATAGCAGATGTGGAACCCTTAGTGGCCACGGTGGGTAAGAGGGCTGCCCCCTGGCAGGGCAGATTTATGTCTTCGGCAGCTCATTTGATCCTCATTGATGCTTGTCTCTCGAGTTTGCCGTTACACACCATGGGTCTGTTTATGCTGGCTGATAGCAC
This sequence comes from Dactylis glomerata, assembly GCA_007115705.1. Classification (NCBI taxonomy): domain Eukaryota; kingdom Viridiplantae; phylum Streptophyta; class Magnoliopsida; order Poales; family Poaceae; genus Dactylis; species Dactylis glomerata. The sequence continues at coordinate 76,377 of QXEO01001044.1, forward strand.
TCGTTTCCCCATGTTGTTCGAGAAATGCTTAGAACCTTTGCTGAAAGTGGGACAGGCCAGAGTGGCGGGAAACTGGCGCATTGGTTTTAGAAGGTCCTTTGATCCAGAGGAAATAGAGCAATGGTCTCAGCTAGTTCAAATTTTGAATGGTGCTAGGTTTGATTCTGATCGAGATAAGGTGTCCTGGTGTCTGGAACCCTCGGGGTCTTTCTCGACGAGGTCGATGTATAAGGCACTATGTGCCGGACCGCCGGTTCAATTAGCAGAGTTTCTATGGACGCCGTCCATCCCCTTAAAGATCAAGATCTTCTCGTGGCAATTGGCTAGGGGCAGGTTACCTTCGAATGACCAGATCCTCCTTAGGAGAGGACCTTCGAATGGCAACTGTGCGTTGTGTGGTAGCCCAGAGGACGTCGACCATATCTTTTTTAACTGCTGCCTTGCCCAGTTTGTGTGGAGTGGGCTTAGAGACATGTTCAGTGTGAACTGGTCTCCTAGCTCAAGGTAGGAGTGGCTGAGTATCTTGGCCAACCTAAATCCTAGAGCGAAGCGTTTGCTCTGGACCCTGTTTGTTGCTCAATCTTGGACGCTTTGGTTGACTCGTAACAAATTTTCTATTGAGGGGGTTTTTCCTCGCCAACCTACTGATGTCGTTTTCAAACTTGTCTTAACCTTGCAGCTGTGGCGACCCCTTCAAAAGCGTAAGGACCTCCCTGTGTTCGATGAGATGGGAAGGCTGGTGAAGCGTCTCTTCTCCATCACTCATGTGCCTCGCCATCCTCAGTCGAATGCTTCTTAGTTCCAGTTTCAAGGCCTGTGCGCCTATGACCCTACCTATTTATTTCAGTTCGTTGAAGTAGTTGCTGGAACTTTGAGGTGTATCAGTGTGATTATCACCTCTGTCTTAAAACTTTCGGTTGTAAGCTGCTTGCAGCATAAGTACCTTATTTCGCTCGTGGTCGTGTGGCTTTATTAATTTAAAGTCGGGCATGAGATGCCTTTTATTTTAAAAAAAAACGTCGCAGTATGCTGCATCAACACTCATTGGCACTGCACCTTCGGGAGTTCCGGTGATGGAAACCATATTTCAATTGAACGCGAAGTCTCAGCGCGTGATCGAAAAACTCACATTATGCAAAGTAGTAAACTCAGTATACGCCTTGATTCTTCTACCCACGAGACGATGAGGAAGCACCTCACCATTGTGAGTATATTGTTTCTGTTCTCCAAATTGTACCAAATGGCTATCGCTAGAATTATGGAACAAGAAATCTGAAGCAGCATGAATCCAGTCTAGCAGCCATCCTTCTAAATATAGCCCCGAGGCATCCATGTCTCTCAGGCCATGTCAATCCTGGCCGTTCTTCCGGATGACATGGCAGAATGTGCATCGTCCGTTTTCCCGATCAAGCGATCCTGACCGTCCGATGGCATGCGTGGCACTGCTCATATAGTCCGCGCCGTTCGTTTCGCACGGTGACTGGGAGGTGGTTCTGCATGTCCGTGAAGGGCAAAACCGTCTTTTCACGTCCCATTTTCTTCACCTCCACTGTGGAGAGGACGGGGCAGGCGGTGCGTGGCGACCGCTGCTTCGCCGCCGGATACGGGGGCTTTTCCGGCGTCACTCGTCATGGAGGGGCCGCCTCCTTTTGCCATGAAGAGGGAGGGGCAGGGGTGGCTTCGTCTCTCCCTTTCTTGTCCTTCCTCTCCCAGTCCCACTCGTGTCTCTTCCTCAAACCCTAGCCGCCGCCACTGGATCTTCTCCTTCCCATCCTCTCTGCGTCGGTCGTCTAGATCCCGGACGATTCCAGCTGCATCCTCCGCAGCCAGCTACGCCAGCTTCGTCGGAGGAGCGCGCCCGAGGTTCTAGTGGAGTATGGTGGCACGCGGAGACAAACCAAGTTGTCTAACATTAGCAAGGGCGTTTGTTCCACTACAAACCCCCTCCCCCAAACTCAGAACAAACTCAAACACAAAGACGATACCCCTTTATAATTAAGGGTATAATAGTTTTTTAAAACAAATCCCATGTATAAATAAAACCTGTATGGCCCAAATTATTTGTATGAATAAGTAGCTACGTATAGGTAGGAATAGTATGTATGTACAACGATCTCAAAAAAAGTATGTATATACAACGTTGTCGGCTCATCGATGACGACTTTGTTGGGCGGCTGGCGAGCGTGGCGGGCGGGTACGAGGCATGGCAAGGCGGTGCTTGCCAGCCACGAGGCACTGCAAGGCGGCGCTCGCTGGGAGATCGAGCATAGTCTGGTTTTCTCTTTTGTTTTTTCCTGTTAATTTTAAATACATGGTGAAATTAAAAATGCCCAGGTTTGAAAAATATTTATATTTCTGAAAAATTTCAGATATTAAAAATATTCAAAATTTAAAAACTTAAAATTCAGAAAATGTTCAAAATTAAAACTATTCAGATTTGAAAATATTCAAATTTTGAAAAAAAAAATCAAATTGTAAATCTTCAAATTTGAAAAGTAAGTTAGCTGTAGAGGGGTATGCATCCTGGTTGTAACAGACGCAAAAGACTTCAAATAGGGTTTCCTGACCCCACCCCCGTGCCTCACTCGTGGCCGGGTGATCCTATACAACACGTTCGGGGTCCTCTAGGAAACGACCTATGAAGCGCTCCACCTGTTGGGCTAGCGGCCCATGTACTCTTCCTTCCGTTTTACGAGAAATTTATGCATGTAACCGATCAGGTATTCCGTTCAGAGTAGGCTGATCTGGTTAAAACGTCAACTTTTTTTGTCAGATTTGGAACAATTCAAAATTTGAACAATTTTTTATTTTGAACAGATTTGAATTTAAACACATTTTGAAGGGAACAGATTTTCGAATTTGAACAAATTTTAGTTTTGAACAGATTTTCGAATTTAGATTTTGAAATTGTGCAGATTTTTAAAATTATTCACTTTTTAGAAAAACGGATTTCAAAAAATGTGTAGATTTTAAAAATTGTTCATTTCTTAGAAAGAAACAGAAACAGATAATTTTAAAACAAAGAAGATAAAAACAAAAAACACATTGGATGCTACTGGGCTGGCCCGCTTCAGAAGTTTAGCGATGGGAGGGGTGCGCGTCGATTCATAATCGATGCAAAAGGCGTCAAATAGAAAATGTCATGCGTTATACCTATACGTGAGAATACTTAGTTTGAATATAGGCTTTGAGGGCTCACAATTAATTAACTAGATATTACCCAAAAGTCCAAACTGAGTTTGAGGAAGTGGGTTGTACTAGAGCAAGCCTTAGCAAGCAAAGCTTTTCGGATTTAGGAGAAATCCATATTTCTTTTTACTACTCCCTCCGCTTAGCTTGCCAAAACGCCTTCCATATCTCTTTCACTGTTTCACATGTCAGCATTTCGAAAGACAATGTTCGACATGTTCCTGACGGTGACCAAAACAGCGACACCTTGTCGAGGTCAACCGCACTTGTAGTTAAGATCATGTAGGAAGACAATTATGTGCCATCCTCCAAACCATGAGCTTTGTTTTATTCGGACACTGAGTTGTCCATAACTTTTTACATGCCTTCTCCACAGTGACATGATGAAGAGCCTTTGCCCGAAGAGCTACGTTTAGACCATAATGCACATGTTCTTGCCAAGTTGTAGTGTGTGTTTACATGTGTTCTTGATAGCCAACCTCCCGACCCCCTCCTCACGTGCGACGACCGGCCGTACTAGGCACCCTTGCTTTTTATTTTGAAATAGAGGTGATCTTCTCTGGTCTCTGCATCAAAATGATGTACACATCCTTCTTTATTTATTACTCAACAAAGCCTTACAACACAAATACATAGATTATTCTGAAGCCGTTGCTGACTGCCTCAAAACTCCTCCATGCAGACGCCACCCCTCCCGGCCCGTCCCCGCTGGGGCGTCGCCAGGCAAAGCCCGTGTGACATGGTGGCGGCGGTGGATCTCCTCGACCACGCCGGGGACTGATGCGGCGGAGCTTGTCCTGGCCTTGGCGACAGTCATGTGGGGGTGGCAGCGGCAAGGGGCGACAGCAGTGCAGACATGTGGGTGGGGGTAGCAGACGGGCGCGATTTGGACCCAAATGGACTCAAAAAGGACCGCATTGCCTTCTACACCTCGCCTCCCTGACGACGGTACGCGGCTTTCTGGGCTAGACCCGCACCACGAGGAAGCCGGGGGCTCTCCGGTCCCATGCGTGGTGGGAGTGAACTCCTTGTCTGCCAGAGGTGGTCGGCCCTGCTAGATGTAGTGGATCTCTGATCTCTAGTCCCAGCGACGAGTTGGGATGCGTGGTTGCCGGTGAAAACCGTGCTCCGAGGCGGGCGATGGTGGCGTATATGTGATGTTACCTTGTTGAAGGCGTCACATTGCAGCCTGCGTCTTCTCACTCTCGCTACTCTGGGAAAATCCTAGATCCTAATATCTAGATCGAACAATGGCGGCGTTTTCGGTGTCACTCTTCTCATGGGGGCACACATTTTCTGGTAGTAAATCAAAAGGATTCATGTGAGAAGTTGGTAGTAATTTATGTCAATGAGATTGTGAGTAAGCACGGAGTATCTAACAGAATAGTATTAGATCGAGGATCTATGTTTACTTCCGCATTTTTGAAACATCTCTAAGAAGCTTAGGATCTCAATTAGACTTTAGTACAACCTATCATCTGCAAACTGGAGGACGAACAGAGAGAACAAATCAAATTCTTGAGGATATACTGAGAGCATGTGCTCTAAATATTGGAGGGTCGTGGAATGAGCATCAACTGTTAGCAGAATTTATCTATAGCAACAATTATAAGAGTAGTATCAAAATGACACCATTTGAAGCACTTCATATGCAGATCACCAATTTTTTAGTATGAGCTCGAGTAAAACAAAGAGTTTGAACCTGAAAATATCAAGGAACAACAAAAATGTGATAGATGTCATTCGAGATAGATTAAAGATAGCTCCGAGTAGACAAAAAAGTTATGCTGATATCAAGAAGAGAACATGGGAACTACAAGTCAGATATATGATATATTTAAGAGTTAGTCTGACTAAAGGAGTTAAGAGACTCAGAGTTAAGGGAAAGTTCAATCCAAGATATATTGGACCATTCCATTTTTTAAGCCAAAAAATACCAGTAGCTTATGAGCTGGAAAAACCTTTGAACTATACATAGTTACAGTTACAATGAGATCTTACCTATGAGGAAGAACCATCCAAAATTCTCGCAGAGAATTGGAATAGGTTAAGGAACAAAGCAATAAGTATTGCAAGGTTTGGTGGAAACATCATATAGAGTGAGAAACTAGTTGGGAGAAGGAAGAATATTTATGCTAGGGTTATCCTAAACTCTTTAGGTATTGAGCTCTGTAACTTCGAGACAAAGTTTTTAATAAGGGGAGAGGATGTAATAACCCGAAGAACATGCATGAGAAAAGGGTAGATTCATAATATGTGCATTTGCATCCAAAACTACAGGAAAATTTCACACATTTGTTTGAGAAGGCAAATTGATATAGTTCATGAGGTGTATAGAGATGGACATCATTTGAATTGGGTTCCAAACTAAAGATGATATTTGTACTATAAACATTTAAGGAAATCAAATTTGAAATGTGAAAGTTTAATGAATCTTGGACTCCAAAATTAATTATACATTTAAAATTTCATTACAAGTTATTTAGGAAATACAAGTATACATTTGAATAAAAATGGAGGTTTGAATAATTCAAACTTGAGTTCAAATTGATAAATTCATAACAAATTGGATGAAATTCCATACAAAAATAAGAAAAATATCATAGGAAGATAATTTCATTTCCAAACTCAATAGTATTTTACAAGATTTATTGGGCAAGGATTTGAAAGATCAAAGTACAGAAAGTAAAATGTTAATAGAAACTACCACAAACTCTAACTACAATGAACCTATCTTCTAATTCTTATCCTATCTTCATCACCAATTCACCAATGGTTTGAACCTGCAAGGCAAAACAAAATAAACAGAAAAATAAACCAATTATGGTTAAAATGTTGGAACCACCAAGTAGTGATTCCATTAAGTGTTGAGTCCAATTAAAGAGATCACATGAACCATTCCTGTAACCCTAATCTGACCTTGAGGAGCAAATCAAGTGCAAATCGGGAAAAGAGAGTTGACCATGATCTTGTGGAAACAAGCAAACCAAGGCAATTCATAATAGAAGTCAGAAAACAAGAACCAGTAGTAAACAAAACAATGAGCCATAGTAAAGACTAGGAACTAGGGTAGATCAGAGATCAATGTCAGAAAGGCAGTGAAGTACTAACACTAGGTAGTATACCACCATCTGTATTATCAACCAGAGGGACAAGAACTAAATGAGCCATTGGACATAAATCATTAAGTCAACATAAAATGGGCCTCATGATCAATGGATTCTTGTAAGAAATAGAGTTCATCTATATTAACATAAATAAGTTAACAAGATCAAAAGAATGACAAACAAACTTAAATCATGTGATAAGAAATTATAAATGATCTCACTGAATCAGAGCAATGGTACAAGCAAGAGTTAATCAACAGAAACTAAATTGGAAACAAAGCAAGTAAATAAAAATCATAAATCCACTTGTAACTATCCAAAACTTGGATCATATCATGGCCGACATGATCTATGACGGCTGGCCTATGGACTATCAAGTTGACACTCAACAAGAAACGGTCTCCATTGATGGATAGCTACTGTTAGATAATGTTTCTCAAGCTGCAACACAAGATGCCGGCATAGCCATATGACCGGATCATACATGGACAGGGAGGAAAAGATGTTGAAATTGGACAAGATCTAATTGGCGGTGTCGAACAAAAAGGAGGGTCATTTTGGAGAAGTTTTGGTTTGTATTTCCATGAGCATAGGAAATTCAAGCCCCACAATTTTGAGAGCAATTGGAACACATTTCTCTCCAAATGGTGGGGCTTCATCCAAGCGAAGTGCAACAAGTTTTGTGGTGCACACAAGATGGTGACAAAGCACCCATAGAGTGGCGCTGGCGTGGCCGACTTGGTAATGTGCTCGTCCTCAATTCTAAATATGAGTCCATCTTCCTTGCATATGTTCCAAATGAATTTTTATCTATGTGTGTAGGTGGAGCAAGCTTTGGAGTACTTCAAAGAGGTCGAGAAGAAATCATTCACATTGAGCCATTGTTGGATGAAGCTCAGAGAGTGCCTGAAAGTGCATTTGCCCTCATGTGTGGTTTTGGTAATTAATGACAATCCCTATGGACTAATATTTTCATTGAGTTTAATATGAAGGAATCATCCATAAATAATGCTTAAAGACCATGTGTTGGATTCAAGGTTGGATGCCATAAATATCAAGATATACTTTGAGCATTGGCATCAAGATCATCATTTTGAAGAGATGAATATGATCTTGAGAGTTTGGTTACAAGAGAAGAATTCAAGTGATGGCTCTATGTCAAGGTCACGATGGTCTCATGAGTTGGGCCATGGTTGACCAAGACTTAGAGTATGCAATCAAATGAAGAATTCTTTATGCATCTCAAGAAATATTTGATAGAGCATGAGAAGATACAAGGTCAACCAATACGAAGAGAGAATAGTGGATTCAAGTTGGTCAACTCAGGAAGCATAAAGAATGTACCACAATGGATCAAGTAATGTTGTGGTATGGTAAGCCTTGAAAATTATACTTTGTATACCAACCCACGATATATGTGTGTTGCATTACTATGTGGGGTTAGAGCATCTCCAACAGCTTACCCATATTTTGGGTAAGCAAAGTGGGTATAGGTAAGGGAGAGAGGAGGTTTGGTTAAGGAGAAATTTCTACTTTTCCAGCTTACCTGGTTACCCAAAACATACTATGTGACGTGGGTTAACTCGGCAAATGTCCTAGATGAAGGACTTAGGATCAGGGTAAGAGGGCGTCAGATGAACTCAAAGGTAAAGATCAGGCAAACAAGGCAAGGTTTTGTGTGTGTGTGTGTGTGTGTCGAGAATAGGCATAGTACGCAATTGGCTCAATCTCAATTTGTCCCTGGTCGGCCTCTCCTGGCCCATTTATATAGGTGGCCAGGTCTCGAGGATCCGGTCAGGTTCAATACAAATTACAATGTCTGTATATGATGTCATCTCATATTTTGACTACATCTATGCTTGGGCCTATCTAACGGGCCCTAGGGGTACCAAGATAATGGGCCTTAGCAGCTATACCCTTGTCAGTAGCCCCCGAGATTCTACCAGAATTGTAGATTCGGGTTGAATCTCTAATCTTCATATCTTCGACTTGACCAATCTTTGACTTCTTCTCTTTCTCTGTTTTCATCAAACAATTTATATCGTTTATTTCTCAGGGGGGATTTTGGTTAACAAGCCAGGCACTCTTGACGGATCAGGAGACCAGTTAACTGCCTGAGCAGAAACTTGCTACCTACTTCGAATTCAAGCCCTCGGACTTGAATCTGGTACCTGGCGTAACCCAATATTTTGCCGCATTTAGGACTTACAAAGACAGGATTCTAGTATTTCTTAGGGTACACAGTGCGTCCACCGGGATTTTTCTTTGCATCATGGATACGGAAATTTACTAGCAGAGCGCATTCATGTGCGTATACTAGGCCATGCAGGATGGATCCTGAGGTCTTACCTTCATGATCTTTGCGATCATGGCATTCAAGCTTTTTATTGCGACGACGCGGCTTGAGAATCATGAGTTTGTCGTGAGCCTTGTTTGGCTGTTTCAATACCCAAAAATCTTCGGGTTCTTTTTCTTCAACTAGTCGCACAGCCCTCCCGATGGGAGTGAAATAGCGAGTTTCTTTGTCTAATACTTTTGACAATGAAGTCGATGATTCGATCAATATGTAGTCAATATTTTCCATCTTCATCGGGTGCACGACCAGTGCTCTCGATGGGTGTAGCCCTCGAGGCTATAGTCGAATATTTTCGAGTACAGGCTCAAAAGTACTGTCTTCTCTTCTTCTTGTCTCTATTTCATCGGGTGTGCGACCAGCGCTCCCGATGGAAGTAGCCCCCGACGCTATAAATAGATGCTTGCAACCTTTTATAGGCTCAAAAATCAAATGTCTTATTTGCACAACTTTTTCCTTTTTGAACCCATAAATTTTCCTTCTCTCTCTTTTTTTACCTTTTCGCCGCATTATCTCTCTCGTCTTCTCTTATCTTCTTCATTTTTTATTTAATTTACTAAATCTCTGGGCCCGCACTTTATCTGGACCTTGAATTTGTTAAAGGCCCATTAAAGATAGCTTATAAATAAGGGCCCTTCCGCCATCAGGAAAACCCTAGCTCGCCACTGTAATTCTTCACCGCCACATCGTCTTCTTCCCCAGATTAATTAGGGTTTCCTGAGTGCTTGCTCGCTGATCCACCAAAATATCTCCATGGCCGATACCGGAGTTGTCGATCTAGACACTGGTGTCATGGTGGAGAAGCGTGGGCGTGGCCGCCCTCGTGGCAGCAAGAACAAATCCAGAGTGGCTTCCATGGCGGTTTCTTCTTCTTCCACGCCAGTAAAACGGCACCCTGGTCGTCTCTTGGGAAGCAAGAACAAACCTAAATCTTCTGCTTCTCCTGCCAACGAGTCGTTGGATGCAAATGCTACGCGCCGCAATACTCCTCCTCCATCTTCTGGAAATATATTCTCTTTTTCGCATTTGCTGGTGCTCAATGTCGTGAGCAACAGTGTGTGCCTTTATAATTTACCCAATTTATGGATGGCCAAGAGCTTCGTGAAGCCATCCTTTGAGAAGTGTCAGGTGAAGGATCTCCATATGAGGTGGAGGTGTACTATGATGGCGATGGAGAGATGTTCTTCAGGGGTGGCTGGCCCCATTTTGCAGAAGATTACGATGCATCAGGGGTGGTTTATGCTGTTCAATTACCACTGTGGAACGGCGAAATTTGACGTGAAGATCTTCGATGGGACGCAATGCCAGAAGATGTATGAAGCTGAAGTACATTTCCACTAGGCTCTTTTATCTTTGATGTAATCGATGTGCAATGCGCTACTTTAGTTTCATCTGTAATAGCAATAAATACTTGCTATGAACACTGCTTTTGTGTGCTTGTCAATGAAGAACCAAGGGAATGATTTTTGTTCTGAGGTTTTATTTCGGGCATCTTTGTGCTATTTCTTCATGTTTAGTCGTCTGCTTTTTGTGTAGCAGATTACTGAAATCGCTATTTAGATAACTCGATGTTGTTCATGAGAAAACATGATAACATGATCTCAATATTATCTTTTTACTGCTATCATAACGACTCGAGGTCCGAAGCCCCCGAGCGGAAAATGTCGATATACATATACAAATCATAGAGTTGACCCAAGAAACCCGACATGTGGCCTCGTGTTCTGGGTTTAGAGGGTCATAACTCAAAGTTTTATGTATGTCGAAGAAAGTCATTGAGGGCGACGCCTCTTATACATAAAAACACCGAAGTTGCTCCGCATTCCATGGGTTGCCTTCATCTTTGCCTATCTTTTTGTCTTGTAGTCGATATGCTCCTCCTGGTATAACTTCTGTGACTATGTAAGGTCCTAGCCATGGCGATTCTAACTTGCCATGGCCGTCCTGCATGAGTCATAACACGAGATCTCCCACTACGAAAGAGCGGGGGCGAACTCGAGTACTATGATAGTTTCTCAGGCTTTGCTGGTATTGTGTGGCTCTAGGCAATGCGACATCTTTGGCTTTGTCGAGTGCATCAATGTCATCTTGAAGTGCTTCATTGGAAGTGTTTTCATCATAAGTCGCGATTCTGGGAGCTTCATGAGTGATTCGACTGGAAGCACGGCTTCGGCGCCATGGATCAGAAAGAAAGGTGTTTCTTGAGTTGCTGCGTTAGGAGTGGTTTTGACACTCCAAAGCACGGAGGGTAACTCATCTACCCAAGCGTGTTTGGCTTTCTCGAGGGGCGCAAATAGCCTCTTCTTTATGCCATTGCATATTAACCCATTTGCTTTTTCAACTTGTCCGTTTGTCTTTGGATGTGCTACTGATGCAAACTTCAATTTGATGCCCGTGCTCTCGCAATAATTTTTGAACTCCTTAGACGTGAATTTCGTCCCGTTATCCGTGATGATACTGTGTGGAACCCCAAAATGGAATATTATCGACTTGATGAAATTGATCGCTGCTGTGGAATATTGAGTGGTTACTGGGGCTGCCTCAACCCACTTGGTGAACTTATCGACTGCCTCCAACATGTAAACATGCCCTCCTGGACATGATTTGGGCAGTTTGCCTACCATGTCTAAACCCCATTGTGTGAAAGGCCAAGATAGTGGTATTGGCTGGAGTTCTGCTGCTGGCGCGTGGGGCCTAGAAGAAAATCACTGGCAAGCCTCACATCTCCAGACAATGTCCTTTGCATCTTCTACCGCTGTTAACCAGTAAAATCCTGCGCGAAAAGCTTTGGCCGCTATAGCTCTGCTGCTGGCGTGATGACCGCAGACTCCTGCATGGATATCTTTTAGTATGATTTGCCCTTCTTGAGGGGTGACGCATCTTTGCAAGACGCATGTTATGCTTTTCTTGCACAACTTCCCTTGTAGTACGACGAAAGCTTTAGATCATCGTACTATCCTTCGTGCTTCGACCACATCTTTGGGTAGTGTCCTGTTAACCATATATGCTAAGTAGGGCTGCATCCAGGTTACTTCAACCATCATGACATCCAATGGCTCTGTCGTGCTTTCTGCTGCTGCCTTGCTAGCCCTCGAGCCTATTGTTGTATGCTGGCCTGGTTTGCTGGAACTCAAATTTTTGCTTTCCTTTATTGATCTCTCGACGATTTCTTCCCAAAAAACTCCTGGCAGTACGGGCAGACATTGAGACGTGATGTTTGCCAAATTATCAGCTTCCTCGTTACTTGCCCTACTGACATGTGATACCTTGCACCCGTCGAAAGTTCCTTCTAAGTAGTAGTATAGGTTTCAGTATGCAGTCATGTTATCGTTGATAGCATCGCAACGATTCATCACTTGTTGAACCACAAGATTCGAATCTCCAAATATTTTTAATTGAGTTGCGCCACATGCTTTAGCCATCTTCATTCCGTGTAGCAAAGCCTCGTATTCGGCTTCATTGTTGGAAGCTTGCAGAAAACTCATCCTTAGCACATATTTTAACTTATCTCCTTGTGGTGATATTAATACTACCCCTGCTCCATCTCCTTGGACTCGTTTTGACTTGTCAAAATACATTGTCTAGACGCTTGATAAGTCAGGTGGTCCTGTGTTCAGCAACTCTAGCCACTCTGCTGTGAAATCTGGCAAAACCTGGGATTTGATGGCCTTCCTCTTTTCATACGTGATGTCCAGAGGGGAAAGTTCGATTCCCCACAAGGAGACACGTCCCGTTGCCTCAGGGTTGTTCAGTATATTCAATAGTGGAGCTTCGTTAACCACTATGATTGGATGAACCACGAAGTATTGTCATAATTTATGTGCTGTCGTGAACACACTATAAAGTTTTTGGTAGTGTGGATAACATTGTTTTGATGGTGATAACACTTTGCTGAGGAAGTATACTGATCGCTGGACTCCGTGCGCCTTCCCCTCTGCACTTCGTCCGACCACTAGCACCGTGGTCACCACCTGGTGTGTAGCGGCTATGTATAGTAGTAGTGGTTCCCTTTCTTTTGGTGCTACCAACACTGGCGGTATGGAGAGCACTTTTTTCAGCTGCGAGAACGCTGCGTCTGCTTCTTCTGCCCACTCGAAATTTTTATCTGACTTTTTCATGAGTGCGTAGAATGGGAGAGCCTTTTCGCCTAATCACGCGATGAATCGACTTAGTGCTGCTGCGCGCCCTGCGAGTTGCTGCACCTCATGCAGTTTTGCTGGTTTTTCCATTGTTAGTATTGCCTGAATCTTCTCTGGATTTGCCTCTATTCCTCTTGCCGATACCAGGAATCCCAGAAGTTGTCCTACTGAAACACCAAAGTAACATTTGGTTGGGTTTAACTTTAGCTTGTACCTGTCAAGGTTGTCAAAGGTTTCCTTCAGGTCACCGATTAGGGACTCCTCTTTTCTTGTGGTTATGTCTATGTCATCGATGTATACTTGGATTTTGACCTATTTGGCTTTCGAGGCAATTTTGCATCATCCTTTGGTAGGTTGCTCCCGCGTTCTTGATGCCGAAAAGTATTACTTGGTAACAAAAGATGTCGTTGGGACAGTGTTTATTGAGGGATGTGTAATCGACACATACGCGGCGCATGTCTGTGTTTTTCTTTGGGACAATCACTAGGTTGGACACCCAAGTTGATGTTTTGATTTCTCTGATGAAGCCTGCATTTTCCAATCTATGTAGCTCAGCTGTTATTGCTTTACACTTGGGCTCGTCAAACCGTCGGAGAGGTTGCTTGACCGGCCTTGCTTTTGGATCCACATTGAGTGCGTGCTCGACAAGTTCCCTGGGAACCCCTGGCATGTCTAAAGAAAACCAGGCGAAGATTTCCCAACGTTCACAGAGGAACTCGATGAGCGCGCTTTCCTATGCAGGATCCAAGTTTACTGCGATGGAGGTTGTTTTTGCTGGATCCGTGGAATGAACCCAAACTTTCTTAGAGTCTTGGGTTGCGTCGAAAGCCTGATCTGGCAGGGATCAACCTACATCGGGTAGTATATTATGATCAGTTTCTCCTTTGAGTCATGCATATCTGCTGTCTTGCCGAAGGTTTGTGCCATTCTATTGAATTCCTTGTCGCAGGTGTCTGATACTTCAAAGCTCCCTTTTACTGTGATTACTCCTTTAGGTCCTGGGATTTTGAGTGCAAGGTATGCATAATGGGGGACTGCCATGAACCGTGTGAATGCTGGTCGTCCTAGGATTGCGTGATATTTTGAGGGCCAATCCATGACTTTGAATTCCAACTTTTCCCTTAGGAAGTTGCCGATGTCGCCGAAGGAAACGTCGAGTTCAATTTTCCCTAGTGGGTGATTTGCGCTTCCTGGTACTATCCCATGGAAAGAGCAGTCTGTCGGCTGCAGCCATTCAATTGATATATTCACTGCCTTGAAAGTTCTTGCATATATTAGGTTTATACCACTGCCAACATCCATGAATACTCGTCCTATGTCGTATCCTCCATTTTTCGCCTTCAACACCATTGGCGCGTGCCCTGGCCTTGGTACTTTTCTCGAGTGGTCTTCTCTGTTGAACCTAACTGTTTGGTTCAACCACCGTAGGTACTCTGTGGTGGCCGGTGGTGATGATATTGCTAGTTTTACCTTCCTCGATATACTTATCTGCTCATTTTTAGACTTTGGAACAGGCTGGATCATTGCAGATATGTACACCTTTGATTGGGGATAGCCTATGCCGCTTTGTATTTGATATCCTTGATCTGTGGTTGTCCTGTCATATGTCGTGTACCATAGCTTTGCCCCTTGGCTTAGTTCCGTGGCTTCTTGCAGTTTTACAAATGTTCTGCAATCTCTCATCAGATGATTGGAAACCCTCTTGCCATCCAGATACGCGTAGTGGATACAGCAGGGTCCGTGAAGGATGTCCTCTGATGATGGGTCAAAATACTTGGACATGTCCCATCTAGAGTTGTCTTTTTTATGATACTCGTCATTCTATTTTTCATAACCTTCTCTGTTTCTTCTCTTATACCATGCGGCTATTTGGTTACGCGGGGTGCGGCCATCTTCATTGCGAGATCTGCGCCTCTGGTCGTGTTGTCTGCTTGATCTGTCATGCTCGGGCGAATGTGCTCTTTTGCTATGATAGGCGTCTTCTCCATCTGCGAATCTGTTTGCTACTTCCATTAGTTCTGACACCATTCTGGGCTTTATTCTTCCCAATTATTCAACGAGATCCGAACGGCGAAGATCAAATGCAAAGGCATCTACTGCTTGCTCATCGGAGACGTTTTCTTCTGAGTTTTTTTATTATACTCCACCATTGTATATACGAACGCAACGTTTTGCCACTTTTTTGCATACAGGATTTGACTTCTTCTATTGACATTGGTCGTTTGTACGTTGACCGGAAATTTCTTATGAATTGATCTTCTAGCTCGCCCCAGCTTCCGATGGAATCATCGGGTAGCTTGCTTAACCAAGATCGTGCTGCATTGGTGAGGTGTAGCTGCAAGCTTTGCATTGCTATTGCTCTTGATCCTCCGAGTATTTGTACTGCCTGGAGATAATCTGATAACCACAACTTGGGTTCTTGCGACCCATCATATTTTTTCTGGTCATGCAGTAGCTTAAATCCTTTGGGTACCCGCATTCTGCAAACCCTTTGGGTAAAGCATAGCACACCCATTTCCTTTTCTTTGTCCTCATAGTTTCCTTCGTCCCATGCGTAGCGTGATTTGTTCACCTTAGCTTGTGTGATGATATTCCTTGCCTCTTCCCTTCGTGCTTCATGGTTTTTCCTGTTGGGTGAATTGCTTCTTCGGGTTCGTGGAGATTGGGACTTTTGGCTTCTTTTTCCTGTATGATCGTGATGTGTTGACTCCCTTCCTAAAGATTTCTACCTTAACTCATATCCAACTAGTCTGAGGCTTTTTATGGCCGCTTGATGCATGTTCTCCCGCGGATCTCCGAGTTCCAGCTGTGTGGTTAATAGATATGCTTGTGCTGCCACCAGGGCTGCTTCTGGTGTGTCTTGTATGAAGTCCTCCTCTTCATCTGATAACAATGTGTTGATGCTCTTTGTGCGGTCCTCTTTCCTAGGCCATTCTGTCCTTCTCCTGCTGTGTTTTGGCTCACGATGCCTTTCTTCGCTGGATTCTGACGTTTCACTATATTCCTCCCAATGTGATCTACTCGATGCACAGTCGTTCTCTTGGCTTCTCCTTAGCTCGCTCTTTTCTTCTAATAACTTCTTTTTGTGTTGATGTAAAGTGTAATGGTATCCCATTAGAACTTTCTTCTTGAAACCGCGGGTATTCTCGTGCCGTGATTGATTGTTGACATTATTATTCTCCACTCTCCGGCTGAGACATATACTTTCTCGTTCTCTTTCCTGTGGTTACTCCTCGGGTTGCCACCCTGTGTGTTGACTACCATGTTGTCCACGCCATCGTCGTTTTCTGCTGCCTCAGTTATGATAACGCATACTTGGTGTATGTTGTTGGAGACACCACCGTTTTGGGTGGTGAAGTCCGCTGCTATGCTTCTGCCAAAATTCTGGCTAGAGTCTGAGTGATCTGATGCTTCTCCTAAGTCGAGGTTTCCCATGATTTCGTCAAGTTCTTTGATTGTGTCTTCTATGTTTTCTGTCATCGTGAAGCTGACCTGCGAGTTTTCCTCGCTGGAAGAGCCGACCGATGATTCTGGCATCGCCGCAATCGCGGTTTTCCCTGCTGACGGACCCGATTTCGACGATCTGAGAGGCTAATTGAACCCGAAGAACCGACGCGAAAGTTTAGGCTTCCGAACGTCAGGTCCATCTCCTGATCCAAGCTTGCAAAGACTGGAGTAAAGGTTGGTGGATGAGGTTGAAAATCTACGGTCCCGAAGGATATCCAGTTTTCATTGACTTTCGAGTTGTTGTTGGCTGAAAGCGGAAAAGCCGTCGAATTCATGATTCCAACGCCCAAGGTCCCCATGGTGGGCGCCAATTGACGAGGGTTGATGCGGTACGGTGTTGATAGTTTTTCACCGTCCAGTTGGGAACCCCAAGAGGAAGGTATGATGAATATAGCAGCAAGGTTTTCCCTCAGTAAGAAACCAAGGTATGTCGGTCAGGAGAGGAAGGAGCCAATACGACTGAAGGTGATGCCCGCTAGCTGCATGATGCTCTAACAAGGGCGTCGTTAATGATAACTTGTTAGCGCGTCTTCAACCAATAGCAACGTGGAACCTGCACACAACACAACCAAATACTTTGTTCCCAACTTACGATGAGGTTGTCAATCTCACCGGTTTGCTGTAAACAAAGGAATGAGCGTATCGAGTGGAAAGTAATAATAGTATGCGAGTAAAGTAAACAGTGCGAGTAAAGTAAACAGGTGATAGCAATATAAAGGAAATAGGACCTAGGTCCACAGTTCACTAGTGGTGTCTCTCCATAAGATAAAATAATACATGCTGGGTAAACAAATTACAGTTGGGCAATTGATAGAATAAAGACAAAGTGCATATGTCGAGAGGATCACTATGAGATTTACTCTGGGCATTACAACAAGATACATAGACCGCCATCCAACTGCATCTATGACTAATAATCCACTTGTGGCGAATCAATCCAAGAACTCCACAAGTATTAAGTTGCGAACAACAGATAATTGCATTAAGCAAAGTGTGTAATGTAAACAAAGCATATGCCCTCAAGCATATGAATGTTGTTTTCCCCCTAGTAGCAACAACACATCTACAATCTTAGAGGTTTCTGTCACTCCCCCAGATTAAATAGAGGCATGAACCCACTATCGAGCATAAATACCCCCTCTTGGAGTCACTAGCAACTACTCGGCCAAGATAGCTACTAACAACGGAGAGCATGAAAGATCATAAACAACATAGAGATAACATAAGATAAATTTTAGTACATCAACTCAATCATAACACCAATATTCATCGGATCCCAACAAACACAACATGTAGAATTACATAAAGGTAGTCTCGATCATGTAAAGCAGCTCACGAGATCTGAACATGAAGCACATGGTGGAGAAGACAACCATCTAGCTACTGCTATGGACCCATAGTCCAAGGTAGACTACTCACTCATCGCGCTGGAGGCAAGCATGGCGATGAAGAATACCTCCGGTGGCGATTCCCCTCTCCGGAAGGGTGCCGAGAAGAGCTTCTAGACCCTCCCGATCTTCGGGTCGATGGCGGCGGTGGATCGCGATGTGTTCTGGAAAAGTGATCAGGTTTTTAGGTTTTTCCCATCGGGGGGTCTTTATAGGCAAAGGGGCGGCGTCAGAAGTGGTCCAGGGGGCCCACACCATAGGCCGGCGTGGGCCAGGGGTGGGCCGCGCCCCTTGGTGGTGTGGCCACCCTCTGGTCCGGCTCCGTCTCCTCTTCGGTGTTCTGGAAGCTCCGTGAAATATCTGGACGACTGGCTTTGGTTTCGTCCAATTCTGAGAATATTTCCTGTGTAACTTTTCTGAAACACAAAAACAGCAGAAAACAGGGACTGGCACTGTGGCATCTCGTTAATAGGTTAGTTCCGGAAAATGCATAAAAATGCCACGAAGTGTAAGTAAACACTAAACAAATGGTGTAAAAACAAGCATGGAGCATCAAAAATTATGGATACGTTGGAGACGTATCAGCATCCCCAAGCTTAACTCCTGCTCGTCCTCGAGTAGGTAAGTGATAACAAAAGAAATAATTTTTGAGGTGACATGCACCTACACAATCTTGACCAAATATGTAAGCGTTGTGCGCTGGGATCAAAAGAACTTAAAACATGGGCATGAAAGATATAATCTTGATAGAAGAAACATAGCAACCATGTTATAACATGAAAATAAACACAAACAAAAGATCATGAAAATGAAACAATGAAAGTCAAACGTGTGTTCAAATCATAAGGAAAAACATACAAATGGTTTTTAGCTTGTCCCTCATGGAGTAGCAAAACATAAATGCATAGGACACCTTCAAGTTTAAGAGGGTGACTAGATACAAGTAATTTAAGAACAAATGAAACCAACAATATGAATCAATCAATGAAAACTTTGGGACAATGCACATTATACTCAGAATGACAACTATGCTCTCTTAATGGTGCATAAAGGTAGAAGGTGGTGACTCAATATAAAAGTAAAAGAAAGGCCCTTCGCGGAGGGAGGCAGTGATTAAACATGTGCTAGAGCTTTTCATTTGTAAAACAGAGACAAAAATTGGGTTTTGAGAGGTGGTTGTTTCATGTCAACGACTGGCAATGGGGTTCTTACTATCTTCCATACAAAAATGAAGCAAGTTTTTGAGAGAGAGATTGGCACTTTTGTGCTCTTTTATAAAACTTGGCACTCCTCCCCACCTTTTTTCCTTTCTCAAACCATGGCTAACCGATTCCATCGGGTGCCCACCAACATTCACATACCATGGAGGAGTGCCTTTTTTCTTTCTTTCTTTCTTTTTTTTCTTTTTGGAATAAGCAATATGGAAGATAGCAAATCCGACCACTACGTCCCCATGAGCTAAAAACAGTGGCACAAAACAAGAAGTAGTTGAAAGTTTTGAAAGGTAGCACATGCAAATTTACTTGGAATGGCTTACAAATACCATGCATAGGAATTTATAGTGGACACAATGGCAAACTTGGTTTTTAGGAGTTGGATGCACGAGTAGAGCTCATACTCAGTACAAAATGAAGGCTTGCAAAAGACTGGGAGCGACCAACTAAGAGAGCAATAACGGCCATAATCATGCAGAGCGACAAAGCGACATTAAAAGAAGCATAAGATGGCATCAAAAGTCAAAAACTAAATGATCATAGAGGCAATGGTGACTTTGTATGAGTCTAACATGTGTGAGCATGCACCAAGTCAACCCAAATAAAGCATAAAGGAGAAAACCAAAATAATGCTTCCAAATAATTAAAACAACGCATGATTTTTTCAAAGGCTCATTAAGCAATCTTAGTCATTTGAGACAAGTCATGCTACAGCAAAACCACTAAGCATACTATCAAAAAGACAGCAAGCACGACATGCAAAAGCCTAGGCCGCAGTCTACACAAGCTCCTTCTTGTACCACTTTTTTGCATAAAGCTTTTTCTCTTTTCCAACACCATTCGAACTTTTTATAGCCAACTCTTTTGATGAAAACAAATAAGGACCAGAGGCAAAAATACACCTTGATAAAAAGATATAACAAGATCTGAACGCAAATCAAAGCGAAAATTGAAAGCTAAACGCAGTTCTAGAAAAAGAAGAACACTCATTGAAATTATAAGAATGAAAAACGGAGTGTTCTTGGCAAATGAAAAGCAAGGCAACTTCTCCAAAAGAAATTTATTGGGGTCCAACCATTTATTGCAGCAAACAAAACTAAACAAACTGAAAACTAAAAACAACTGACGCTCCAAGAAAAACGCATAATGCAGGAAGCAATAAAAATATAGTGTATTGAAAGGTGACCTGATTTTTGCCGATGAAGAAGGGGTGCCTCGGGGGCATCCCCAAGCTTTGAAGCTTGTACTTCTTGGATATTTCTTGGGGTGCTGGGCATCCCCAAGCTTGAGCTTTTGTCCATTCTTCAACTCATCTCATCATTCTCCATTCCCTACACTTGAAAATTTCCTTCATACAAAACTAAACACAAATCTATTAGCAACATTAGTATAAGCATAACATTGAATCAACCCTTTTTTGCTTCAGGTTTCAACTTAAAACCACCACATATAAAGTATATACTACTGTAGCAAATTCCCCAAAAGTTCCGTGATCAAAATAACTAAAAAAGAAAGCGATAAAGCGGCAAACACAAATATTGGCAGAAATCTGTCAAAACAGAACAGCTGACAATGGTCAAATTTTTAGAGGGTTTTTTGTTTCACAAATCAAAAAGTGTCCAACTAATGAAAGTTTGGATATAACCTGGGGCATATGCACAATAAATAGCAGGTCCAAAAGATATACAGAGAATTTTCACGAATTTTTACGGTGCAGCACCGAAAACTGTTTCAGGACAGCAACATCCCCAAATCTTACCTCGCTCAAATTAGAGGCTTCTCTTGGCACAAAAACAAAATAAAAATGATAAGGAGAGGTCATTACAGTAGCAATAACTTCCAAGACTCAAATAAAAGAAAAATAACTGAATGTAAAAACATTGGGTTATCTCCCAAGAGTGCTTTTCTTTAACGCCTTTGAGCTAGGCGCAGAAAATGCGAATCAAGTAATATCAAGTGATGAAGCCTCAAGCTCATAATTTGCTCTAAAAATAGAGTCAAAAAGTAATTTATTTCTCTTTCTAGGGAAGTGTTCCATACCTTTCTTGAGTGGGAATTGATATTTGATGGTGCCTTCCCTCATATCAATGATGGCACCTACAGTTCGAAGAAAAGGTCTTCCCAAAATAATAGGACATGAAGCATTGCATTCAACATCCATGACAAGAAAATCAACGGGAACAAGGTTATTGTTAACCATAATAATAACAGCATTAATTCTTCCCAAAGGTTTCTTCTTAGCAACATCAGCAATAGGAACATCATAATAACACTTTTCAAGCGGTGGTAAATCAAGCATGTCATAAATCTTTCTAGGCATGATAGAAATACTAGCACCTAGATCACATAAAGCATGGCAATCAAAACCATTAACATGCATATCAATGATGGGTTCCCAACCATCTTCTAACTTCTTGGGAACAGAAGCTTTTTGCTTCAACTTTTCATCCCTAATTTTCATAAGAGCATTGGTAATATGCTTAGTAAAAGCAACATTTAAAGAACTAGCATTGGGAGTCAAAGCAATCTTTTGCAAGAACAAAATAACTTCAGATATATTGCAGCCATCAACATCAAAATCATTAAAGGAAATAGAGCTATCATCTCCTACACTCCAAAAAATTTCAGCACTCTTTTGAGAAAAAGTTTTGGCAGTTTTAGGCTTTTTAACACAAGGAGTGGGAGTTTTCTCTACACCAATCAAAGTAAGAGGATTGCTAGCATTAGGAATAACATCATTAGAGGTAGTAATGGTACATACCTTCATCTTTCTAGCCATCTCATCTTCTCTTTCCCACCTGGCATGCAATTCTGCTAGCATCCTAACATTTTCATCAATTCTAACTTGGATAGCATTAGCAGTGGCAAAAACATTGTTCTCTTTCACATCATTAGGCAACACTTTTAATTTCAGAAGTTCAACATCATGAGCAAGGCTATCAACTTTAGAAGCAAGAATATCAATTTTGCCTAACTTTTTCCTCAACAGACTTGTTAAAAGCATTTTGCTTACCGATGAAGTCCTTGAGCATTACCTCAAGATCGGAGGGCGCGGCCCTAGTGTTGTTGGAGGAATTACCATAAGAGTTACCATAACCATTACCATTGGTAGAAGGATACGGCCTATAATTGTTACTAGCAAAATTATTCCTATAAGCATTGTTGTTAAAATTATTATTTCTAATGAAGTTTACATCAACATGCTCTTCTTGAGCAACCAAAGAGGCCAAAGGAACATTATTAGGATCAACATGAGTCCTATCATTAGAAAGCATAAGCATAATAGCATCAATCTTATCACTCAAGGAAGAGGTTTCCTCAACAGAATTTACCTTCTTACCTTGTGGAGCTCTCTCGGTGTGCCATTCAGAGTAATAGACCATCATATTGTCGAGAAGCTTTGTTGCGTCTCCCAAGGTAAGGGACATAAAAGTGCCTCCAGCAGCTGAATCAAGTAGGTTCCTTGAAGAAAAATTCAGTCCTACATAAAAAGTTTGGACAATCATCCAAGTAGTCAGTCCATGAGTGGGACAATTCTTTATCATAGATTTCATTCTTTCCCAAGCTTGAGCAACATGTTCATTATCAAACTGACTAAACTTCATAATATTGCTACGCAAAGCTATAATCTTAGCAGGAGGATAGTATCTACCAATAAAAGCATCCTTACACTTAGCCCATGAATCAATACTATTTTTAGGCAAAGACAGCAACCAATCCTTAGCTTTTCCTCTCAAAGAAAAAGGAAATAACTTAAGCTTAATAATATCACTTTCAATATCCTTATATTTCTGCATCTCACATAGCTCAACAAAATTGTTGAGATGAGCTGCAACATCATCAGTACTAGCACCAAAAAATTGCTCTTTCATAACAAGGTTCAACAAAGCAGGCTTAATCTCATAAAAATTTGCAACAAGAACAGGTGGCGCAATAGGAGTGCAGATAAAATCACTATTATTCGTGCTAGTAAAGTCACACAACTTGGTGTTTTCAGGAGTAGCCATTCTAGCAAACTAGAAGCAGACAAGTAAAAACAACTACAAAGGATTCTAATTTTTTGGGTTTTTGATAAAACGATGCAAGTAAAAATAAAGTAAAGCAAAACAATAAACAAAGTAAAGGATGTGCGTGCGAAAACTCCCCTTGCAGAAGTCTTCTTCTTCCTCCCCGGCAACGGCGCTAGAAAAGAGCTTGATGCGGTACGGTGTTGATAGTTTTTCACCGTCCAGTTGGGAACCCCAACAGGAAGGTATGATGAATATAGCAGCAAGGTTTTCCCTCAGTAAGAAACCAAGGTATGTCGGTCAGGAGAGGAAGGAGCCAATACGACTGAAGGTGATGCCCGCTAGCTGCGTGATGCTCTAACAAGGGCGCCATTAACGATAACTTGTTAGCGCGTCTTCAACCAGTAGCAACATGGAACCTGCACACAACATAACCAAATACTTTGTTCCCAACTTACGATGAGGTTGTCAATCTCACCGGTTTGCTATAAACAAAGGAATGAGCGTATCGAGTGGAAAGTAATAATAGTATGCGAGTAAAGTAAACAGTGTGAGTAAAGTAAACAGGTGATAGCAATATAAAGGAAATAGGATCGGGGTCCACAGTTCACTAGTGGTGTCTCTCCATAAGATAAAATAATACATGCTGGGTAAACAAATTACAGTTGGGCAATTGATAGAATAAAGACAAAGTGCATATATCGATAGGATCACTATGAGATTTACTCTGGGCATTACAACAAGATACATAGACCGCCATCCAACTGCATCTATGACTAATAATCCACTTGTGGCGAATCAATCCGAGAACTCCACAAGTATTAAGTTGCGAAGAACAGATAATTGCATTAAGCAAAGTGTGTAATGTGAACAAAGCATATGCCCTCGAGCATATGAATGTTGTTTTCCCCTAGTAGCAACAGAACATCAACAACCTTAGAGGTTTCTGTCACTCCCCCAGATTAAATAGAGGCATGAACCCACTATCGAGCATAAATACCCCCTCTTGGAGTCACTAGCAACTACTCGGCCAAGATAGCTACTAACAACGGAGAGCATGAAAGATCATAAACAACATAGAGATAACATAAGATAAATTTCAGTACATCAACTCAATCATAACACCAATACTCATCGGATCCCAACAAACACAACATGTAGAATTACATAAAGGTAGTCTCGATCATGTAAAGCAGCTCACAAGATCTAAACATGAAGCACATGGTGGAGAAGACAACCATCTAGCTACTGCTATGGACCCATAGTCCAAGGTAGACTACTCACTCATCGCGCCAGAGGCAAGCATGGCGATGAAGAAGACCTCCGGTGGCGATTCCCCTCTCCGATAGGGTGGCGGGAAGAGCTTCTGGACCCTCCCGATCTTCGGGTCAATGGCGGCGGCGGATCGCGATGTGTTCTGGAAAAGTGATCAGGTTTTTAGGTTTTTCCCATCGAGGGGTCTTTATAGGCGAAGGGGCGGCGTCAGAAGTGGACCAGGGGGCCCACACCACAGGCCGGCGCGGGCTAGGGGTGAGCCGCGCCCCCTGGTGGTGTGGCCACCCTCTGGTCCGGCTCCGTCTCCTCTTCGGTGTTCTGGAAGCTCTGTGAAATATCTGGACGACTGACTTTGGTTTCGTCCAATTCCGAAAATATTTCCTGTGTAACTTTTTTGAAACAGAAAAATAGCAGAAAACAGGGAACTGGCACTGTGGCATCTCGTTAATAGGTTAGTTCCGGAAAATGCATAAAAATGCCATGAAGTGTAACGAAACACTAAACAAATGGTGTAAAAACAAGCATGGAGCATCAAAAATTATGGATACGTTGGAGACGTATCAAGGGTTAACTCGGCAAATATCCTAGATGAAGGACTTAGGATCAGGGTAAGAGGGCGTCAGATGAACTCGAAGGTAAAGATCATGCAAACAAGGCGAGGTTTTGTGTGTGTCGAGAATAAGTGTAGCACTCAATTGGCTCAATCTCAATCTGTCCCTGGCCGGCCTCTCCTGGCCCCTTTATATAGGTGGCCAGGTCTCGAGAATCCGGTCGGGTTCAATACAAATTACAATGTCTGTATACGATGTCATCTTGTATTTCGACTACATCTATGCTTGGGCCTATCTAACGGGCCCCAGGGGTACCAAGATAATGGGCCTTAACAGCTATACCCTTGCCACTATGCCTGTAGGACCCACATGTAAGTGGGTTAGTCTTTTTACTCCTTTCCCCTCTCACCCTGCTTCCCCAACCTCTCAGATGATTCGTCCACCCACTGCCCCATTGCCGATCCCCATCAACCTTCTTCTCCTTCCGTGTGTGTGTGTCAAGTGGCAGGTATTCTGGGCATTGGCAGGACTCATCGAGCTAGGCAGAATGAGATCGATCTAGTGAAGATGAGCTCCACCGCCGGCGAGCTTTGGACGAGGCCGGGCACAGCAGCTATCCACAAACGAACCGATCGCGGAGGTTCACTTCCATGGGTCACCATGGTCGCGAGTAAGGTTGGCGGCGGATGGGACGCTAGCCACGGTGGAATTTGGCCACGAAGGCGCGATGGGGATGAATCACTCTGGCCTGATTTCAGCCAAACGAGGAGGCGAGCGGCCCAGGAGGAGCTCGACAGGGGTGTTGGAAGTTGGAAGCGGCACATAGGAGGGTCGCCCGCGACCGAAGATGGTGGGGACAGCGTCCGGAGCCGGCGGGGATGGCGGAAGAAATTTCCGCTCGGATAGTTGGGCCATCCCAGGATGGTTTGGCTAACATGGCACCTTACCAAAATATTGTGTGCTCTTACCCAATATCGGTAGGAGATGTCAAAATATGGGTGATCACCCAAAAAATAGTAGGGGACCACTTTTGGGTAAGCTGTTGGAGCAAGGTTTCTTACTCATCTTACCTAAAAAAGATGTTGGCTTCCCTCTTACCTATATTTGGTTAAGCTATTGGAGTTTCTCTTAGGTATCTTTCCATTGGCTTACATCAAAAGAAGGATTTGGTATGGCCCATGGAAGAATGAAATCAAATGATGTTCATCATCAAGGTTGAGATGTGCAAGTTCAAGATAAGCATCTCAAGAAGATCATATGTTTGAAGCTTGCTGTCCATTTGGTGATAATGTCCTTGTGAAGATGAGTGTTAATGAAGCTATCCCATAATGGCTTATGGGGGAGCAAATTAAAGTCTTCATGAAGCAACAATGATCAAGTGAAGCATTTCGGCTTGACGGGAGCATGAAGCATTGTCATCAAGATCAAGCAGCATGCTCAAGGAAAAGTTATGTCCTTGCTAGGCTTTCCTTTTACCGGTCTCAAGGTGTTTGTTGGGAGACTGGGTTATAGGATAGATAGCCGCAGTATCAAGAGGGGCTTTTGGATGGGTAACTTGACCACATTGTCACAGGGAACTCATTCCTTTGCATACTTTGCATCTCCCTATATTTTTGCTTCTTGCTTTTTCTTAGTATGAGGTTATTATGCTCATTTTTAGCTTTCCAACAAGTCCAAGTTCATCGAAAATGGAATCCAAATGCATCTTCTATTGCATTTTCGAGTTGAGAGGTTTCACCGGTTCTTCACTTTGGATGGTTTCACACCTATCAACATTTGGTATTTTCCCTCTTGACAATTCTTGGAGTTTCTCTGCATAAAGTTGTACTCCCTCCGATCGGAAATAAGTGTCGGTGACTTAGTATAAACTTTGTACTAAGTTAGTACAAAATTACCGACAGTTATTTCCGATCGGAGGGAGTAGTACTTTTTCTTAGCTTTTTAAAAAGCCCAAGTTTTCTAAAAATAGAGTTCAGATGCAAATGATGTTGCATTTTTTGTATGAGTGTTTTTGATATTTTGCAAATCCGGAGTTGCTCCAGGCTCTATTCTGGGCTGAGCAGTGACGCTGTACTCGGTCCAGAGTACAGTATGGAGCTACTCCGAGCTATGCTCCAGAGCGCCCTGAAAACTCTGTAACAGGCAGTTTTTTGTCCTATAAAAGGGGCTTCTTTCCCAACGGTTCCCTAACATTCTATATTACGAAAATACATCTCCATTGTTGATCTTGAAGAGCTTTCTTCCTCCTCCATACCTCCTATGATTCTTGCATCTTTTTGAGGGCTTTGGAAGAGGAGATCTATATCTACAATCTCCACCAACTCATTCCTCCTCTAAGTGAGGGAAACTCCTTGGATCTAGATCTTGGAGTCATTTTTTGACTCTCTCCCTTGTTCTTCCTATCTAATCCCATCTTAGCATTTGTTGCTTTGGTGAGATTTGGGAGTGAAGGATTTGAGCACCCTTGGTGTTTTCGCTTTGCATTCTTGCACAAGTGTTGAGCTCTCCATTATGATTAGTTCGAGTGAGAGACTATGAGCTTGTTACTCTTGGAGGGTGACCTCCTAGTTGGCTCGATGGTTGTGTCGCGGTGTCCTATTCGTGGAAGTTTGTGAAGAGGCGTGGACTTCTCCTTCGTGGAGCTTGTGAAGTGGTTTTGGAGCTTGCCATCTCCGGAGTGGAGGAAAATCTAGCCAAAGAAGGAGCCCTATCATCATGAGGGGCAAGGAGAAGAAGGTGAGTGACAAGGGTATAACTAATAGAGCATGTTATTTGTGTACCCCTAAGGCCCGTTAATTTAGGCCCAAGTATAGTCATAGTCGAAATACAAGTCAATGTCGTATACAGACACTGTAATATGTATTGAACCCGACCGGTTCCTTGAGACCTGGCCACCTATATATAGGGGGCAGGAGAGGCCGGCCAGGGACATATTGAGATTAAGCCAAGTTCATCATCACGTTTATTCTCGATACACGCCTCGTTTGACTGATCTTTACCTTCGAGTTCATCTGATGCCCTATTCCCCCGATCCTAAGTCCATCTTGGATATTTGTCGAGTTGACCCTCGCCAGTGAGCCTTCGTGGAGTTCGGGGGTCCTTCATTGTAACCCGCACCTCTCCAATGGTGATTAGCTTACTTGCGAGTAAGTGAACATTAGGATACATCTTTGTTTCTGTGTACCTCGGTTATCTCTATACCCGAGTTTATTTCCTTGTGATAGCCTTCGAGCTTGAAGTTATTTATATCTTGCTTATCGCTTGTGAAATATATCTTGTGATATCTTTCTTAGATTTAGTTATTGTGGTACACTTAGTTGATCCTAGCTTATTTAGGTTTTGTGCTTGAAAATAAACGTTAGTTTAATTCCGCATTCTTTCAAGCCAAATCTGTAATTATTTTTAAAACGCCTATCCTCCCACTCTAGGAGACATCTTGATCTTTCAATTGGTATTAGAGCAAGGTCTCTCCTTGTTTAGGCTTCACCGCCTAGAGAGTAAAGATGTAGACTAGTCAATTAGAGTACTATAACACTTTTATTTTTGATAGCACAAATTATGATGTTTGGAAACTTGGCATGCTTAATGTTTTTCGCAGATGTGATCCATTTATGGAGCAAAATGTTTTTATGGGATTTTCTCCTATAAAGAATCCCCAAAATTGTTCTTTAGAGGATTGGGAAAAATTATGTCTTGATCAACGAGCTTCTATCATGCTTCATAGTTATTTGAGCAATGTAGTTGTTTGTAAACTTTTGCCATATCAGTATGCTCATGATTTGTGGACCAAGCTTCAAGATAAATATGATGTATCCAAGTCTCTAGAGGATTGTTGTTATCCTTCCACCCCCGGTCTTGAATAGTTCTCATCTTCTTCCACTTCGCCAACATGTGATTTGTCACAAGGTAACGACATGGTGAGTGAAGATATAATAAACGTTAATCTTGTAATTTACACCAATGATCATCTTTCTATAAATGCTAGTGGTGTAGATTCCTTGAACTTAAACACTTCATGCAACAAAGGTGTTATATCCTCTTGTGTTGATAGTCCTTGCATGTCATCTAGAAATCATTTAAATACAATGGTAGATGATATGCTTGATATGTCTTGTTGCCATGATCATAATGCTTATATTTCATCAAGTTGTTTATTTGCTAACAATGTAGAGGAAACCGAACATCCTATGGGACAAGACAAGGTCATGGATGGAGATTCAATATCTTCATCCTCTGGCTCCTACAAATGCCTTATGGCAAGATATGCAAATGTGGTATGTTCTACCCATACTCCTATCGTTACTCCCTCTCATCTCAAGTTGAAAATATAGATATGTTGATAAATGATGATGATGACGAAGTTACCACTCATGATAAGCTTATAAAATTTTGTGCCTCAACTCATGGAGTCTCTCGCTCAATGTTCAAGTACTTAATGGAACTCATCTATGAAAAAGAGGAAGCCATTAATGAATTGAAAAATATTCTTGAAGAAGAGGAAAGGAAATCAAATCTCCTTGAGCAAGAACTCAAAACTGATAAAGAGAGTGTTGCCACTCTTATTCAAACCATTGAAATGTATGAACTTCATAATTTTAAAACTCTAGAAAACATTGATGATAAGTGCAAGAATTCTAATGCTATTAACTCTATTTCTTGTGAAGCTTTTATCCTAAAAGAAAATGTTGAGCTTAAGGCTCAACTAAAGTTGCTAACTAGCAATTATAAGAAATTGGAAGAAAACCATGAAAAGCTCTCAGGCTCTCATGGGGATCTCCTAGTATCTATAATGGGCTAAAGTTAGCTCATGAGGCAAGTATCACCATGGTAACATTGTGTGAACATCATTTGGATAATAGCACTACTTCTACTCAAAATGATATATTGCCATGTGCTAGTCCTTCTATTTCTTCTAGACATAATATTGCTACATCTTGTGATGAATCACTTGCTTTGCCTTGTTGCTCTAACAATGAAGCTTCTACTTCCTCTAGTACTTGTGTTGATACTAACCATGTAGAGGAAATAAAAGAGCTCAAGGCTCAAGTCACTTCTTTGAATAAAGACTTAGAAAAGCGTCATGAAGGGAAATCCACACTCAATAATTTTTTGAGTGTGCAAAAATCTCCCAATGACAAGAGTGGACTTGGATTCAACTCCAATAACAATAAGTCCAAGAGCAACAATAATAGGGGCAAAGACCAAGTCAATAGTTTGGCCAAGATTGTTTGCTTCGAGTGCAATATTGAAGGGCATCATGTGTGATCTTGCCCTTTAAAGAAGAAGCAAGTGAGTGAGAAGCAACAAGGGAAGCGGCCACAAGGCAAAGCTCCACCCCAAGTTGAAAATAGGCCACTTCCCAAGAAGAATCAAGATAAAACTCTCCTAATAAAGAAATCATGAAGAAGAGAAAAGGGAGCACTTGTTGCTATATTTGCCATGAGAAGGGGCACCTTGCTTCTTCATGTTTAAACGGTACTTCATCAAATCCTATCCTTGTTGATAATGATTATTCTCTTAGGAAGGATAATGATGACAATGTGTTTGCCAAGTTTGTTGGAACTCAAAATTGTGTAAAAAAAGAACCGTTTGGGTTGCCAAGACTTTTGTGACTAATATCTTAGGACCCAACTTGGTTGGGGACCAACAAGATAAAACTTGATCAATAGGTGTGAGTGGAGGGCATTGGAGACTTGGTTACAACAGGAAGAATTAAGGGATCTTCGTTAATTTTATCTCATCAAGCCAAGTCATTGGGAATATCATATATCCATCTTATATCCCATGTGCCTCTTTGCGATAACTTGTACTTAACTTGTTTACAGTGAAAGTTGCTTGCCCCGTTGCATGTGTTGGTTTAGTACCTACCATGTGTTTGTATGTGTTGTGCTTTTACTTGCTTATCTTGTAGTTCAATCTTGGGTAGGTTGTTTGGCACATCATGTACTTGTGTGTTTTGTTTGAGCCTCTAGTGCATATTGGTGTTATCTTATTTGGCTCTTGAGATATTAATGGACAATCTCATTTTGGGGGAGTGATATGCTTGGGCACTTCACAATCTTAAAATGTGTGCACATGAGGAATACCACTTAGTATTGATATTACAAGTTTATCTAGTCCCTATGTGGTATGTCATTCTCATGATAAATTCAAATTTTATAATGTCCATTAATTATCTCTAGCTCGATATTATTTCTTGTTGAGAAGAAATTGTTTATCACGTTATGGGGGAGTAATATGCTTTGTGCATATTACGAGCCTAAAAAATATTAACACTTGAGGTATTGCCACATAGAATTGTTCTTTAGAATTTATCTTGTTCCTATGTGGCATCGTTGCTCGAACAAGCTCAAATTTGCTTAAATGTTTTTACTGCTCATATTTTATTTATGGTTGTTGTTTGAGCAATATATTCTTGGTGCGGTTCTTCTCAAATATGTATTTTTATATCCTATTTCGGAAACCATTTACTTCAAGCTATTCTAATCATTGCTTTGCATGATTGTTTGACTAATTGGAGCCACCAATAATTCTTATCCAATCATGGTGCTTATTTCATATCTTTAACCATATGCCTTTTATTTGTGAAGTTGATCTTGGATATATTTGCATTACACCACCGGAATTTAGTTCAATATATTTTTTGTCTTTGGCAATTGGTATTCTTATATGTGGTAGTTTCCATGGATCATCTTCACCTTGGATTTTGCTTCTTATTAACTTATTTCTTGCCAAGAAATTGTTTTTGCTCCCATTGTCTTTCTTGCTTTCTTGAGGATCGCCTTGACTAAGTTTGTTTCATCTTTCGATCCCTATCAAGTGTGTATTTTCAAATACAAATATTTCCTTTTTGGTACTTTGTACCATTATGAAAAGTGTAGAGGGTTTGGTTTATTTGTTGGAACCTTCCTCTTTTGGGAGTTTGTTATCTCATTCTTTCTTCTATGATTTATTTGCTTGAACGAGATAAATCCTTGAGCATGTGTGCATGTTATTAATTCTTTTTGCTCAATAAGTTTTTTCTTAGTTCATGTGTTGAACTTTGAGAATAAATCATTTGTTTATTTTTTATATTATTCGGACAACAAATGTGTTTTGCCAAATAAAATAGTGCATACAAAAATCAAAAGAAATAAAGTTCAAGCCTCATGCGGTGTTTCCTCTTCTTGCCCAAAAATGTGCCACTAGGTCATCCTGTAGTCTTTGGTGAGTACCTCAATCATGAATTTTCATGATGGTTTTGAAGAAAAGTTTTAAACTCGGTTGGCACATCATGATCAACTTGGGTGAGAGGCCCCTCCCAATCATATGGAATACCATCATGCACTGCATTAGCAAGCTCACTCTCAATGATTATGTTGTGCATGATCACACAAGCATTCATGAGCTCCCACATTTGAGTCGTCGACCACTGAAGAGCGGGGTACCAGACAATGGCGAAACATTGTTGGAGCACATCAAAGGCTCGCTCAACATCCTTCCGACAAATCTCCTAGCAGTTGGCAAACCATTATTTGTTCTCCAAAGTAGGGATCACAAATTGTCTTTACAGTTGTCGACCATTTTGGGTAGATGCCATTAGATAGATAGTACCATTTGGTGTAGGTGTGGTCATTGATCATATAGTTAACCAGCGGAGCATTTCCTTCAGCGAATACTGGAGGCCGCTGCAACATGTTGATGTCATTGTGAGATCTCGACATGCCAAAGAAAGCAAGCCAAATCCATAAGTCATAATCTGCCACAGCCTCAAGAATCATGCCGCATACACCAATGTGCCCTTTGTACATCCCTTGCCAAGCAAACGGGCAATTCTTCAATACCCAGTGCATGCAGTCGATACTTCCAATCATCCTAGGAAATCCCCTTGCTTTGTTCTATGCCAAAATCTGGGTAGTGTCTTGTTCATTTGGTGATATCACATAGAGTGATCCAAACTTACCAACGATTTTCCATAAAAACTTGTACATAGTATCCTGGGCAGTCGACTCAGCCATGCGAAGATAGTCATTCACCCTATCGGGAGGAGCACCATATGCAATACACCTCAAAGCAGCAGTGCACTTCTAAACAAAGGTGAATCCAGGAAATCTGATGCAGTCTTTTTTGCAGCAGAAGTAGTCATCATATTCCCACACACTGACGACAATCTTCATGAACAACTCCTTGTTCATACTGAAGCGGTGCCAAAACTCCAAAGGAGTATGTATTGCATTGTCAGCAAAGTAATCGGACTCAAGCATGATAGCACCTTGCATCCTCTGCTGGTCCTTGTTCTTCTTCTTCCCTGGTCTAAAACTTCCTCGCCCAGGTGGGGCATTAATCCTCACACGCAGACGAAGAAGAGCAGCCATGATGAGAAGCTTCTCTTCTTCGTCGGCCGCGACATCTTCCTCTTCTTGCACGAGTTGATGCATCATCATTTCATCGTTGCTATCCATGGCTTATTGGTCGAGCAGTGAAGCAAGTTAATAAAGATTGGGACCTTAAAACTATTTTTTGAAGAATTTTTTACCTAGGCAATCAGTCGAACAGGTGTTGGGCGGTAGGCACCGCCGCGAGGTGGGCGCGATGCGTGCTGCAAACGGCGGCCGCGGTAGTTGATGCCTCGGCCGGAGATACAGGGCGACAGCGGATGGCTCGACGGGAGATGGGTTTGCGGCAGAAGGTAGCTTGGTCGGAGAATCGTCACCGGCGTGGAGTTGGTGGATAGCGACGGTGAATCGCTCACGGGGTCACAGGAGAGAGAGAGAGAGAGAGAGAGGCGGGGACGGGATGGGAAATGGCTAGGACGCTGGTGGGTGGAGCCCTCCTAGCTTTTTCCTACGTGGCGCGCGTGCCGCCGACGCCTCAGATGGAGCCCGGAGCCCAAATGACCAGATCTGGCACAGGGTTGCCAGACATTTATTCACACGCAACCCAATTCTGGCATCGTTTCGAGGGCCACGTACAATGGGGTGACGTCAGCCTTCCCTTAGAGGTGCCATGTAGGATTTTTGCTTAGTTGGAGGAGAGAGAAATAAGAAAGAGAAGGTTCCCTTCTCTTAGCTAAGGGATGATCTCTTAGAAAATAAGAGAAGGCTATTTCATCCCTTAGTTAATTAATTTCTTAAAAATAGCTATTTCTCATTAATTGTTAGAGATGACAATAAGAGACAATGCATTGTACAAATCATATTTAGTGCTTTCTCTAGATGATGTGAAGGGCTAAGAAAATGCATGAGTTCTCTATCATTATACATACCTTTATGTGAACCGATTTTTACCTTCCCATTCCAAAATCCCATTCAAATGGCTATTCCGTTCGAGATACTCTAAATCGACGCCGCTGAAGTTGCCTAAAAACCGTGATGTAGCCGTTGCACTTTCTCCCCATCCCTGGCGCGCCCCATGTGTCTCTCCTCCTCTATAACCGGTCACTTCACTTCACTCCCCTCGTCACCTCGTGCGCCGCGCCGCTCAGAGCAGTGCGAATCGATAGCTGCAGCCACGGCACCAGCCTCCAACCCCTCGAGCTACTGTCGAAGCCAAACCCTAGCCGTCGCCATTGGGGTCCCCTGTCGCACCCACCGCGCGCCGCCTCTGGACAGACCTGCGTATGCTTCTTAATCCCCTTGTTTACTCCAACGCATTGCCTTCTTTCGAATCCAATTTGTTCGACGCCGTCGCGCATCCTTAGCTGGGTGTTTAGGTGCTGCGATTTAGGGGATTTCGATGCTGCAGCAGGACCCTTTATTTCGGCCGTTTGCCTTTGATTTCAAGATTAGTAGCGATTTAGGGGATTTCGGTGCTGCAGCAGGACCCTTTATTTCGGCCGTTTGCCTTTGATTTCAAGATTAGTATCAGCTAGATTTCTCTTCATGTTTTGTGTGTAGGTGGATGGGGGGAGGGGGGACTGCTGTACGGTTCGATCTGGATCTATAAAACGAAGTGCTACTATTTCCCTACTCTGTGAACCGAAGGTATGATCATTGTGCTAATTCGGGTTTCACTCCATATTTCTCGAGTGCATCAAAATAAAGAACTTAATTAATGTTTGTATACTCTTGCTTACACCGCGCACACAATCACCTTCTCTGTAGGAATGCATTGCTGAAAAATCAGGTGCCCTCAAATGCATTATTTAGACATCTTGTTCAAATTACCTGCTACCTAACATTGGAGATGCGAAGCTTAAGCTAAAGAGATGAACTATATAAATTTGATAATGCTCGCACTTTTAGTGTAGCCAAGTCGGCCGGGTTGCCCGCTGCAGTCATGTTCCGGTGGTTTGTGGGCGATTGTTACAGTTTTCTACTAATTAACCGAGCAATTCTATTCTTCTTAATTAATGAGGCGAGGCAAAACTTTTGCTGTTTCAAGAAAAACTAATGCTCACACTTTTTAGTTTAAAAAGTTATTAGATGATGCTTTTACTTTGCTTCCACTCTTACGAATTGTGATAGACTTGTGTTTGCTACATACCATGTCTGCAAGTTTTAACCATCTTGAAGTGATTTAGTCTGGACTCTGGAGTAATTGCACTTGTTTGTATCATGAGAAAACAGATTCATCGATAGAATCTCCAACTAGCTCTCTGTCACCAGAATCAACTCGGGCGCCCTTGGAGAAGCTCCTGCAAGCAACATTATCAATCTGCTTGGATCTTCTCTCATGGGAAATATTATGAACACTGTTAGGAGGTTCTCGCGCAATAATGATGATGCTGTTCCCTTGTCAAATGGTATACTGAGTACACGAAGATTAGACAAATGTACTTGTGATAAAGGTAGTTCAGTGAAAAGGAAAACTGCTTCTGCTATGAATATCGGTGCTCATGAATGCGTCTCTGTTTGTAAGGAGGTGGATAACGAGACAATGGGCTTGACTACATGCAGCTCGTCCAGATCAGGATGCTTCACTCTGTCCATAGCTCATACAGAACCATGTGGTGGTGATGAGGCTAACAAATGCCAAGGAAAACCAAATGAGACTATGCACACAGATGCAGTAGAACACAGGTCTGTTAGTCGTCCTGACAGTGCTGGTTCGATATGCAATTGTACTGCTGATCGTATGCCCCACAACTTGGAAAATGGATGTACTAAAAAAACTAGAAGGTTAACGGCAGTGATTTCTGAGGACCACTTCAGTGCAGTATCATCTGAAGAGAACTATTCTACCGACTCTGTGGTAGCTGAGAGTGTGATAAAGAATCCAGCCAGGGATACACATAAGTACCAAGAGTTGAGACTGCACAGCGTTTCTCCTGGAAGCAGTTTATTTGATCGTAATGCTTATGAGAAATTGATAGACGGTGATCTTAATACATGTCTTACAAGCATTCCTGAGGCTTCAGGGAACCGTGAGATGGTACCATTTGAAGAGAGAGCAGTGTGTGGTCCTTTGGATGTGAGAGGTTCTGAAAGTAGCCTCAAGGCTTCATTGAAGAGGCGAGCGAAGAGGAAAAGAACTAATCGCAAAGCATCAGCTAAGATCATGATCCCAACTGGAAACGTTAGAACTTTAGCCTCTCCAGATTTGAAATATCCTGAAGTGGTGAGTTTTAAACTCTGTATCTCAAAAGTAAAATAATGTTAATCTTTGCAGTTTCAACCTTAAATTGGTTAACAAGCGAAGCAAGACACCCAGTAGTCTCTCTCTCTCTCTCATTAGGTTCATCAATGTACAGTCACAAATGCAAATCAAAAACTAATGCTTATTACAGTAGTATATTTCCTTCATGGTGTCTTATGATTAGTTTTTCTTATGGATGTTTCAGAATTCAAATATTATGCTGCCATCATTTACAAAAAAGGTCTGCACATAAGCAAAATATTTTTTGAGTGACTAATAGAAACAACAGAACAAACAAGAGATTTATGTTTTGTACTTGCTCGTTCAATTGAGAGAATATGAAAGGTGGCGTTAATATGGCGCGACAATTCATATAGAGCTGCAACAAACTTTAAGCTAGAATAACCCAATAGCATCTTGAGATACTTTTATCTTGCTTGTATGTGTAACTTTTATTATTGTACCTGACTGAATATTCTAATTCTTGAATTGTTTGGTCAAAATTTCAGGTCCGATCTCCGTTGACTCGCAGTAAGGCTATGGCGCTATCTGTTTCCACGCCTGAATATCACAGACTGAGAAGCACCAGTATGGGTGAAGTGAGTACTTTTATCTTGCTTGCATGTGTAACTTTTATTATTGTACCTGACTGAATATTTTAATCTTGGATTGTTTGGTCAAACTTTCAGGTGCGATCTCCGCTGACGAGTAAGGCTATGGCGCTATCTGTTTCCACGCCTGAATATCACAGACTGAGAAGCACCAGTATGGGTGAAGTGTTTGATTTTTGAACTTCTGTTTCTGTCAACCATATATCCATATTTACCCAAGAAACGGAAAATTCTTTTTCAGGTCACCTAGTAGTTCCACCATCAGATTCAGGAGTTCCACCATCAGATTCAGGAGGCCGAAACATTACCTGTGATGTGGTTAGTAACAACATAACTCCGCATTTTATCACTGTGACTGGACAACTGTGCCCATGATTAGCAGTTGATTGCTAAAACAAATCAAGGTTTAATCTTGGTTGTATGCATCTG
This sequence comes from Dactylis glomerata, assembly GCA_007115705.1. Classification (NCBI taxonomy): domain Eukaryota; kingdom Viridiplantae; phylum Streptophyta; class Magnoliopsida; order Poales; family Poaceae; genus Dactylis; species Dactylis glomerata. The sequence goes on from QXEO01001044.1 coordinate 113,703, forward strand.
TCAGAAATTTATGTAGATCTTTCAATGTTGACTGAATTTAATCATTTGAAGTGAAATTAAGTACTATAAGCCATCAAGTATGTAATCAACACTCCAAATCTTCTACTGGTAGCAGTTTGCGATCGTCAGTTCGTCACCAGTTCTGCTGCTGATAACCCTCTTTGAAATTCTCATGATTCGTTGAGATGTTGTAATGGGATGGCATTGCCATGCTAGAACCTTATAAAAATTATGTGCTGGTTAATATGTAAACTGAGCAATGGACCATTATTTGGTCCTGGTATTGGGGAAATCTCTCTGTTTTGTGAATAGCTCCTCTGTTTTTCTCTCATTGCTGACTACCGATGGATTCTATGTGTTTATTGAAATGGACATAGTCTGCAATAGTGGCTATAATCTGTATCAGTTTTAATTCTTAAATGTGAGGCCATGTTGAAAAATATTGCTTCTTAGCTGCAACTATGACCATTGTGCTACATTGCGAAGCCAACAAGTCCTTGTACATTATTTAAATAGGAAAGTCAGTCTGTAACCATATGCCTAAATTTTTTCTCTTTTGTGGTGAAGTGTGCATACTGAAGTTGAGCTATTAACCAGGAAAAAGCACCAATCATCCCATTTGTGGAGCGAAGTTCTACAGATATAGCGTTGCAGCTTACTCCACTGATTATCAGAACTCCACTTCCACATGTAAGTATAGAAAATCTGTCTAGTCCTTGTTAATCGATTTTAGTGTTGCTTGTACATTTCTAAGTTCTATCAGTATATCAAAATTTGGATCCATAATGCAATTGCAGGCATGACTTCTGCAAGCATCATTTAGCCAGTAATTCATGAGAAAATACCATTTCCCAGCAAAGTCTTTATGTGTTTGTTGAAACTGGTTACCAAACAATACTGGAAGAATGTAGTGTCTTAAGTTGTTTTACTCGGTTCTCTCTTGTTTTTTCAATGTATTATAGCTGTTTTGATATGTTTGCAGCTGACTTCAGGACAATTTGGCTACTCCCCTCCGTTCCAAATTAGTTGAAATTCTAGCTTTGTTGTAAGTCAAACTTTTAGAAGTTTGACCAAGTCTGTAGAAAAATATGAACATCTATAACACCAGATTAGTTTCATTAGGTTCATCATAAAATACATCATAAAATATTTTGCATGCTATGTATATTTGATGTTGTAGATATTAGCACATTTTTCTATAGACTTGGTCAAACATTGATAAGTTTGACTTAGGAGTTGGGACAAAGCTAGAATTTCTATTAATTTGGAATAGAGGGAGTACATCAGAAACTATCAGTTAGTCCTTATTTAAATCTAATCGTAAGAGGTTTCGTATGTGTTCTTCTATCGAATAGCATAAAACTTTTTCCTACCACTGACTACTGAGATGTCTATTTTCTAATTTTTTTAGTTTTTTCTGGTTATATTTTAATTTCAACTGTAATTTTCAGTGTGTTTTCTTGTTGGAATAACATGTTTCAAATACTGATGGAACAAGAATCATGAATTAATAACTACCAATTCTTTTTCAATGCATAGAAGTGAGGCAGAGTGTTTAGGTATATCGGCTTCCCTCAACAGCTCGAGCTTTTGGGTGAACTGGTTGATGCTTGCAATTTCCTCAACAGCCCAAACTCTTGGGTGAACTAGATGGTGCATGCAATTAAAGATAGAAGCAGAGCCAGACATGGACAACACAATTTAGATAAAACAAGCTGCAGCCTACCACTTGGTCACCGTCTTATACTTAGGGGAGCCAGAAATAAAGAGCAGGAGTATAGTAGTGCTATAAATTAGTAAATTTCTATGTTCAAGCCGAGATAATCTGCCAATTTACATTATCATTCTCTTTCAGTTACTCACACAAACTTGTCAAGCTTCATGCACTAGCCAACGGAACCAGTAGTCCGAACTAATGGAAAGGGCTAGTGTAATCCACTTATACACTTCACAACACTCCCTCTCACGTGTGATGGGAGAAGAGAAAGTCAACAAGTAAATAGCAAAGAACAAACACACGTATGACTAAAGAGGCCTATATGTGAAGAAAGAGAGGGGCACCAGGACTCGAACTCGAGACCCTGACTACCTTGTCAAGCTCTATGCACTAGCTAACGCATCCAAAAGTCCGAACTAATGGAAAGAGCTAGTGCAAAAGCTCCATCCACTTATACACTTCACAACAAAACTGACTCTCTACAGGATGAAATCTTAGGGCTCCGCAGCCACTTTGCCAGCACTTCACAACAAAACTGACTCTCTACAGGATGAAATCTTAGGGCTCCGCAGCCACTTTGCCACTATGAATCAGGCTGCTGTCAGTTTAAAAATAATTGCTTGTAGAAAAGCAAGTTATATTCAATGAAATAGTTGTGCAAAAGCTACAATATCTGAAATGCATTCTATTCTGACTCTGGAATCAAAATATTTCCTGTAGTTAAGAAATGTTACGATTTTTTCCAACATATACTCATTGAATTGTTCATTAAAAGGTGCGATCTTCACTTACTCCTAGTAAGGCTAAGGTGCTATCTGTTCCCACACTTGAAACTCTTCAACTCAGAAGCTCTAGATCAGGTGGAGTGTCTGCTTTCTGAACATCTATTTATACGAACCATTTATCCATTTTGATACAAGAAAGAAACATTCTTTTCAGGACGAATGATAGTTCCACGTTTGGATCCAGCAACCCAAAGCATTATCTATAACGCGGTTAGTAACTATATAATGTTCATTTCTATTGCTGATTTCAGACAACTGTGCCAGTAATTGGCAGATATGTGATTGCCAAAATAAGTCAATTTTTATATTCGTTTTATCTATCTGATGGAAGCTATATCAGTTTTGCAGTCAATTCAGAAGCTAGTCCACAACATAACTTTCTCATTACTGCACAATTATTTATTGTGTGTGCAAAGCCTAAGGACAGTCTAGGTGACTTTCCAGGTATACCTTTCACTGACGAGCCCACGATTTTTTGCAGGATGGTTCGATCCGCGGCGTCACCAACTCAGAGCTGCAACGGCCTCAAGGTCTGTCCTGATTTCTCGTGGCTGTGTATGTGTGTGTATACAGGCCATTTGTTTTGCTCCAGAGCTGCAGGAGTGTAATCAAACCCCAAGTTAAAATCCATGCAAAACGCCTCAGGGTTCGAAGATAACTAATGCTTTGCGTGTTCCTTCCGTTGGCAGGGTGTGAATCGGAACGTCCTGCTAAGAGGAGGAGAAAGTCTCAGTATCCAACCCCATACCGTGGCAGGTCGCTGCAGTTCGATGGAAATGGAAATTCTGGCTAATAGCTTCATACCAGTAATGCACATGACCCGGAAAAGAAAGGTTCAGTATGCACAATGATAGGCAGTAAGCTTTAGAAAATCAGACTTAACACATGACAAGACAAATTAGCAGCGATGCTTTTGGGAGATTTGGAAGATCCGATCTTTTGGAGTGAAATATTTCATAAGATTGTTATTGATTAGAAAGAGAATGTCTAATATTCGAGAATCTCTTTTGACTCAGTTCGAGGGAATGGACTCGCCATCAACAGTTCTTGCATTCCCTTGTAGCAGATCTTAGTGGAATGGAAGAATGTGGGAAAAAGCAACGAAGAACTTGAACGGTATAGTATGATTTCTTTTTTTATTTTGGCTTTGCCCGCTCCACACAATTGTGCTTGCGATTGTGCCACTAGGAAATCACAGTTCTTGCTTTTGTCACTCAGTGAAGTTGAGACAAGAAGCGCATTTTTAGAATGGAACAGTTGCTCTTTTGGGTTCATGTACATTTTCAATTGGCACGTTTGCTCTTTTTGGGCCGGAAGAGGAACCAATCATATTCCTAAAATTTTCGCTAGTCTTTTCTAGCCGACACATTGGAAAACAAAATAATGTTCAATTCGCTCCATTCTGCCACAAAAACAACATCGGGGACAGCTGGAATATGTCTTCGATGTAGCTGGTACAAAGTTGCAAGGCCAGTCATGTGCGCCACAAATAATTTTCATTTTATTCGGTGCCTTCCACTGTTTTGATGCACCTATAGCGTCTGACACTACCTGATGTACTCGCTGTAGCCGGTTGTTATTGAGATGCTCTTTTTTCGATGATTTTGACAAAAATAACCTAATCTTTAAAGTTAAGCACAAAATAGCCTGCTAATAAAACTATTTCATAAAATAACTTTTTCTTGCTTTACCAAGAAGCTCTAAGCGACATAGCTTGGCTCCTCCATCAAAGATGTCATACATCTCATGGCGCTTCGGTCAATGGAGCTAAATATCGGCTGGGTATGACTCCTTTGACCGTGGCGTCAAAACACTTCAACACTTAGAAGCATTGCCCTGTGGCTGGGTCTCCCCTAGCCTGCCCTCAATTGTTATTTCCCTCCTCCCCCTCCCTGCCCCCAACCATCACTCTCCTAACTCCAATCCCTCTCAAATCTCTCATCTTTGGTGCCCTTTCTTCGTGGATTTCGACCCCATTGGTTCCTAGAGGTGATCTCCCCCACCATCTTTCGTTTTGTCTAATTAATTCGTGCATGGTGGTGATTTTCATGAGAATGTTGAAACTCTAGATCTGTGCATGTGTATGAGATTTTTTTTGGTTATTGGTTGTGCTGAGAGTTGTAGTTTAGCAATTGTAAGGGTTGATGGGTATGAAGCATTTGGTGTTCTTATTTTAGGTTAGGGCTAGGGTTAGGGTTAGGATATTATGAGATTTAGTTAGGGTTAGGGTTAGTTTATTCATTTTAATTGGCATGGCATCTATAATTGAAGAGGTTTGCTTGTTGTTAGATATGAATTGTCTTTGATACATTTTGCTTGTTGTCATTATTTTTTAGATGGCAAGAATCATGAATGTACATCATATAGATAAGGCCTCATATTTGAAAGGCAATGCTGATTGTGTTGATCCCGTCGAGGTGGTGTCCATGGTCGACGAGATGGTGATGTTGAGGGTGGTCTTGCTTGTGCTAGGGGTGATGGTGGTGGCGATGGTGTTGTTAGCCGTGCTAGGGATCGTGGTTTTGGTTATTGGCTAGGAATCTAGGATGCTAGGTGTGGATTGTAGGCATTGTTTCTTCAAAATTAAATTAATTCATTTGGTCACTTTTCAATTTATCATATAGTACACTATTAATCCCTTGCGATGTGGGAGGAAATACAAAAGAAGAAGCCCCGCGAGGAGGATGCAAGGAAGAAGAAAGCCTTGCGATGTGGGAGGAAATACAAAAGAAGAAGCCCCGCGAGGAGGATGCAAGGAAGAAGAAAGAGGAACTAGAAAGAAGGATAGAGACGAGGTCGCAAACGGCTTGGGATGACTTCATTCGTGTAAGGAATGAAAAGAAGAAAAGTGAGGACGCTAGAAAAGCACGGAACGAAGCCATGGTAAAGCCTTACAATTCGTTGGAGCGTCTTGCTAGGGAGGAAGCCCTAGAGGAGGAGCATGCTAGGGAGGAGGCCAAAGTGAAGAGGGAGAAGCCTAGCATGACTCAACCGTTGGAGCGTCGTGCTAGGGAGGATGATGTACCAGAAGAAGAAGGGAGAGTGAAGCATTGCAAGTTCCCTCGGTCTACCCAATAGAGCATAAACTCTATTGGTTTCCCTATGTCTAAACTGGACTAACATTGTAATTTAAGGAAGAGTGTACTTGTGTTAAATTCACATTGAAATTATGTTGTTTACTATGATGTTGATGTTTTATGATGTGACCTATTATGTTTTGATGTGTTGTTCATATTAGATTTAATTTATCTATGACATCTTGTGCTCCTTGTTTGTTAAATAGACGAAGTATAGATAGGAAATGCTGCCATAGTGCACGACTCCTTCATAGCCGGCTTCGACCTTGCAAGCATGGCTTCACGGTAAAAGGCGCCATGGATGCTAGTATGGCACCATGGTCAACTGCGTCAGACAAGCTAGCACCCTAGTCAACGACGTCGATTATGCAGGTACGACGCTCTCCACCACCGCATGGAGCCTCGGGCAACAGAAGGCATGTCAAGAAGAACAAAATTCGGATCAAAATTTGCCAAACAACCTTGGCTCCTTGGAGGAAGGAGTCGTTGTGACAAACATGGCGCCACGGTCAAAGGAGCCATATCCAATACCTCAGCGCCATTGACCAAGGAGCCAAACATACGTGGCCGTGGGCCCACATGGCCCATTGAAAGCCATATCGGCCAATGTTTAGCGACATTGATCGGAGCGCCACTATGTATAACGTCTTTGACTAAAGAGCCAAGCTGTGTCGCTTAAAACCTTCTGATAAAGAGCCAAGTGAAAATGTTATTTTGTAAAATAGTTTTACCACAGGTTTCGTCCTTAATTCCTGAGATTAGGTTATTTTTATTAAAATCATCTTTTTCGCCACTTTTTTGGTTTCCCGGCCGCCTCCAATTCCCTTGCCGCCCACCACCAGCGGCTATCTTCCCACTCCTAACCCTCTCTCCATTGCCCTCGCCGCATTTCTGAATTCTCTGCCAAAATCCTCTCTCCGGAGACACGGAAATGGTGTCCCAGCCCCAGGCAGCCCCCTCCACCCGGGGAACGGCGGCTCGTGCCCCGCCGCCGGCCTCCGTCGAAGGCCCCGTCTACCGCGCCACCGTGCAGAGATGCGTACGGCCCTACTTCCCTTCTTCCTCCGCCCTTCCAAGCGCTGGGCTTTAACGCGTTTCCCTTGCTTCTTTTCTTCTTCCTTCGGTTAGGTGGCGCTCGTCGACTGGTGGCTAGTGAGGGGCGAAGACGACAAGATCTGTGTTGCTGGGTACTCCGAGAGGTGAGCCATTTTTTCAAAAGAAAAAAAAACTCTTCTTCTCCCCTTCCCCCATTCCCCTTTTCCACTGCCCCTACCCCTCTGTGTTGCAGACTTGCCTTCTGTTCGTGGAAATAAAATTTTGTTTTAAGTTAGATTGCTAGATGAACTGCAATTTTCTCGTGCTACTACTTAGTTGATAAACGTACTTACTTCTCATTATGTTTGGACCTGCCATGTCTCCAGTTTATTCCTGCGCTCAGGATTTGAACAAACACTGCCATCGTTATCTTGGCACAAACTCTATAGTTGTCTCTTTGCCTTCGTGCAAATTTGGGCTTGAGTTTGTTAAGCCCTGGTGTATGTGGAAAACAAACTCAAACTTCAGAAGTTTCATTATATATCATCTTTCTCAGATAGAATGTGTCTTTAATAAGTACACCGGTTACTTTCAGTCAACAACTATGCTGTTTTCTGAAAAATTATGCATTTCTTTATTCTAACAAAAATGAAGTTGAAACAAGTACGAAGCTAGACTGTGTGAAATTTTATCTTTTTAAACCATGCATAGATCAATATGTGATCTGAATGCAAATAAATTCCGTACTGATTTGATGAGCCTGTTATGTTACTGATTTAACATGTTTCCACCTATGGGTAGACTGCACACCATATTTATATCATAAGCCTTTTTTCCAACTTGATTTTGTACAATAAAACGTAATTGTTAAAGGTTTTCTTTTGGAGATTGTGCTGATGTCTGAAACTGACATCTATGTATAGAACACAGGAGTCGGTGGTAAAGAGTGGTTGATGAGAAACATAAGTTTCTCAAAGCACCTGGTTTAAGGAGCCCATATACCTGTTTTAAAGAGAAGGATCTTATCACTGATGTAACTCATTAAATGACGCTGATAATATTTTTCATGTTACATCAATGGGAAGATGAACTGTGAAAATGATTTTGGGTGTTTGGAACATCACTTCTCAGTGTCCTATTCTAAGATTTATATTTCTAATGCCGACAAACCTAAATCTTGATAGTATTTCTCATGCGTTAACTTATGCACTGATGTATGTGACTATATCTCCATGAATATGAAATATGTCCTGCATTATATTATTTACCCTATGCATTGGAACAGATAACATTAGACATCTCTATAGTATGAAACCATTTGTAACCTCTTTATGAAACAGTTTTTCTTGACACCTCACGGCCTTAACATGTTGTTGCTCACTCTGTTAACAGGAATCGAGCAGCTCGATTATTCTGTTCCGATTCCATTACAATGCGGCATGCTGATGGTACTCTTGAGACTGCAGATCACAAAATTTTATTAATTAGGGGTCCATTAAATATCACACAGATGCATTGTAATGGATTTCCTCATGAGGTTTGATTTCTTTCATCGTACATCAGTCTTCACTAGATTTTCTGTCAAAACAAAATGATTGTTCTTAGTTTTGCATACTTTAAATAGTTCCACTTGATCTGTCTTGTTTATCTCTGCCAGTTTTGTTCCTGGATAGTATCTTAACAGATGGCCTGGCATTTATCATTCATCACAAAAAAAATGCAGGTTTCTAAATACTTCCGACTTGGTTTTCCTGATCAATGGGAGAGGTATGCTAGTTCTGACATGAAACAGATGAATGAAGACACACAATCTCCATCAAAATCATCTGAATATTATATAGAGAAGTTCTTGCATAGCAGCTATATCAGTTCAGAAGAATATAATTTCAAGGAGATTGATTTCAAACCATCTAAAGGGCCCACTGGTAATACAGATGGACCTCCCAGCCGAGGGATTTCAGATTTGTCTAATGGAACACCAAGAATTCAGGATCCTTCTGGAAATAGGGGTGATTATCATAAATCAGTGAGCAACACAACTGCATCTGAGGGATTATGTAATGGCAGAATGGGTATGCCTGATGGATCTTGTGAAGATTCTGGACCTGGAGAAACATGTAGTGGTCAAACAAGTCAAGCAGCAAAACCCCATGAATTAAAAAATTTGGCCAATGGATTGAGTCCGGCATTTGGACTTTTGCAATGTTCAAAAGACAACACAGGCAGAAGACTACGGAGCGGCAAAGTGTGTGAAATGTCAAAGGGTGCTTCATCTAAGAAGGGTAACTCCAAGAGGAAGACAATGCAGCACGAAACATTGAATATGAAGGTGGTACCAGTTGAAGAGACAATACTCCCTTCAGATCCGACTTTTCACAAAAATGTAAGTTAAATTGATGCAAATTAATTTCTATTGAGTTCCACTTTTGAGTTTTGACCAATGATACTTGCTATGTCCTGGGATTAATGCTCTTTCAAACAAACCATTATGTATCTAGCACTCTAGTTCCATGATGTTTACAGTAACCATGCACTGTTTCTCAATATGCAGTGTTCTGTCATGTTTCACCTTTGCTCCCATTAGGATTACAATGCTGTCACGGTTCAGTTCAGTGGCATGCCCACTGCAAAATTTTGAACATTTTAACTGATAACCTCTAACTATCGTATGATACTATGATGCTTAATGCTTTGATGGTGATAAGTCATATAAGTTTTTGCCCTTTTTCCCTTGACTTGATGTTCTCTAGAAATCATGTGATGTTGTTGAAGACTGTTACTTTCTACTGCTTTTTGGTAAATCTCATAGTGTGGCTCAATGTAGGGTGGCTCAGTTGCTCAAATCCCTGCTACGTATAAACTTCGATCACAAGATTCGGGTCATGAAGGTTAGTTAAATAATTTGCATGAGTTCTTAATTCTTTACCATTCAACTTATACTTGATGGCAGCTAGCCAGCTACATCATAAAGGATTTGCTATTACTTATTAGCAATGACACACATGCAATGCACATATTGCATGAAACAGAGCCACATCTGAAGTTAAGAAAATATGCCTTAAGACGATATGTCATAGCTGAGGGTCAATGCTTTCGTACGGTGAAAACATTAAATGTCATGAAACCTACTATCTGTATTTTGTTATCCCAGGAAATGTTGCTAACAAATCATACTTCAGTCCAAAATAGGAGGAAACCACCTAAACAAAGAATTTATATCCGTTGCCCTGCTAGCATGTAAACCTAGCGAATAGGCAAACTTCCGTGCTTGTTGAATAAACGGAAGAGCCAGTAGACCAGCACCACACTGACGACGACTCTGTATTACATTTTTGTATTACGCATACAAGCAGCACGAAATGACTGTTTACACGTGGTTATGTGCAACAAATATTTAAAACTCTTGATTGTTCGCTGTTGACAGGAAGAGGGAGAGGAAGACCTACAAAGAGGGCGAGGACCAAGTAGGTAACGTCAAGCACGGTGCGGTGAAAATGAGAGCAACATTTTTGTGATGGCATAAATCTCATGAAATGGTAGCTGTTCTGTTGTGTAACGGGTTAAGGTTATGCTAATCAGCTAATGTAGGTTATAGGATGACGAACATGCTTCTGTTGTGAATCGGTTGGCACAGCAGTTATTTGCAGACCAAACTATGTATGTATGTGGGTGCATCTGGAGACTGAAGTGTAACGTATATGTTTCAAACCAATTCACATGTGCCTATGATGTTCTCAAAACCCCTCTGTTGTGCTAGGCGTCACTGGCTTATCTCAAGGATCACCCAGAGGATGATTCGTCTATCCATGTGGTGATCTGAGCAGCAAGGTCGGTTCACTTCCGTGTAATTACTACAGTTCCGTTTGTGAAATGGAACCGAAGAGAAACCCCCTGCTCTGCTGTTTAGCAAGAAAGTCTGTTAGCTATATTCCTGATGTTTATTTGTCTGTTCATGGGATTTCATCAGCTACATCAATTTCCACTTATCCCCGTTTTTTTTAAAAAAATCCACTTACAGAACAGAAAACTTGCTAGATCCGGAGGAGGTAACTGAAGTAGTTGCACTGCATTTGTGGTAGAAATATTTTCAGTGTCCATACGGTCTTCCCTAATTCTTGGTGCACTTAGGGCAAGCTCTGCCCAAAGACTCAGGCGTACGGTACCAGTAAAGTACTGATAGAAGGAAGCGTCAAGCATATCACCATGTAAAAGTACTTGCTGTTTAACATCAGAACATTTTAAAACATCCGAACTCAAGTTCATGTGTTGGTATAGATTCAAGGTTTCAAATACCACTGCTTGAGCTGATTACAAGTCATCTTGATAACAGTGCACTAGATGGGAAAAGTTTATGCACTAATGGTCTCAAAGGACACAGTGTATATCTCGCAAAACTACACCATTTAGCATAAATGGGAACATCTAAAAAGATGCAACCTAAGTTCCTAATTTCTCACGCGACCAAAAATCCTAATTTCTTCCCCTCACCTACGACTGATTCGGAGTACCCTGGACCCTTTCATGGTATAGACATTTACTCGGCAGGTGGAAGGACTTTACTGGCGTCTTTCTCAGAAACAGCACCATAAAAACATATTCTTGTGTCGCCTTCTTGAACCTTCTGACCAAGATATCCCTTGTACAGGTCCCAAAACTCATTGCTGCATAAAGAAGTGATCCAAAAGTAGAATTAAATGGAGATGGCAGTGTTTGCATTGAGTCTTTTGGATGTCAAATATTGTTGCCATGAGTGGTACCTGACTTGTGGTAGCGTAAACAAGTTAAATGACTTCGGGTCCCTCTGCATGTCAAGTACCACTAGTTTCAAGCGTGACAGCGACAACGCTTCCATGTCAATTAGTTTCTTGATCCTGATCAAGAAAAAACAAGTACATGACTACTCGATACCTTGGGACAATACCACTTGGTGCTGTGCTGGCAATCCTTTCCTCCATTACATATTTATGGTAAGAATACGGTAAAGGTCTCACAGTTGTAATCATATTCCATGCTTATTGGTAGTTTTCACTACTCCCTCCGACCACAATTACCTATCGCTAATGTGGATGTATCTAGAAATATTTTAGTATCTAGATACATTCATACTAGAGACAAGTAATAGTGATCGGAGGGAGTAGAACATTATGATTAGAAGAAAAATAAAATTTCTTAGCTATGGTCTTCTCATCAAACTTGAAAAGAAAAGACACTCCATGCCTCTCGTGGAAACTGGCAAGGTAATTTCAACAAAGTTGGAGCAATCAATTATCGAGACAATTAAATCTTGATGTGGTCATGGCCAGTGCCTGCAGTGAATATATTATGGTATATGAAATGGCATCACTGACCAAGCTCATGCCGATGTCTTTTCCACATATCTTTCTTTCTTCAGTAAGATCACAGTAAAGTAAATTCCCTTTTATTAAGACAATGAAAGACATGTTCTTGCAAAGTTTGAAAGGCTGACGTTTGCCTAAGCTTAGTTGTGGAAAAGCTAGCTATAAACCAAACATGCCCTATAAATTTTGCAAGTTAGCCTTTTTTTTGGTTGGGGTGCGCCAGGCACTGGGCTATAGTGCAACGCCCGGGCGACACGCGAGGGCCCCAGTGGCAAGCCACTGTGGTGGACCCTCCCCCCACAAAAAATAAATTTAATATCGTTGTGGGCACATGGCCGACATATCAGATATTAAACTGATAAGAACAGATACTACACTTGATCTTAGCCATATCAGATATTAAACTGATAAGAACAGATACTACACTTGATCTTAGCCAAAAGGCCAAGAAAGGTATCAGTTAGACATTGTTTCTCAATATATATTATGGTGTTTGTTTCATGAATCTATTAGCTTCTTAAAACTAAGGCAAGTATGGAAAAACTATAGTTCTGAGGACAAATGTAACAACTCTATAGTTACAGTACAGGTACTCAATATAGCAGATCAACAAATATGCAGCCTTTTGGTTTTTTTGTGAACAAGATAGATTACATCACTTCCAGTATTAAATATACAATCAGAATTGTGGACCCAGTTGGTTTTGAATCCATCAAATACTAAGCTCCCATTGTGTGCTAGTTAAACATAAAGGTAAGCACAAGCAGATTGTAATCCTGAACATTCGAATAAATAAAGGGATTAGCAATCATAAAAAAGCTTGAACAGTCAAGATCTCATACCTGCTAGGTGTACCACATGCAATATTAACTCGATCTTTAAGCAACGCAACCTACATGTAAAACTTAAAACTGAGAATGATATAGCTGAATAAAAATTAGCAAGAGGCTAAGAAGAAACTAGAATGTGCATTCAGTAATTTACAACAATCTTATTTTCTATTCTGCAAACAAAAGAACAATTATATAAAAAAGGTGTTCACATGGTTATGTGTGATCAAATAGAACATCTGAACCCATAAGATTTAATGAAGTCATACTCAAATACAGGAAAATTAATGGATTTGAAACAAAAATGAGCCCGAGACTGTTTAATAGCATAGTTACTAAATGATTTGTGCAAGTATTATTTATTTATGGTTCGCAGTACATGTCTATCACACACAAACAAAAGTAAGGTGTGTAAGCGGTGTACCCCTGATTCATGAAACGGAATGTTTGCATTTACTCTGGTACACATCATGCACACTTGATGCCTTTGTAATAAGATGAGTTGGGGGACTGGGGCATTGAAACGAAAATGGAAGAGAAAAGAATAAAAAAAATAGAGCTGAACTGTAGCTGGGTACCTGCCTACGTTAACCCATAGTATGTGACGGAGGCCATTAGGTTTTCTGTTTTCTCTACCCCTTCCAACAGAGCCAACACTAACAGTCTTGCACCTGATCGGGGGCACTCCAACGTCTTTGGAGTCAGTCCCGACTCCCGAGAGTTCCTAGCGCAATACTAAAAGGAAGACCCGGCGGTAAGAATATGCTACGTGAGACCGAGGGATTTCGCTTCTCAAGTTTTGACATGAAGAATCTCAGTGGCGCCTTTTATGTCTTTGACATTGAAATTAACCGAGATAGGTCCATAGGAGTATTAGGCTTGTGTAAGAATTCATACATTGAGAAAGTGCTTAAGAGGTACAATATGCAAAATTCTACCATGACTACTATAATTGTTAAGGGCAACAAGTTTGGTTCATTCCAAAGTTCAAGGAATCAATTAGAGATCAACCAGATGAGGGTGATTCATTATGCTTCAGAAGTCACTTAGCATTAGTTATCATGATGCTTGGAAGATTTCAGTCAAATCAAAGATTGGACCACTAGAAAGCAGTTAACAAGGGATAAGGAGATAAGGGATAACCACGTACCTAATCTCGGGGGCGCTCCAACGTCTTTGGAGTTTGTCCCAAGTCCCTAGCTCAGTAACGCACTATTAAGAGGGAGACGCTGACTTGCCCTCTCTCCCGATAATCCAAAACAAAGCCTAAGCTTGTGCTTTGGGACCCAAAGGCATGTTCTTCCACCGGCCACAACCTGGACAGTACCGGTGGAGTCCTGAAGGACTATGGTACCCGCCGGGCAACCAGGGCCATGGCCAGGGGCGCAGCTATTTCTCTGGCCTATACCTGTATAGATTTTTGATTTGGCCCAAGGTTTAGCGGCCCACCTTCTCTGGCTTAATGACAGAAACGAGCACAAGATCAGCCGTACAATACGAACCCTTTTTCCTGACTCGCTCCCCCTCCGCACTGGCAGCCTGGCAGGAACTCGCACGCCACCACGCCAGTCTGTGGTCGCCGGCGCCGTCACCAGCCTACAAGCTTGGCGGACGGCCAGATCCCATCGCCACGACTGCTTGCGGACTGGCCGCCTCTTCCCCCTGCCCAAACTGCCCTCCTCAGTGCAAGCGTGGTCGGTGACCGGCCGCTCAAGCGATATGCCTCTTGCAGCTTTGCTTCTCCTAGTCTAGAGTAGGTTCCACTCGTCTACGGTGTATCAGTCCAGTACTTTCCAGCTCGGCTGCGGCTTCTCTATGTTAGGTAATTCCATTCAAATCTCACACTGTCTTTCAATTAAATTGATGTGTAAGCTGTCTAGAAGTTAAACTGGTCAACGATTTAGTAATAATTTTGTGTCACTCATTAATCTCAACACCCAGCCAGTCAGCAACTCCTCAGACCGAATAAATTTAAGCAAATATCCAAAATGTACTTGTCCTCGGACTCTATTTCTATCTGCTATTAGTCATACTTTATCAATGAAAAACAGCAGCCCCTTTTGTAAAAAGAAGATAAGTTGGAATTACATGTCATCTATGCAATCTTACCAATATTTATGTGCTATTACTTGACTATTTTTTGAGAAATTTTTTGCGCTTAATTTTTGGCCCGGGGCTTCCTCCAATCCTGGCTCCACCACTGTCCCCAAGCAATGTTAGCCTCTTTTCAATTTCAGATTTAGGTGTTCCTGTTGTAGGCTAATCCTAAGTTATGTTAATTATAACTAACACTATCATAGGGTCCCCAAAAGTATCAGATCACCGGAAATCCACCCATCATCTCGTGATATGACCAAAGTTCAGAGCAGGCTGCCACAAATCCAGTAGCTATGTTGCGGATATTACAAAACAATAAGACACTTCCGTTCAATGTTGAGGTACCAAATTTAGATAAGAGTACTTCTAGCAGAATTGCATAGGCTGCTTTATTGGTGAACATTACAAGCAAAATGGATACCAAGCAATAAGGTAGCAAAATTAGAATTTCGACAGTTGCAACTAGCACACAAGGTGGATGCACCAATTTTCTGTGTACGGGATGACTAGAAAACTGCAATGGCTCGATGCTACAGAAAACTTGCAATGTGAGGCGAGGCGTACCTGCTCCTCCACTTTTATGTGCTTGGCAAAGAGCTTTACTGCATGGCATCCCCTAGTAAACATCTTTAAGCCCCTAAAAACAAACCATGGTATTATCAATACAGGGTAACAGACGCTACAAAGCAGAATTTGAATATATACATGACAGAAACTCTTCATACTGTTCTCCTTTTCACTGGCTTTTCAAAAACAATGCCGCACGCAAGTGCTGCCATCCAATTCATAACGACAGCAGATTCAGAAGAGGCAGAATCACAACAACAACAACAACAGCTACCTCAGAAGCTCCAGCGATCTCAGCGCGCCCAAGCTGATAACCAGGAGAGCTGGGCTGCCGGCATCGACCGACCCCTCCACGAGATTCCCCTCACAGAGCTCCTCCTTCCACGTCGCTCCGAAGGCCCCCTTCACATGGTCCCCGAAGCTCTCCACGTCCTGGCTCGCCCCCTCCGCGAGCTGCACCATGCATCCCTCTGCACAGAGCGCGGCGGATTCAGAAATATTTTACAGTCCGTCGAAATCTACAGCATAGGGCGAGACGAGCACAGAGACGCGCTGAATCGAATTGGACGGGGCCAGGAGGTGGTGGTTCGCGTGTATGTGCGCATACCGGAGTAGGCGCCGAGCTCGAGGGGGGAGAGGCGCATCTTGGCGGCGCGCTCGAAGCTGCGGAGGAGGAACTCGAGCTGCCGCGCCGGCGGCAGCGCGGCCGACAGGAGGACGCCGCCGCCGCCAGCGGGTTCATCTGCGGCGGCGGCGGCGGCTGGGCGCTGCTTCTTCTGCTTGTGCGCCTTCTTCGGGACGGGGTCGGTCGATTTCACGGCGAGGGTCTTGCCGGGCTTGTGCGTCTTCTTCCGCTTGCCGGCGGTGGCCGCCTGCGAGTGCGGCGCCATTTTTGGGAGTACGGGTTTGGGCTTGGTGGCCGTTAGGGTTTACCTCGACGGAAATTGATATGCTGGTTCTGAACTTGACTGCGAAAGGCTCGGGTCGGCACGGGAGTTGAACGTTGAACGAGCCGAGCCCAAGCCTACGGCTATCGAAGCTAGACGAGCCGGTCTGGTGAAACTCGCGAGCCAGAAAACATCAATATTAATATGACATGACTTTTTTTTCCAGGTGCATAGACTCACTTTATTTGATTTTTTTGATATATAAAAAATGTTTAAAAATTAAAAAATAAAATGTTGTCTGTACATCTCCATGTCTTACATACCCATGAAGTGGTTTTGAGAAAAATAATTTATTATGTGGCCTATTTAAATTGATAAAACTTGGTACTAAAATAAGCCTCTTCGTGACATATCTTTGTCTTTTTTGTACAGCCCATAAAAAATGTTTGTTTTTCACGAAACTGTGGACATCCTAGATTCCTAGGACCGAAAATTAAGTTATTTCTAGATCGACCAAGAACTATTGGTGGAAGACCTTTCTTTAGGCATGTAGCATTTTTTTTTGCGGGGACAAAGAAATTGTAGTAATTAAATAACAGTGTCATTACAATCCCTTGACAGGGTATCCAGAAGGCAATCTGGCCCAGACCCTAACCATACCTCAGTACAGTTATACAATCTACTATATTTAGCTAACTCATGACTAGCTATGTTCTGAGAGCGAGGAATTTTGGAGATACCGGCTATGCACTCCACACTGAGAAGGATTTTTGCTTCCACCGTGATGTTACCAAGTTCAGATAAATTTGTTTTGCTGGTCACCATCTGGAGAACTTCAGAACTATCCGTCTCAACTAAGATTGGCAACTGGCTCCACTCCCTAGCCAAAGAAACCCCTTCTATCACAGCTCTCAACTCGGCCTCCAGGGCGGAACAACAATGATGCAGAACTTTACATGCTAACAGTATTATCGACCCATCAGATGCACGCACTATCACTCCTGCACTAGCCGCTCCATCCTGCACTATAAAGGACCCATCCACATTGAGTTTTACATATCCTGTTGGTGGCTTCTTCCATACATCTACCGCCACAAGTGTTTCACTAATAACTACAGGCTGGTGCATCGGCCTTTTTCCTTTCAGAATCTCCTCTGTGGGTAGCTTCTTAATATTCTCAATCGAAGCCATGTAAATACACAAGAACCGACGAGATCCTTCAACTGCTGGCATTGGTTTATCATGAGTAATCTCATTGCGAACAAACCAAATACGCCACATTACCATTATAACTCTATCTAACATCTTTTTTGGCAACGCTAGCAGCATCTCCTCTAGCCAGGTCTCCCGAGGTCCAACAAATTGCCCTACACATGGTACAGACCACACCTCCCGCATAGACTTCCAAAGGGCTATTGCATGTGGGCAATTAAACAGCATGTGTGACATATCCTCTTGCTCCCTGCCACATATTAGACACCGTCCAGTAGCATGCATACCTCGGCGTCGTTTGTTGTCCTCTGTCGCGAGAGCTCCATGGACTGGTCGCCAGGCAAATATACGGACCTTCTCTGGCACCCCACTTCTCCAGATCATATTCCAGACAGGTTTATTGCCATTGGGGGCACCACTAGACGCTGCATGGTCACGGTCTTGGTTCAGAAGAGTAAGAGCTAATTTGTAAGCACTGCAAACAGTGAACACGCCGGTTCTCTCCGGGTTCCAGGCCAGAAAATCTGCCTCCCTTCGCGGCGATGTTTTGATTTTGAGAATGACCTCCGCATCAATCGGCCTGAAATTTTTGCGGACAAGGTCTTCCTTCCATATACCCTGAGCATCCAGAAGCTTCGACACCCTGTTCAGTCTGGATCTTCCTTTATCAGGCTTCAGCATGAACTCCCTCGGTATCCAGTTGTCCCTCCACATCCTAACTGATTCACCATTGCCAATTCTCCAGATTAATCCATTCTTCAGTAACTCTAAGTCTCTAACCCATGTGCTATAGCTGTCCATGTTGAAGATGTGCTATAGGCATGTAGCATTGGCCATGTTAAAACAATTTCATATTTGGTTTATTGGCAGTTTGGCACTTCTCTGTGAGATGACCCGTTTACCGGATAGAAGTGGACCATGCGTGGAAGACATTGAATAGTCGGCATTGGACTGTCCCGAACTGAACTTCACAGTATGCGCAACGAAACACTTCTCTTTGGTTGGTGATTGCTTATTTCTATTTTTCATCTCCTTCAAATACTTGTTTTTGCTTTTCAGTAGTATTTGATATTTTTACTGAACATTGATTGCTCATTTTTCTGACGCATTGTTACTTTGATATAGGTATGGGCTGGAAAACTATGGTCAGTTGTCACAGTTCTGGCCAATTCCCAAGTTCTGAAGGACGGGCTGCTTTCTGCCGCATCAGAATACAAGAGCAAGTTGTCTGGTTGATCCTAGAACAGCATGGGGACATAAGAGGCAACATACTATGATACAAGACGAAGTTGTAGCACGGAATCATGTTCGGGAGGAGGAAGTTGCAGCACCGAATCGTGGTGCCGAGGCAGAAATGAAAATGGTAATGTTGCTCAAGAAGAAGCAGGACTGAAGAAGCCGCAGGGAGGAAACGAATCAGTGGGGATCAGACCGATGTTGACAAGAGCAATGGGGCTGGCGAATCTGTCTGTCCTAGTGCCCAGCACCAGATGCTCAAGGGACAGAAGATCAGGCGCTGCTGATGCTGGTACTCTGCAAGATGGTAACAATGGTGTTCCGACTGTTGTCGCCAGTATAGCTGAAAGGAACACTGTCGTATCTTCATCAGATCTGTAGTGAGGAGAAATATACAGATCATATGAATAAAACATTGCCTGATGTACATAATTTGCAACAGTCTAAGGTTGGCACAAACAAGCTAATGGCGGTGATACATCCTGAAATGAACAGACTGTAAAATGTGCCACGCATGTTGTCTTGCCAGAGACTTATCAGTGAAATGTGGCACAAACCATAGCGAAGTCGGTCAAATGTTCGAATATGTAGAACTGAGATACTTTTCCCCGGATGTTGCACTCGTTGTTGCTGAAGAACCGTATATATGTGGACCAGCTTCGTGACCAGACTGCTAGCAAGATTCCTGCAAGTGGCGCTGATACACCAGACAAAAAGATTTTCTACTGCATAACTGCCTATCTGGCAAATCTCCCAATCTCTTGTCTTGCCTACACTAAAACAGACCAGATCTACAACAAAGTGCAGACCAGGACCCCACCAGGCGCCACAAGATTCAAAGATATGTCACTGCACACTACATTGGGCACCAACTTGTTCTTCCTAACTGATAACTGGAAGTCAGTACTAGTGCTGCAGTACTGATAGATGACTTCTCAGTTAACAATAATATTATGTCTGCTAAAAGTAGTTAACAGTAAAATACTACCTCTATTCCAAATTATAAGGTTTCTCTTGGGAGGTGAATTTAATTTGGTACCCTGAGTTGTATAAAAAAAGCTGACAAATTCTGGGGAAAGTCTTCATATAATTCTAGGGAAAATTCATTTTCCTGTATTTTTCTAACACCAAGAACCGCATGTTCCAATGAGAAACCCACCCCTTTAGCACTACCTTTGCATCTACACAATCTCTATATATACTGTATAAAGGAAGATAGCTATGTATGTATCTCAATATCTACAACAACTGAACATCCACCTTGTTCCTCCACTCAGGGCTACATCTCTGTTGCCGATTCTAGCATGAACTATGCCTGTTGTGTATGGGTTTTCTTTTTTTCATCATCTCCAGGATAGCGGTAGCCTTCCTCCGGGCTCTCGGAGTCCCATTCTGTGCAAGAGAAGCCAACGAGCCATTTGCATTCTCGTCTTCCTCGACCTCTTTAACCTGTTTACGATTGTACATGCAGATTGAGAAGAGGACTACCGCCGCGTTCTCTTTGCTGCGCTTGCACTCGCTCTCCCTTATTGCTTGGAGCATACAAGTGGCACCACCAAACTCTATCATCAGCTCTACCATGTCATAGTTGCTTGATAACAAAGCAAGTATAGCCAAGGATTCCTCAACAAGTGACTGATCTCCAATGGCTCTGATCGCCACATCAACGACCCCACTGCTTGTAGCTATTGATCTGTTCTCATGGAGCATGCATAGGTTGAAAATTGCTGATGCTGCATCTTTCTTTGCTATGATGCTGCCATGTTCAAGAAGATCAATCAAAGGTTCAATTGCCCCTAATTCACCAATCTTCTCCTTGTTGGAGTCAAGAGCTGACAGAGTGAAGATGGCAGCTGCCGAATTGCTGCGGCTCCCCATGTCTCCCGATTTTAGTGCCCATATGAGAAATGGAATAGCTTCTGGGTCATCACCAATTATCTTCTTGTTACTATCATGTAGTGAGAAGTTGAGAATTATAGTCACCATATCCTCCACTACTTGTGGATCATTCTGTAATCCTGGGGTAGAAAACCGCGCAAAGGTCATTTGTGATATAGAATCCGGTTTCTCTTCCAAAAGAGCTCTAAATTCACTGCTACGCTTGGTAAGCAGCCGGAGACCCTTGATCGCTTGCTTCTGTTCAGTACTGTTTGACGATGAAGTTATTTTGGTGAATATTTCATCAAATGTTCTTCGCTCACTGCTGCTAACATGATCCTCCTCTTGGTTCTGAAGTGGTGGCAGGGGAAACCCATTCTCTGTGCACCACTGTGCTATCATGCTTCGAACGAGGAGGTTAGGGATGAGGGTTGTGTTTAAGATCACTTGCTTGGTCTGCGGGCACATCTGGTTCCCTGCACTAAACCACTCCACTATGAAACGACGGTCATATGTCTGCATGGGAGAAAAAAAGAAGATCAATTGGTCATGTTCTTCTTCAACAAAACACATTAACAAAACATACAAGGTTTTCATGTAGATTGACTAACATACCAGGTTAAATTTTCCCTGTTAACCTAGATAGCTACTATACATACTAGAACTGTCAGTTCATTATTTTCTTCCAGATTTCCAGTCAATGTTTTCACCCATATGAAAACACGAATATTCCCTCAATGGTCACAAAATTCACAACATGCCAACAATGTGGACCACTTTACTTTTGACTTGTGAAAAAATGAATGAGCTTAAGAGTTCACACACAACCCAGTTTCGGGAAGCAGCCTAGTATAAGCATATTGTATATATGTCAAATATTCAGAGGTCCATGTGATGTCAGTGTGAAAAGGCATCTTCAATTGCATGCTTCACATGGCCAAGCCTCGATTTTCTTGGAATATTATTATTTAATCCTTTTTGGAATAAATTTCTATTACTATCTGAGCAGTACCTACCAAACAAGTATTACAGGGGCACAAAATTGACTTCCACCACTGATTCAATCCACATGCTTCACATGTAAGAAATCACTCGAGTTGGATGAACTAAGATCTGAATGTACACCTTTTGGATATATTATGCATTTGTGCCTTCAAAGAAACAAATAAATGAATAGATCTGGAATTTGCAGCGCTTCCATTCACGCAGTCCAGCATGCAAATCAAAGTAATCTGAATCTGTAGTGTTAATCACGACAGTATGCATATACAAGCAATCCAAATCTGCACAGTTAATTAATTTTCCATATATAAGCATAGCTGCCACAATACAGTAACTATCTATTTGTATAAGATCCGAATCTTTAGAAACCTGAATATACCAATGTGATAGTTCGAGATGCTCAATTGACATACTGCGAGCATTTCGCTGTTCATCCAAAAATCCAAGCATGGCTGCCGCTGATATTTTTTCAGTAATTAGCGTAAAACTAGACCATGTGCTTTATGTTTTCCATTAATATGATGCATTACGGCGATTCGCACCACGAATCAAAATTCAAGAACAGTAACTGATCACATTTATGCTCAATAACTGAAAGTTTAAAACGCACAACGATAATGAAATCTTTGAGCAGCAACATTTGGGCCCTAGAGACAGAGAAATTGAGGCAAATATGGTATGAGAAACGGGATTCTTGATAACAGTGGCGAATCCCAAGAACACCCCAAAATTAGCAAAAGAAGCGTGCCCGGTCCTCACCTGCCCGGACTCGACGACGACGGGATCCGCCATGATCTTGGACGAGATCGGGCACAGGAACTCCGGCGGCACTGCCTCCGCCTCCGCCTCCTCCGCGGGCTGGGTCTCCTCTCCGCGGGCGCCCTTCCCGCTCCCGCCGACCTCCGCCTCCCTCAGCGACGCGAGGGCCGCGGCCGCCTCGTCGAACGCGTCCGCGCCGGCGCACCCGGCGGTGATGTTCACCACCAGCTTCCTCAGCCGCCTCCGTATCGCCGCGGTCTCCTCCTCC
This sequence comes from Dactylis glomerata, assembly GCA_007115705.1. NCBI lineage: Eukaryota > Viridiplantae > Streptophyta > Magnoliopsida > Poales > Poaceae > Dactylis > Dactylis glomerata. The sequence goes on from QXEO01001044.1 coordinate 136,392, forward strand.
TCTGCCGGCGGCGGCTTCGCCATTTCTTGGGGGAGGCGAGGGATGTGTGAGCCGTGCCGAATGCCGACGGGTTGGGGGAGACGGGTGGGAGGTTTTAATTAACTAGCGGTTTTTTTCTGTGGACCCACTGCCGCCACGGGTTGCCACGTGTGCTCCGCCGGTGCTGTAAATATCGTGCCTTCAATTCCAGGCAAGAAAGTAACGGATGGTAGGTGAGCAGAGTTGACTAGCGTATCCGTTCGGTCAAAGGTGAAAACGTAACGGCTAATTTTATTACTGCACTTGTTCTATTCCCCGTGTACTTCTAGCTTTTTACTAAGGATATTTTTTATTTACATTTGACCATTTCTACATAAAAGAGTAGCAATAATGTATGATGTCAACCTGGAATATTACAAAACTATATTTTAAGAAAAATCTAGTGACATTTCTCTGTTCACACGCTCTTCGTTTGGTTAAAGTCAAATTTCATAAACTTTGACTAAATATTTATAAAATAATATTAACATTTACATGATAAGATCTATTGTACAAAATCTTTACAAAATATTTTTATATTATATATGTTTGGTATGATTTTTTATAATCTCTTGATCAAACTTTATAAAGTTTGACTTTAACTAAATATAGTATGCAAACTAAATACTCCCTCCGTCCCAGTGTATAAGTCCTGCATGTGTCTCTAGGTCGTCATTTTGACCAACGTAATATAAGTTATATACTACAAATTATATATCACTAGAAACTTCAAATTTTGTATTTTTTGATGGTATAATTTTTATATTGTAAAATTTAGATTATATTTATCAAAATGATGATCTAGGGATACGCGCAAGACCTATACACCGGGACGGAGGGAGTAGAAATGGAGGGAGTACTAATTTAATGTCATAAATGCTGATGTTTTTCCATATAAATAAAATAGGTCAACTTCTAAAAATTTGACTTAAGACAAGACCTAAGAGTACACTTATTCGTGGACAGATGGAGTATATATTTTTGTTTTCTGTAACTATTTATAACTAGTTAAGGACATACACAAAAGAATAAATAAGAAAGGAAAAAAGATGAAGATTGCTCGACAAATTGCAGCGGCAGAAAACAACAACCGCCATTGCTAGCAACCAAGCTGCAAAATAGATTTCCATCATAGATACCTCCAAAAGGAAAATATTTCATAAGCATGGTCGTAGCTGGTCTAAACAACCAAGTCAGGTATGAGTTTTCGCCCTAAAAAAAGTTTGAGCAATCTAGTGACAATGCATTCAAACAAATAAACAACTAGAGTCCTCAAGTGCCGGTGTACATCCAAAGAAGGCCAAACCTAGGGTTTTTAACTCGGAGATCGAGACTCCGTACTCAAGAGCACCGAAACGATCTCATAAAACATTAAAATACATGTTGAAAACTCTAATTATGCTGCAAATATTTGAGCTAACATTATAATAAACTACAAAGTTCATATATCTTTGGAAAACGTATCAATTGTGCTTAGCATTGCTGCCACCATGGACTTGGAAATTGATCATCTTAATGTGAAGACATTATTCTTTACACGGTGAGGAGGGGATAAACTTGGAGCAACCAGAACGATTTGATTACAAGCAAGGAGTACCAAGTGTAAGGATTGAAGAAGAGCGTTGTATGGATTGAAGCAAACTCCTCGGCAAGGGTACAAGAAGTTTGAGTTGTTTATGACTGAGTTTGGTTACAATAAAGAACGATATGATCATTGTGTGTCTTTGTGAAGAGGTATATATGTTGATGGTGCCTTCATTATTCTCTTGCTGATGCGATATTGATTGTTGTAAATGGCACAATGAAGATTGTTCTCCTCAATAACGCATTGAGTAAATTATTTGCCATGAAGATTTAAGACCAGCTACATAAATACTTGGCACAAAGATCTCCCGTAAGAGATCAAAGAGCAAGGAGCCAAGGGCTAGACGTGATTATGAACATACCATCTATCTACTATATACTACTAGTTAAGGGTACATGCTTTGCATGAGAAATGATTATATTTATTGATTTTTATGACTCCCTCCAATTCATATTAGTTGTCGCTAAAATGACTAATATGAATTGAAAGTGTGTATTTCCATTTTAAGCAAGACATGTGCACACTTCCGTGAGTCATTTCTATCAAAACATGCCTAGACGATATGCCATATTGCCAAATCTTGTCGAGTTTCTTGTGGAAGTAAATATGTGTAAGAAGCATGATTTTAACAATTACCTCTATGCTAAAACATATGGTGTATTATATTTTTTTAAGTCAACCCATATAAACTTTGACCATATTTATACAATTTTTTAACATCTAGAAATTAAATCAATATCATTAGATTCATCAGTATTATTAGATTCATCATGAGATGGTATACATTTTGTATCATAGATCTAGATAATTTTCTCAGTAAGCTTGGTCAAACTTAGTTGAATTTAACTTTCATGGAGTACGCGATGAATGGAGTGTTTCCATCTTATTGCGGGTAATCAGTAATAGTTGCAGCAAACATCATTCTAATAAAAAAGTGAGAAACAACAACAAATATGTGTGATATCCAAAACAAAAATAATACCAATTTGCAGGTTGTTCATCAATATAAACCAGAGAACTGCCTGAGAATAGGAACGTCTGATTCATCAGGTTTTACATACAATAATTTTAGAAAAGCTAAGGTAATTCGCAGTACAATTTTAGTAAGAGAAAATGCGTGTTGCTCTGTCAAGATTTATTTATATATCTATATGTAGTGTTTCTAATCAAATCAATTATTTCTACACCAGGCTATATGCCTTTTGTCTCCATCATGATGCGAGTGTCACTTGTTTCAGGTAAAAAAAAAGTGTCACTTGTTTAAAAAAGGTTGGCTGGTCGTCTCATGCTACTGTACTTGTGCACACTCACGTGAGCTAGCTAGAAGAATCCAGAGACGGTCAGAATCACAAACGCGATTGTCAAAAGAGGGGTGGCAGCAGCTTGGACGAAGCTTGAATCCCAGCCTTATGGGCCGTTCGATTGGGTTATCAAACGGTAGACATGTGGCTACATCGTTCTCTAATTCAAGCCAATAATTGTGAGCCGTCTGATTGAAATGATCCAACGCTCTATACGACCGGATATTGGTACACTATATAGGAGTATAGATATAAAAAACACAATACAGTGTTTTGTTTTCGAGCCACCTACTAATCCACATATGCTCAAAATATATAAACCATTGATTTTAATCTAAATGTATAAGCTTAAAAGATAAAAAATGTTACATACAACAATAGATAGATACAAAATAATACTTATGGCCCGTTAGACAGACACGTCAAATAAAGTAAAGACCGACCCAATCATACAATCACCAACTACTCCATCGTTACTTTCTTCTCTAAAAAAGAGAGTAAGATATATTGCAAGGTTAGCTAAAAAAGAGAGCCAGGTGTGTTACCGGCTTAATTACACTTAAAAAGACGTATAAGATAAAAGAGGTGTTGGCAGAAAACTGAAAGATAGGTGAGTTGGAGTCCAATTCGGCTAGATATGAAAACGTAGCAGCTGATAGAATATCTGGTATATGCAATTTTTAATCAGTCTTCTACTTTCTGCCATGCGTATATGGTTTTGCAAGCTAGGTAGAGAAAGGAACTCTTTTCTACTTCTAACACATATCACAAGCCAAACGATTTAGATGTATTTTAGAGCAAGAAATATGTAAAAACTGGAAAATATTTTAGATACCTATTTAGTATGAAGTTTATAAATAGCCAAATTTAAAATTAAATCCTATAAAAACTGTAAGTAGAAACAGAAGCATTGAATTAAATAAATAAAAACTAAAATCCATAAATGGCCAAATTTTGGAATAAATCTTTTAAATAGTACTAGGTATTATGTATGAAATAAAATAAATAAACATAGCAATTTTATTTCTAATCGACACGACATCATGTAATATGTATGAGAAATCATCAGTTAAATAAGGAGATGGTAAAATGGAGAGATTAGGAGACGTCACAATAATTTGACACTCTCATTTATTTGACCATCCATATTTGTCAGCTGATAAAGAAAGAAGGACTAGATGAACATTCAGCTACCTACCGGTCAAAAGTACAAAAAATATTTTTAGAAAACAACACACACATGGCTCGACGAAATGTATCGAAATGCATAGATTTCATACGAGGAAATCATGTATAAGAGAATAGTACATTTGTAAACGAGGAGTAATGCATGAATAAGTGGTCATTTTTAGATTTTGCACAAATATAAAGTGGCTGGGAAATTTAGATTGAGAAAAAATAATATTTTTTGTATGCGCATGAATGTCGTATCACATGCACACTAAGATACAAGAAGATGAATAAATCAATGCCAATTTGTTATGTATGCAACAATTGTATCTTACAAAGTAAGAAAATGGTGTTGTCACTAAATTAGTAAAGATCACAAAACAAAAGGGGAACGTTCTCTAAGAACATGTTATCGTGATCGTTCACAAACAAGAGGAGGAAAATTACATTGTATTAGATTGAGAAGGTGTAAGATGCAGCGAAAGTACAATCTATATCTATACTTAATAATAAAGGACGTAAGGTTTCCGTGGTTCGTTCGTCCAACATTTTTTTGAACCGATATATCCATCCATCTGAAAGATCATATCGAGCCCCATGTGTGGTTTTGGTAATTAATGACAATCTCTATGGACTAATGGTTGCATTGAGTTATATGTCTAGGACTTGTCCATAGACAATGCTTGAACCATTTGTTGGAGTCAAGGTTGTAAGAAGAAGATTATGTGTTGACCAAGGTGTTATTCAAGGAGTGATCCAAAGATTGGTCTTAAGGGAGTTGAGCTTATGTCAAGTGTGTCTTAAAGAATGAGATTGAGTGAGCTCTCATGTGTATCCTCAAGACACCATCATTATGGAGAAAGAAGAATTAATTCGAGGATTGATCAAGTCAAAGCGCAAGTTCAAGATGAGCAACTAGAAGAGAACATATGCTTGAAGCTTGCCATCTATATTGTGATCATGGATATGTGAAGATATGCTTAAAGAGAGTCTGTTCCATAGTAGAGTATGGGGGAGCAATCCGCAAGACTTCACCAAGCAAGCTCAATCAAGAAAGGTGGTCCAACTTGAGAAGATCAAGATCATCATTATCCACCTCAAGTGGAATGCTCAAGGCAAAGGTATGATAGTGTTAGGGTTCCTTTCTTACCGGTCTCATGGTGTTAGTTGTGAGACCGGGTTATAGGATCGGTAGCCGTACTATCAAGAGGGGCTCTCGAGTGAGTAACTTAATTGTATTATTCGGAGAGAGCTCAAACCTTTGCATACTTGGCATCATCTTTCTTGGTTCTCATTTGGGTTTTATCCATGTGAGGTTCTAGAGCTTGTGGTTATTTCCATGACAATCTCTAGCTCATCAGAAACGGATTTCGCATGAAACTCTTATCGCGTTTTTGTTGTTTGGAGGTTTTACCGGTTCATCTTTATAGCTAAGTCAAACCTTTTATCATTTGGTTTCATCCTCCTTTGTTGAAATATGATGTTTCTATGGATGAAGTTGTAGAGCTTGTTGTGGTGATTCTAACGAGCCCAAGATCATCGAAAACGGAGTCCGGATGCAAAAGTTATTGCATTTTTCGTATTAATGTTCTTTTCCAGGCCGGATAATCCGGGCTGGAGGGGGGGGATTATTTGAATAATCCGGCCCTCGAAATTCTGCTAAGGACTTTTGGGCGCGTCACCCAGTAAGGGGGGCGGATTTTTGCCCCGGGGGCCGGATAATCTGGCCTAAAATCCTGCAACGGCCATATTTCGTGGGGGGGGGTGGGGGTATAAATACCCCTTCTTCCTCCTTGGGTTGTACACGTTTTGAGCCTCTCTCTCCTCCATTGTTGACCTTGAATAGCTTGCCCTTCCTTTTCCATTCCTCCCATGATTCTTGCATATTTTTGAGGGAAAAGGGAGAGGAGATCTAGATCTATATTTCTACCAATCCATCTCTCCTCTAAGTGAGGGGAACATAGTCAATCTATATCTTGGAGTTCTTTGTGGATTTCCTTTGTTCTTCCTCTCATATCTCTCCATAGCATTAGTTGCTTTGGTATGATTTGAGTGAGAAGGATTTGAGCACTTTGTGTGCTCTTGCCATTGCATAAGTTGCATTGGTTTGAGTTCTCCCCGGAGATTCGAGTAAGTGAAAGTTTATGAGCTTATTACTCTTGGGTTCTTGGAACCCTAGACGGCTTTGTGGCTTTGTGGTGCCTTTGTGGCTATTCTTGGGAGCCTCCAATTAAGTTGTGGATGCGTGCCCCAAGCTTTGTGTAAAGTCCCGGTTCCGCCTTGAGGAACCCCTTAGTGGAAGAGTGAGCTAGACCTTTGTAGCGCAAGCTCACACCGGAGAATAGGGTGAGGCCTTTGTGGCGATACCACACCCCTCCAACGAGATGTACTTCCTTTCAAGGGAGGAACTTGGGAATACATCATCGTCTCTGCGTGCCTCGGTTATTCCTATACCCGAGCTCTTTACTTATGCACTTTACATTGTGATAGCCTTCGTGCTTGAAGTCATATATCTTGCTATCACCTTGTTACTTGTATTGCTTAGCATAAGTTGTTGGTGCACATAGGTGAGCCTAGTTTATTTAGGTCTTGTGTGCTTGACAAAATAAACGCTAGTTTAATTCCGCTTTTGTTCAAGCCATTCGTAAAATTTGATATCGCCTATTCACCCCCCCTCCTCTAGGTGACATCTGTGTCCTTTCAATTCGTATCAGAGCCCGGTCTCTCATTTTAGGCTTCACCACCTTGAGAGCAAAGATGTCGGGATTAGTGCACAAAAACACTTCCATATTTGATGGCACAAATTATGATACTTAGAAAATTCACATGCTTAATTATTTTTGGGTCATGGACCCATCTATGGAGCAAATTGTAGATGCCGGTTTTTCTCCTCCAAAGGATACTCAAAATCTATCTTTAGAGGATGAGAAAAACTTGTATCTCAATGCTCAAGCTACTCATGTGATTGTTAATGCTTTGAGCGATGTAGTTACCTTCTCCATCACGCCTTTTCGGAGCGCTCATGAGATATGGACAAAGCTTCAAGAAAAATATGGTGTGTCCAAGATTATTGGGGATGATTGTATTCCTTTCACTTCCGGCCGTGATGAACTTTCATCCACTTCACCAAAGTGTGGCAAGACACAAGGTAATGATATGGTGAGTGGTGATGAAACTTGCAATGGTGATAGTATGCTTACTTTTGATGATCCTTCATCTCTATATCATTACAATGCTTCATCTTTGGACTTATACACTTCAAGCACCAAAATACTTTACATGCTTGTGTTGATAGTCCTTGCATATCATGTATAAATTGCTTGATGAAACCTAATGATGATATGCTTATTGCATCTTGTTGCCATGATACAAATGGTTCTATTTCCTCTAGTATTTGTGATGCTAACCATATAGAGGAAACCGAAGAGTCTTTGGGCCAAGACAAGGTCTTGAATGGAGCTTCAAGTATTTCTTCTTCTTCTTCTCACGGTTCCCACATATGCCTTATGGCTAGGTCTTCAAATCATAATGATGTTGAGGACAATGGTGAGGATGAGGAAAATGAAGAAGAGTATATTAAGTATTTAAATAAGAAGGGTAAGGTGGTCTTTGATGCTTTGCATAACATAAAAATGTTTTGCCCAACTTCTTTGAAATTATGAGTTGTGCTATTGAGAGCACGAAACTCATTGAGATGAAGGAAGAAAAATTGATAAAATGTTTTCTCTTGAGCGTGAGTATGCCAATGATATCCATGATTTAAAAATGCTCTAGAGGAAGAGCAAGAGCTTTGGGTTTCTCTTGAGGAGAAGCTTGAATCCATTGAGGAGTCATGTAATGAAATTATTTCTAAACTCACTAAAGAACGTGACCTCGCTCTTGCCAAGTTGTCTTCTCCTATTGGTAATGATAATGATGCATGTGCTGCTAACTCTACTTCTTGTGAAGCATCTATTTTGAAGGAGAATGTTGAGCTAAGGGCTCAACTTGAGTTGCTAACTAGAAAGTATGGGAAATTGGAAGAAAGTCATGAAAAGCTATCTAGCTCAATGAGGATCTTCTAGTGTCCCATGCTCGCCTAAAGTTAGCTCATGAGGCTATATCTATAAAGGTAACATCTTGTGAGCCTCATGTGGACACTAGCACTATTTCTCAAAATGCTATATTGACATGTGCTAGTTCTAGTAATTCTTCATCTCATGCTATTGCTAAATGTTGTGATGAATTACTCCTTGCCTTGTTGCTCTAACAATGTAGCCTCTACTTCCACTAGTACTTGTGTTGTCGCTAACCATGTAGAGGAAATCAAAGAGCTCAAGGCCCAAGTTACTTCATTGAAGAAAGACTTGGAAAAACATCATGAAGGGAAGTCACACTCAACAAGATCTTGAGTGTGCAAAAATCCCCCAATAACAAGAGTGGACTTGGATTCAAATCCAATAACAATAACAAGTCCAAATAAACAAGAAGAAGAAGGGCCAAGAACAAGTCAAGAATTTGGCCAAGATTGTTTGCTTCAAGTGCAAAATTGAAGGGCACCATGTTAGATCTTGTCCTTTGAAGAAGAAGCCTCTTAGTGAGAAGCAACAAGGGAAGCGGCCTCAAGTTCAAGGCCATGCTCAACCTCGTGTTGAAGAAAGGTCACTTCCCAAGAAAAATCAAGTAATGCTCCCCTTGTGGAGAAATCAAGTGAGAAGAAGGTGAAGAAAAGAACTTGCTACATATGCCATGAGAAGGGTCACCTATCTTCTTCATGCACTAGTGGTAACTCATCCAACCCTATCATAATTGAGGATGTATATTCACTTTGCAAGGATAAGGTTGGTAATGTGTTTGCCAAATTTGTTGGTACTCAAAGTGGTGTCAAGAAAAGAACCATTTGGGTTGCCAAACCTATTGTTACTAACTCTTAGGACCCACTTGGTTGGGGACCAACAAGCCATTACTTGAACAATAGGTGTTGGTGGAGGGCATTGGAGACTTGGCCATATCATGAAGAATTAAGGGATCTTCATCAATTATATTTTCTCAAGTCAAGTCAATTGGATTATCTTTGTCTATCATATATCCAATGTTCCTCCTTGCGGTAACATGTATCAACTTATCTACATTGAAATTACTCGCCCCTTTACTTGTGTTGAGTTTTGTATCTTGCATGTGTTTTATATATTGTGCTTCCTACTTGCTTCATTTTGAGTAATAAGTATGTGCATGTTGATTTGCACACCATGTACAGTTGTTCTTGTTGAGCCTTTTGCATATTTTTTGTATCTTGTTGGCTCTTGTGAGATATTAATGGTTCATCCCATTTTGGGGAGTGATATGCTTTGGCGCTTCACAATCCTAAAAATTGTGTACATGAGGAATACCACTTAGTTTGATATTTAAATATTGTATTATCTCTATGTGGTATGTATTCTCATGAGAAATTCAAATTCTATAATGTCCATTAATCACTCTTGTTGGATTTTATTTACCTCTTGTGAAAATAAATGTTTTATCACATTATGGGGGAGTAATATGCTTTGTGCATACTACAAACCAATATAATGTGTATATTTGAGGTTTGTCACATGTGTTGATATTGTAAATTATCTTCTTCTATGTGGCATGTTTTCTCAAACAAGTTCCAATTTGCCAAATTGTTGTATTCCTCTTGTTTGGATTTTTTGTGAGATACTTTCTTGATAGGGTTTTCCTAAAATGTGGAATGCTATATCAAAGTTGGAAAACCATTGCTTCAAGTTATCCTAATCATTGCTTTGCATGATTGTTTAACTATTTGAGTCTATCAAGAATATCTTCTTTAGCATGGTGTTTAATTCTTATCCTTTCCATATGATTCTTTGTTGTGAAGATGATCTTGGATTTATATGTAAACTACCACCGGGAAATAAATCCAAATACCTCTTGTTCTTGGACAATTGGTACTCTATCATGTGGACATATATATTGATCATCTTTACATTGGCTATTGCTTTTAATTGCCTTATCTCTAGCCAAAAATATATTTGTTTTAGCTCCCATTGTCTTCCATGACTTTTGTTATTCCATTTGATTTCGTTGAACTTGTTTTGTGTTATTTCTATGTAGGTAGATGTGATGATCCCACTTGTGTGCATTTTGTATTCAAATGCAAAATCATGCACTAATCTTGGGGGAGCTCTCCTATATTTGTTATAACACACTCTTTGTGCTTATTTCATTTGGTATTGGTTTTTGTTGGAAGACAAATCTTTTCTTTTTGGTACTTAGCGTGCCATCATAAAAAGTGTGGAGAGTTTGGTTTGTTTGTTTGAACCTTGCTCTCTTTGGGAGTTGGTGATCTATTCCTTATTATTGATTTCTTACTCTTAAAATGAGATATGTCTTTGAGCATGTGTGTTTTAGTTATGCTTTATGCTCATTGGCTTTTGCTTGGTTCACTAGTTGAACTTTGGAGTCAATCTCGTGTTGATTTGATTCTTTGATATAATTTGTGAAAGGACATTTGACTCTTTCTACTTTTTTGATTTACAATGACATGACTATGTTTTTGTGTGAACTAATATTTGAAATATATGCATACAGGTTAAGTTCACAGGTGAAGGGGTTTTCATGCATAAAAATAAAGATGGTGGAATCGCCTGCCAAAAGTGGCCCAAGATTGGTCTGGCCGGTTCCCTGGCCGGACCATCCGGCGGCAGACCGGACTGGCCCGGCGGGGCCGCCGGATTGATAGTCTGAATGGCGTTTCGGTGGGGCGCCGGATCCTCCCAGCTGGCCGCCGGACACCCGGCGAGAAATCCGGTCCCGCCGGACTTACCGCCGGGGCGTCCGGCCCAGAGGCCGGCGCCGCCGGACTTATCGCCGAAATGCTGCTGGGTGCTGCTTCCAACGACCTGATTCCCACCCACCTATAAATACCCCTTCGTCCATCTGGGGTAGGGTTAGAACTTCACCAACCATTGTTCATCCTTGAAGCTCTCACCTACCCCCATTGCAAAAACACCAAATTCCATAGATCTCCCCTTCTAGCCAACCAAAGCTCTTGATCTTTGGAGGATTGAAGTAGGAGGCACCGATCTACATCTTCACCGAAGGAATTTCATTTCCCCTTCCATTTGCTTGGAGGATTTGCACCTTGGGGATTGATACGTCTCCAACGTATCTATAATTTTTGATGCTCCATGCTTGTTTTTACACCATTTGCCTATTGTTTCGTTACACTTAGTGGCACTTTTATGCATTTTCCGGAACTAACCTATTAATGAGTTGCCACAGTGCCAGTTCCCTGTTTTCTGCTGTTTTTGTGTTTCAGAGTGATACACAGGAAATATTCTCGGAATTGGACGAAACAAGTTCCTGAAGTCTTATTTTACCCGGGAGCATCCAGACATCCGAAAGAGAGCCGGAGAGGGGCCAGGGCCTGCCGTCACACTAGGGTGGCGCGGCCCAGGCCCTGGCCGCGCCACCCATGTGTGAGGAGCCCCTGGCTGCCCTCTCGCGACGCCCCTTCGCCTATAAGAAGCCTCGGGACGGAAAACCCTAGAGGAGTCGGCAATTTTCCAGAAAGAGTTCCGCAGTTCCGCCGCCGCCACCGACGAATTTCGGGGGACAGAAGTCTCTGTTCCGGCACCCTGCCGGGACGGGGAAGTGCCCCCGGAGCCATCTCCATCGGTCTCCATCGCCGTCTCCGCCGTCTCCATCGACCTCACCGCCATCTCCATCAACCTTGCTGTCTCCTATGATGAGGAGGGAGTAGTTCATCCTCGGGGCTGAGGGCTCTACCGGTAGCTATGTGGTTCACCTCTCTCTCCCATGATGTGATCTTTATGTGATCGTGAGCTTTGTATCATGTTGAACAAGTAGATGTTATTATTCAGATATTATGTGTACTCTAGTGGTGATTGTTAAAGTAATCTATTCCTCCTGCCATGGTGTAACGGTGACAGTGCGTGCATCATGGTGGTACTTGGTTTAGGCTATGATTGTGATCTCTTGTGGATTATGAGAATAATTATTGCTATGATAGTTTGAGTGATCTATTCCTCCTTTCATGGTGTAATGGTGACAGTGTGTGCACCGTGTTAGTACTTGGTCTAAGTTGCAATGATTTCTATCTTGAATTGTGATTTGATTTGGATATCTCTATGAGTGGTGTTTGTCAAGTACTTGATGGACTTTAAGGGGTGCTTCTGTAGCCACTACACAATGATTAGTGTTATTCAATAGGAGAGTTATTCAGAGTGCCTTAGCAAAGAGAAGTTATTTGTTCAGTCATGTTATATTGTTGGGAGTGTGTCCACTAGTGAAAGTATGATCCCTAGGCCTTGTTTCCAAGCTTTGCATACCGTTTACTTGCTATTTTGTTACTTGTTTGCTCGCAGTGATATTTATTTCACATCACGTTTGCTACTTATAATCATCT